>JAOVVA010000001.1:17304746-17317902 GCA_028565275.1 Leiocassis micropogon
TTCTTTTGATTGTGTAAAGCTGCTTTGGGACAATGCCAATTGTTAAAAGCGCTATACAAATAAAATTGAATTTAATTAAATATCCCCAAAACAGTGGTAGAATGCAACATAACATTAGCAGTTCCCACATTTACCACAGGTATGTAGGCATTACCTCTTACAACTTGCACCAATGCTGGGGAAGGTGGTTATCCTGACCTTTGACCCATAAACAGTACCACCCTCTTGGCATATTGCTACGAATTTCATTGTGCCACCTGGGATGCGACATGTCTTACGACCTCACAACCTCACAGGACCCAAATGCATTACTGCACCCCAGTGTCCCAAATGATTACTCTTAACTCTTAACTTCTAAACTTCTATGAAGGTTTGTCTTTACCGCTGCAACCTGGGAACATCCCATAAGAGCTGCAGTTTTGGAGTTGCTCTGACCCAGTTGTCTAGCCATAGCAATTTGGCCATTCTCACAGTAGCTACAGTTTTAATATCTCATTACACTGGCAGTTGGAGTGGGTGGGATATATAAGGCAGCAAGTGAACCTTTTTTTCTGAAGTTGATGTGTTGGAAGCAGGAAAAAATGGGCAAGCATAAGTATTTGAATGACTTTGACATTTTACTGATGCACATGGGGAGCGAAGCCTGTCCTGTGTAGTCCGATCCGATAGAAGCACTAGTGGTTGATTGATGAAAAGATTAATGCTGTTTGCGATAGAAAAGTGTCAGAACTCACCTGCTGATTTGAGTCTGTTTTATGGTGGTATACACTCAATATTCGGCAGGTGGTCATAATGTTACGGCTGATTGGTAACTGTTTCTTTTCTAATTCTGTTTTATTTGTGTAACCTTTGTAAATTTTTAGGTCACTGATAGTCGTAAAAGCATTTCACTGCGTATTATACTGTGTATAGTTGTGATGATTAAAATTTTAATTTGATTTGAATTGTGTTCTTGTTGTGGTTGGGAAAAGACGACGACAGATGATGGACGATAATGTCCTCTAACACACTGTTATATTGTGCTTTCACATTACATATATAAAATGTGAATTAGGTTTGTCAGGTCATTTTAGTATTCGATTGGTTTATGAAGATGGATGAGGAATTCCACAATGTAGCTTTATTCTGACAGTATTAAACATTGACTATACATGCTGATATACTAGCCGGTAAATATTGTAAATGTTTGACATGTGCAATTTGGGACTATTCTTTGTTTTTCTATATTGGCTTCAACAAAGTGATAATAGCGCATTCATGCTGCTTGAGAATAATTATATTATTTTATCACTCATTCCATAAAAGCTAATAATTAAGTAGTTGATATAAGGTAAAATCTAATTGTATATTCATTTCATGCAAGTATTTAGTAAAAATGGTATAACATAATATTATAAAAACATACATTTGTATTAAATTAACATTTCTTTTTTCAAATATCCCCAAAGTAATATTAATTTAAAAAATATTTAAAAAATAAGAAAGTGAGAAGAAAATGTGTCTGACAGTTGCTGCATTAAAGGCTCAGACTTGCATTAATGCTGTCTAGGCTTTAATTTGTCTTTAATCCTTTCTAAAATATCTTCTTTTCATGATGCCTTATTTCTCTTTCTCTCTCTCTCTCTCTCTCTCTCTCTCACTCACACACACATACTCATAATGTATGTGTGTGTGTGTAATAAGGGAAAAGGGAAAAGGGTTGAACTTCATTCCAGCCTCCATTCTTCAACGTAGTGAAGGATTTCAACACTCAGAAAGGAAAGATAATGTCTCTCTTTCAAAAAAAAAAGGGACTTCTTTAATTGCCTATCACTTCCAGGAGATTACTCTCTTGCTGTTATAATGGCAATTGAGAAAGAACTTTGGTGACATTTCGACCAAGTTGTCTGGCCTTGCTCTGGGTTTGTACCATTCAGTAAGCAGCAGAAGTACATTTCCATTTATCCTGCTAAAAACAATCAGTTCAGTCAACGTAACAAAAAGAAACAGCTGTAGTGGACATGCATTGGCATTTCAGAAATAGTCTGTTTTTCATCCTGTAAAATGTATTCTGACTCAGTTGACAAATATCATTCAGTGGAATTGCTCTGGGAGCTGTTCTACTATGTGTGGCAGTTGGGGATGGAGGGGGGCTGGTGGGCACACACACATACACACACACACACCATTCACACTGGCGAAAGCCTGACAGGTGCTATTTCTTTCCTTGGTGACGAATGAAACTGACAGGACATGCTAACTTTAACAAATAGTTACTGTGTATCCATTATTTCTCAACACAAACAGCCCGTGGCCTTGTCGGGTTGTGAAACAAAAGCCCCTCCTATTACAGCAGCTGAAAAACATTACGATCACATAAAATGCCAGATTAGATTATAAATCATGAAACTAAATGAAAAGCCACTCAAAATGTTGCTTATTTTGTTTTTAACATCTATGCGATGAGATTAATAACTTAAAATTCCAAAAGATGCAAGACACAGATTTTTAAGTTTATTAAGAACATCTACCTTGTAATTATACTCATTGGACTCTCAGACTTATCATGTACTGTAGGTGTACTTTTGGTGACTAGACCATCAGTTGCTCTGCACAGACCCCTCTACCTGACCCATTAATGGAAGAGGAACTTTATATCACCACTGCTGTGCAGATACTATTTAGATTACGTTCCAATTTCAGCACAGCAGTGACACTGACATGGTTGTGTGTAGCATGGTATGAAAACACAAATCTCACTTTTTGCTTGAGAAACTAACCACACATCCCCAACCAAAAATATCCAATCATATAAAATTCCATCGATCCAAATATACCTACATTAGGTGACACTGGTTGCCTCCTGATCCTTAACCAGTAGTAGTTAGTTTATGGATATATATTTTACTATTTTAATAGTTATATCTTTTTTCATATGTAGTGCATTGTCATGGGTTTGATTTCTTACACCATGTTTACCAGTAAGTGTAGTGTGGCACTTGATGCACTCCAAAAATGGGATCCTAGTGTGATGCCATCCTTTTAAGAAGTAAGAACTGATCCTCATCCTTATTAGAAATAATAAACAAGCAATAAACCAAAACACAATATATAAGCCTATTTTAAACAATTTTAAGCATACATTTCTTGATCTATTGACAAAATTATCTACCAATAAAACATAATTTTTTTAACTTTATTAATATTTCATTTAGTGTAGTTTTTTGTACAGAAATATGGTGGAAAGTTTTATTTTGGATCTCAGTATAAAATCAACAATATAACCAAACAGTTAATTATTTCACATTAGTATTACTTAAATAAACTAACATGCTTTATAAACTGTATGCTCGAAATACACATCAGTATTAACAGAAAGAGAAAATATGTTTACTTTTTCGTATGTCTAATAATTTTGGGCTAATATTTCGATCCTCAGCACTGTGGCCTCAGCACCTCCAGGGATGAGGGTTCAATTCCCGCCTCTGGTTTGTGTGCATGGTGCTGGACCGGACTCTTTTACAAATACACTTATCACACTTGACGGGTTTCCTCCAGGCATTCCGGTTTTCTTCCCACAGTCCAAAAACATGTCTTTTTGCCATTCCTGAAATTGACCATATTGTGTGTCTTGTGATGCATTGGCACCATGTTCAGGGTGTACCCTGCATCATCCCCTATCCTGGAACCTATCCTTAGCGCCAGACCCTGCAACCCTGTACACACACTATAAAGTGTAGAAGATAAATGAATGAATAAATTTTTCTCTTATTATGCACATTTTTGTGTGGCTATAGGTGGAGTTCAGCTAAAAATTTGCAGTCCTACCCACGAATACAAGGTGAGCTGTACTTTAAAGCTTATTTACAAACCTTGTGATTGCAATAACTGTCATATATTAACTTCTATATTTGTATTTATCTGTTCAATAAGTATTGTTTTTTCGGTTACACCAGTAATATCTAAAAAGTGATGTATACAGTCGGTGAGTAACTGGAACTGTATTTGCTGAGTGTGTCATTGTGACATTTGCTAGAAGGTGAGAAAAATTCTAAAATCCAATTAAGTATGACTTTTCCCCCTCCAGTCACCTTCAACTTTGCTGGTGTAAATGATGTTATTTTTTATAATGACTAAAAATGTAATAACAACTTCTGATTACTACTCTGCATCTTTCTCGGCGGTAAAAAAGCCCCTCATATTTGTTTAGCTGCCTGATTGTGGGGTGAAGTCATTGTGAGCTGAAACGCAATAACTTTGACAAATGGCTACTGTAGAGCGAAACTGCAGTTTCATGCATTATTCATACTGCCTCAACTGAAGTGTGACATGTGTGTCTTTTAAACTCTGTCCAGCCATCGGAAGCGATTTTGAGCATATTCTGCTGAGGGTATCTTGCTTTTGAGACCTAGACGTAAAGCAATAAGAAACTGCATCCTGACCCATCAGTGGCTTCTGAAGGCGCCTCGTCTTAATGAAAATACTTCTCCATAGGCAGCTCAATCTCAGTTCCTGTCCTCACTCTGTCTGAACTAATGCTTTCCACAACCACCAAATGGACCTAAAGAGCATGGTAGGAGCAGATACTAGACCATAAAAAACACAGCTTGACATCAGCAGAAAAGACTCCATTTACCACACTCTGAAGTTGAGCTTTAAGCTAAAAGGGACTTGTCCTCTTTCAGTCAATTTCACCTGAAAAAAGCAAAGCGTTTGACGACTGAAAGCAATCAGAGGACATTTTCACAAGATTACATATCACTGTTTTACAGTGATACCAGGTTGATAACTGTTTTAAAGAATTAAGTAGCACAACTTAACCTATTACTTTAAAGAAAAAAAAAGATATGAGAGGATTTTTAAAGTAAGAATGATTATGGTATGATTGAAAATGTTGGAATAAAATGACTCCAAATCCAAACACTTTCTCTGTTTGTACAGGATATTTATCATATGATGAATCTTTCGTTTCTTGCTTGACATAATAAATTTGACTTACATGCTGTGTTTGATCAATAGTAGAAATGACAGGCATATTTTATCCTCTGCGACATCAAGTGTCTTGTAATCCCAGTCTAACTGCAATAATAAGTCTCTTTGTAGGAATACCTTTTCCGTGGAATTGATTTTTTTTTTCTTACATGGATGCTCAGCCAGGCTTGTTTGGCACAACCAGGATCTGATCGTTTTTATCTCATTATACTCACACCATGAAGAATTACTTTTTACTTTTCTTCCATGTCTAAATCCTATGTTAAGCAAGGACACCAGAGTGAAACATCCTTTGTGCTCCCAATCTAACTCCTTCTGGGGGTATTTCCCGAGCTTTCTGCCTGTTGTGCCACGGATTTCATCTCTAGCTTGAACTTGCTCATAGATCAGAGCAAAAGTCAGTTGTGTATCAGAGCTGAGGAAGGAAAAAGACAGAAATGGAGTAGAAGATAGAAAGGGAGGGATACTCTTATTTGAAGGCAGTCCTAGATAATACAATATCACAGAAAAGCCAATGCAGCATAAATCTCCAAAAAAAGTCAGTTTTCCAGACAAAGTCACCAGACAAACAAGCCTGATCCACAGAGGCTCCACCCAAAGGATTCGAGTCTAGCACCCAAAGGATTCGTCTTGGTGCCAGACACCACAACTGTCCCCCAGAGGCCCTGCAGAGCCATGCTCCAAGGGGCCAGATCAACCCGGCACAAGGGGAACTTAAACTCTACACTTTAATGTTAATGTTTTTAATGTCATGCCTGATTAGTGTATAGCTACTCTTCGCAACTGTAATGAACAGAAAAGCAACCTAAAATGCAAATGTTAAAACTTTAAATGTTCAATATTAGCTGAAGAAACTGACAGAAATCTGTTATTGACTGAATGAAAAAATTATGGAATTTTTCCATAATTCTACTTTCCACTATAAGTGCATCTGCAACCTTACACAATGACTATAATGATGTTCCTGAAGGATCAATTGCGCATTTAACCACATAAAACATCACTTAGTTAGGTGAATTACATATTCTTGTTTACCCGCTACTATGTCTCAAAACAGGATTGATCAAGTGGGACTGATGAGAAAATTAATTCTGGGCTATGCTACTGTGCTAGTCTCCAAGGTCTGAACAAACTATCGCTTATTAACTATTGAGTTAAACCACCTCAGCTTGGGCTTTAAAATTCAATAAAGTAATCGGCCTGAAAACTTTTTATTGCTCAAAATAATGGTTTAGAAATTTCAGATATGCTGGCAGCACCGATGCATAAGACTGAAAAAAGGAGTCTAGCCCAGTATGCAATTTCGGATACTTATTGTAACAACCAATTCCTGCGGAGCTAAATCTTTGAATCTGATATCATGTAGGACTGTGGTAATATCTCATTCTCAGCTAGGTATAAAACCCATTTAAAGAGATTTTCATTCTGCGTTCAGAAATATTTGGGTTATTACTTCTAATATATATGTATTTTTTAAATTTCTTTCAATTTCCACCTAAAACTTTATAGCTACCAGTCAGGGAGGTGATGACTAACACATGCTTTTAAGACACGTGTGGCAAGCCACAGCGTTTTATAAACTGCTGCTCATTCTACATCAAAGAGCAGCTGAACATTTCCTTCTTCCACATGATTGACTAGTGTCACTCCGATTGACAGGGAAGAGAGTAATGTCATCCCTCCCACCAAGATAACACTCTCAGACAGTTTTGACATAGTCAGGATTTGGATAATGTTTCCTGACTGCCTATTGCGGCTCTTTCTACACTTAAAAAAAAGCTTTGGGCATCTTGATTAATCTTGTTGCTTTGTTGGGAGGCTTTTGTGTTTAATTAGACAATTAGTAAGGATTACAAGCAAGAAAAAACTGCATCTATTGAATAGGGGTTATTTACTATTAGGCAGTACAGGAACAGGTTGTAGAGGCACAAAGCGTCATTGTAGCATTGTTCCCACTCCTCAACTTATTACTTTATTGTCCCGGACACCAATAGCCCCCTCACATGCTTATTATTTCCTTTAATAGTTCAGAGGCCGGAAAGAGATAAGTCTAGAAATCTAATTAAGCACAACCATTTCCCAGTGTACCCTCTTGGCCCCAAATGAGCTTATTGAGTAAAAATGTAAATAATGAGGACAATAATGTGATCTTAATGGAATGGCAATCAACAATTAGTGCTGATGAATGCTGTACATTCTTTGCCTCTTGTCCACACAACGTAGGGAACAGTGCAGTTTTAATCCCGGGTCTGTCTCAAGAGACCTGAAACGAGCTGTGGAGTTATTGCTTAGTGACACTGCTCAAGGTGAAACTCTACAAATCCACATAAGCCTGTATGCTAATACAGTGCTATACTGCCTCTTAATGGTTCAGCTGATGCTCCGGTGCAAAAAGATGCGAGTATTACACCGTCGTCCATCTGCCAGCGATGATGAGTAAAAGCCCATTCTGCGTCTCAGATGGGATGAAAACGTCAGCAGGTGGAGCTGCTAGTCCAAGCTCTCAACTGAATACATCACTCACTGCTGGAAAATTTGGCAGGGTAACATTTGTAGTGGCTACAGACCCCAGGTGCTCTTCTGTCTTATCCTGCCACTGAGAGGGCATGAGACAGCGCACTGATTGTAGCCTCCAGACAAGTTTCATTACGTCTGCCAAAAAGGATGAGGGTGGAGGGAGGCGGGGATTACATGATCAGGTTCTCAATAAGACAGTGGCTTTCATTTATTTTGAATGAAAAGGAAGAGATTTCCCGCAATCCACATGCAAATCTCATATACAGTATGCACAAATCCCCAAGTCTAACAGTTGTGTTCAAGTGAAAATTTTGGGGGAATGTTTGTTATACAGGCAGCAGTGGCATACTGCTTAGCACCATGGCCTCGCATCTCTAGGTTCGAGGGTTCGATTCCTGCTTTGGTCTATGTGCGAGAAGTTTACAGTACAGTACATGTTCTACCCGTGCTTGGTTGGTTTATTCTGGGTACTCCGGTTTCCTCCCACTGTCCAAAGACATGCAGATTAGGCTAATTGGCATGTCATATTGCCTTTAGTGAGTGTGTTTGTGCCCTGCAATGGATTGGCACCCTGTCCATGGTGTACCCCACCTCATGCACTCAAGCCTCCTGGCCTCCGCAACCCTGTACATAGGATAAGATGAATGAATGCTTTGAAAAACTTTGATGTGATTAAAAAAATATTCAATTCTTTTTGTTTTAAATCAGACATGATTTATATATATAGTCAAAGTTCACAGTCAGAGAAGTCATAGCCCCATTGGCATTGGCTTTCTTGTGCCCATCCATGGAACATCCACTCAACTTGTGTGGGATAAAAAAAAGAAAAAAAAAAATCAATAATGCTTCTTTTATATTATCCAAAATCCCTGGGACTTTTAAACAAAATCCTAGGTCTTACTTAAAGGATATGAATTCAGTTCTTTTATCACTCTGTATCAAATAAATGTTGCAAAGAGACGATCTGATATCAGTGTGAAGTTCTTAGAAAATTTCTAATAAGGGTTAGAAACAGCTTTGAGATACAGTACAGTATGTAGGTCAGAATGGCTAGCGAGAAGTTATTTGAAATGACTTTGAAACAGTCTGTCTTTAAAAAATTTACCAGCTGCTGAATTATAAAATCTGCTTATATGAACGCCATCGGGTTTAAAAAAAAACATATCAAAAGAAAATAATGGGTCATGTTAGTCTCTAAAGACGGCACATGGTATTCAGGCACAGGCAGGAAATCGCCTAGTTTAAGCCAGTTTTCTTTGGTGTAAAGATGTGGGAATGCTAGTAGTAGTAGGACATAATTATTTATCAATCTGAATGACAGGTAATGGCATAGGGAAATCATGGAAAGTAAGCATCAATAGTCAAATGATCCCTATGTGATTATGTCCCAGTAAACAAATACAGTTCTATACAGTATGTTCAAAAATCTAACAATACTTTGCAACCTAAGTATTTTTGTGTTTTGATTTATCTTTATTATGTCATAGTTTTTATATTAAATGTATAGTTTAGAAAAAAAGTAAAAAAAAGTAATTGAGGTGCTTGCAATCAAACAACGAGCAAGATCAAACGATTAGCATATTTAGCTAGAATTAATATATTGTATTAATGAATACATCAATCAATCAAGTACTACCTCAGTCAAGTTTTTGGTCTTAGCCCCAACCTCATATTAGTTTTCTTGTTTTTTTTTCCTAGTCATCCATGTTTATAAGTAATTAGCTTTTATTTTGCTCACTGTATGACCAAATTTTTTGTAGAATATAATAGTTACATTTATTTAATAGTAATAATTTTTTTATAATAGTATATTAGCTGGCGGCTAATTGCTTGGTGTAGTGGTTAGCACTGGCACTCCAGGTTTGATTCCCAGCCAGAATCGATTCCTGTCTTTGTGTGCATGGAGTTTGCATGTTCTCCCCATGCTTGGTGGGTTTCCCCCAGGTAATCTGGTTTTCTCCCACAGTCAGAAGACCCGCAGATTAGTCTAATTGGCGTTCCTAAATTGCCCTTAGTGTGTGAGTGAGTGTATGTGTGTGTGCCCTGTGATGAATTGGTACCCTGTCCAGGGTGTACCCCGCCTTGTGCCCTAAGTCTCCTGGGATAGGCTCCAGGCCCCCCGCGACCCTGTATACAGGATAAAGCGGTATAGAAGATAAGTGAGTAAGAGTGAGTGAGTATATTAGTTTTTAATCATGTATAACATTTCATAAGTTGAGTTTAAGACAAATTGTGTGGGGTTTTATGCTGGAAGCCTATCCCAGAGGACTCAGGGCATGCCCTGTATGCCCTGGACAGGGTGCCAATCCATCGCTGTACAATCATTGAAGAAATCATTGATGATCTTCGGATAAGCTTAGCTGATTTACAGTAGATATAATTTTTAAAAAAACTATTTGACAATCCTCAATGACATTTAGTTATGTCTGCCGTTCCGAGTTCTACGCAGATGTTCTGTGAAAAAACCCTGGATAATCTATTGAACCGTGCTCAGGATTATGTCATGCACTTATAATAAAGTCATTCTGATTAAAATAAAGTAAAACTTTGGGGTTTTAAAAAAAAGAAATACATGGCAAGGACACAGAGTATATGTTTTGCTCTAGGCAAGTGGAACTTCAAGACACTTTTTTGCCTAAAGCATTCTGCAAAACCGAGGTGAAGCCTGAGTGAAAATGTTTACTCCTCTTAATGTGACTCAGTGTGAGTGTGAAGAATTTGAGATGCTGCTTGCTTTTCTAAAAGGAACTTCTGCTAGTCTTGGCTGCTTTGCCCTTTTAGAACTGCTGTTAGAAGCGTCAAGCTTTTTTTTTTTTGTCCCTCCGGAGTCCCCGGAGTGCTGCAAGAGGGTGAGAAATCACTAGATCGAACAATTTTCCTCTCAGTAGAATAAAAGCCTGGCTGCTCCTGTTGATTTTAAGTGGAATACAAATACCTGGCTTGCTGATTTGTTCCTGTATAAATAGATGCTTACCTTTGCCTTCATACAGCTCATTAGTTGGAGGAGAAATGGTTGCTGTGCTTTCTTCTCTTTCAAGGTAAATGATCTTTCATTTATATCTTTTTCTGATCCTTTTTCATTCTTGTCCTATTAATCCTAGAGACTACTTTAAAAACCTTCTCTATGGCTTCATAATAGGTATAAAATATTTTAAAATTTGTTTGAAACTCCTCTGCTAAATCCTTACACTGGCACACACACACACACACACACACACACACACACACACACACATACATACAGTATACACACAAGGGCATCACATGACGTGTGTTTTTACATTAGTGCACTAATGGAATGACCCACGGATGCCCTCGTCAAACCTGAGATGGATCATTTAGCATGTCGGGAAATGCAAACACTTGCGCGCAGAAGGCTGACAGAAGCTCCAGGGAGCCACGCTATGCGCAGAAATAGCCTTAAACTCGCACAGTGGAGGCCGATGATTACAAGCTGAGTGCAAATCATGACGTTTGACCATGTGAGGGAGGTGCTGTTAGATAATAAGAGCTGGAAGCTGGAAATGTTATTGATGCGGATTTTAAGCAGACTCATTAGTGCTTGTGTTTTCATGGTTTTCTGTCAGACAGTCTGATGTTTTTGCTGCATATTTTTAGATTTTGCACAGTTATGAATATGGAATTTATTCATATGAGAACCGGGTTTTGAGAGTCAAAACATTTTGCCACAAGACTCCTTGTCACTTTCTTTAAATTAAAATTTTTAATTGAACTGTTCAATTAAAAACATTTTTAATTAATTTTAAAAGTTTGGCATGAAAGACATTTTATTGTGTACAAAATCCAAAGTTGTCGCTGTTCTTTCATCGAGGGGTCGCGACAGCGGACCATCAGAGCCGCACAAGACTTGGTACAGGTTTTATGCCGCATGTCCTTCCTGATGCAACCCTTCCATTTTATCCGGTTTGGGACCGGCACTGCATCCAGTGGCTGGGGTTTGGGCATTGGGTGGGAATTGGACTCTGAGTAACTGAGCCACCAATGCCCATACAGAAGCCAAAGTAATTCAAGTAAAATTATTAAAAACCAGTATGTACGTTTCTAATTACTTGTGAATAAATAAATAAATAAATAATCGTTGGTAAAAATATTAAACACACACTCACAAATACCAAGAGTTAAGTTCACTTTCCTTCTTCTACAACTCTTCCTCCATCTCTCTGCCTCACTCAAGTATCACTTTCTCTTTAATTTCCCTTTTTAAGTTTCTCTCTATTTTTGCTCTCTCTATTTCTTTTTCATCCATTTCTCTCTCCTTTTTTTCTCACTCTTTGTTGGTCTCTCACTCTCTTGTCAACTCTTTCATTCTCTCCCACTTTATTCACGTATGGCTTTTTTCCCTGCATATCTTTTTCTCACTTGTCTCATTCTATAAATCCCTTTTTCTCCATTGTCCCCTCTATGTCAAACCACACATTTGTCTCCTGGTTCTTTCCTTTTGAGATCTCTATCAGTATCATTTTCCCTGTTTCCCTGTGTCTGTCTGGTTATCTCTCAACGTGTACTGCAGGAAAAAAAGGCGCTATTTGGATTTAAATAGCAAATTAACAGCGTTTGATTGAATAATTACTGCAATGATGAACATGTTTCAGTTGTCAAGAATTCTTTTAGCCCTAATCACAACCATGCTGGAAGATGTATCCCGTGATTGTAGAAAAGATGTTACTGTGTTTCAGAAGGGTCAAACAGGTCTGCATTAAGCAAAGAAAAAAAGACTGAAATTGAGTAAAGAACTGGAAATTGAGTAAAATCTGGAAGAATAGTACTGAACCATACACTTAATTGAAGCAATGTAATCTGAAAAAAAAAAAATCAATAACTGTGATCACTTAAACGCTTGATGAAGTTGCATCATAAAAGATAGTAGAAAGTAGAAATTCCTGCTATGTTTAATAGTAAACGTAAAAGCATTTCTATGCACACAATGTGACAAGAACTCTCAGGATTGTCCCTAAACAGTTGTATGGCTATAATAAAACTACATGTTAATGATATTATTCAGAAAGGCTTCAGTTTGCTGGAGAGCATAAAAATTGGAGTTCCCTTTCAAAAGCTACACTCGATGCTGCGTGAAAACGCTATGGGAACATCTTTTTGTGTTACCGGTTGTAAAGCATGTGTGTATCAAACACGCCAAATTTTGGCTATACATAACCTCGGTCAGGTGACGTCATCTGATGAAGTGCACCTGCAGGTTATAAATAGGAGTGAGCCAGAAACATCCTCAGATCTTTTTGTCTTCAGGAATGCATTGTGTTCGTGCGTGTGTGTGCAAGCGAGATTAAAAGTGTTAACTCACCGATATGGTGGAGTTTGTTAGGAGATCCCTACCTCCACGTGATCGGTCTCTTTCGGAACGCGATCTCCACACACTTTTTGTCTGCTTCGCGTGCGGCTCGTATTCTTTAAAGAGAAACTGCGAGCCGCAGCGCATTCCTGGGTTTAAACAGTGCAATCTGGCAGACGTGTATGAGACGAAATTCCCCTTTTCTCTCGCGCTCTCGCCGGATCAGGAAGTTTTCCGTCCACTTCTCAAGCGCACCTCGGCGCTTCTTGTGAACTCTTTCGGTGAAACTGGCAGCGTGGAAGCTACTGCCAGGTATATCTCCTTGGGTACTAAGCACTGTAGAGAGGCTACAGGATTCAG
>JAOVVA010000001.1:17368324-17385518 GCA_028565275.1 Leiocassis micropogon
AACCTACCCATCACATTCTCATCACCTCTGTTCCCTTCCCCAACATGTCCATTAAAATCTGCACCAATCACCACTCTTTCACCTCTGGGGATGCTCTGCATCACTTCATCTAACTCACTCCAGAATTTCTCCTTCCCTTCTAACTCACATCTTACCTGAGGGGCATAACCACTAACAACATTGCACATCACACCATCAATTTCCAGCTTCAGACTTAACCTGTCTGATACTCTTTTCACATCTAGACCATTCCTTACAGACTCCTCTTTCAGAATAACTCCTACTTCATTTCTTTTCCTATCCACACCATGGTCAAACAATTTGAACCCAGCTCCTAAGCTTCTAGCCTTGCTACCTTTCCACCTGGTCTCCTGGACACACAGTATATCACCTTCTTTCTCTGCATGATTTTAACCAACTCTCATGCCTCCCATCATTCAAAGTCCCTACTGTCATTCCTGAACTCTTGCCTTTCCTCTTCTTTTTCTGCCTACGAACCTCTGTTTTTTCAACCAACAGTAGCCCAATTTCCACCAGCACCCTGTAGGTCAACAGCGCCGACGGTGGTCGTTGTTAACCCGGGCTACGACTGATCCGATATGGAAGTCCTCTTAGTGATTCGCATCATTTCATTTGGCAAATGTGCAGCTTCCATTGGTGGAAGGATGTAAAATTTCATCACGTCCGATCAGAGACATGCTTTAAAAAAATGTATTTAAAAAAGATTCTATTTTTAGAATTACATTACTTTTCTAGGGAAAGTAATAGTAATAATATTACTATTATTATAATAGTATTAGGGAAATAAATAAGTTTTATTATATTTATTAATTATTATTAATTCTTCTTATTATTAATTGTATAATTATTAAATGAATTAAGTTTTATTATATAAAACCTAAATAAGTTTTGAATATTATTATTATTATTATTATTATTAATAATGCGAAACAAATGACAACAGCAATCATCCAGGGTCCAGGTTTGATTCCCACCCTGGGTCTGTGTGCATGTACTCCCCATGCTTGGTGGGTTTTCTCCATGTACTCTGGTTTCCTCCCATAGTACAAAAACATTAGCTATACAAAAGCAGATTAGGCTAATTGCCATTCCCGAACTGCCCATAGTGTGTGAATGAGCAAGTATATGTGTGTTTGCCCTGAGATGGATCCATGGTACCCCACCTTGTGCCTCAAGTCTCCTGCGATAGGCTCCAGGCCCCATGTGACCTTGTATACAGGATACAGCAGTATAGATGATGAGTGAGTGAATGAGGACAACAGCACCCCTGATGGCCATAAAAATACATGCGTGAATTAAAGGCTGGAGCTGATTATTTTTCAGACTGTAAATTTACATAGCCTCTCAGTATCAGCAATGCCAGGGGTTTACACAAAGTGAAACACTTGACTAACTATGGAGTCAATTTGGGGCTATTTTTTTCTAAGCCTGATTTGCTGATTCATAAGCGGGTGGAATAAACAGGAATAAGGTGAAATTACTTTATAAATAATAGGACATAATAATAAAAGGCAGCATTTTATGGTATTCCAGTAACTGTATTCCTATGCATAGGTGCAATAGCTGTATGCCTATGAGGAGACTATCCTATAGGGCTCCAACTTTAGAGGGTTTTTGATGATGATCATAATGTTTGTCCTCAATTGTAGAATTTTTTTCTCTCACTACATCACTATATCCTAGGGAAAAGAAATTTTGCCCTTTGTATCTCTAGGAATGTATAGCAGTTTGTAATGATCTTCAGGGTACATATCATTCAAATAGGAGTCTTAATAGGGAAAGAATAATGAGTCAGACTTTTAGATGATGTCTACCTGTGATAGCTGCCATCTTATCATGCTGACACATTTTTATCAAAAAGTGCTTAATGAAAAAGTGCTGCTTGACATAAATGTATAGTGACTATCAGCTTTAGTGTGAGTGCATGTCAGTAATATCAATAATACTTAATTACTTTTAAGATACATTGTACAACAGTTAGTTTTGACCATGTAATCTAATTAGAGTAAAGATATAGAGCACAACAGCAACAGGAACTGGCCTGCACCCTCGTCCCTACTGCTGCATCACAGCACAACAAAACTCCCTCTAGTGGAATATTGCTTAATTATAAAACTCTGTGAAAGTGACGTAAGTATGTCCTATATATAAATCCAAAAATGACTTGTTTTCTTTAGCCTAGTCCATTCACAGATTTTTGGATCTTTACGTGTATATCACTTTTTTGTTAAATCACGTAAAGAAAAATTGACCATACCAAACCACTTATTTCACATTAATTCCACTTATGCCCCTTTATGAGAACTGTCAACCTTTGGGAATTTAGCAGGATCCTTCCAGATGTGTTCATGTCTTCAATCTGTTTTACAGCAGATGTGTAACATCACTGTGTGCAATACACTCCCATTTTAATGTGTTGCATTTTACACCTGACATGTGCATAAGTACTCCCTTGAGTTCTATTTCGCATACATCTACATGATTTTTACCTATAAAACACAAAATACAATATTTGTGTTGTACTATGAGGTGTATGCTCATAAAATAAACAGCACATGAGCTACAGATGGGTGAGAAATTAGAGTGGACAAATGCAGGGTGCAGATGGTTCCAGGCAGGTGTACTCAGTTAACATCCTTACATGTTCTGTAAGTAGATCTAATTGCATTGAATTTGCTTGGTTCAGCTCCACCTGTCTCTATAGACAGAAGCATCTTTACAAATTAATTTCTAATAATCTGAGATAGTTCAACACCTCTCATGATGAAAGTGGTCTTCAGGATAATCTAAGCCAATAGTCACAGGGGCCTTAAAGCACTTAAGACTTAAAGCAAACTCCACCCACACAGACCCAAGATGGGAATCAAACCCTCGACCCTGGAGGTGCAAGGCTACAGCACTAACCACTACGCCACCATGTTGCCTTGGCAAAACATACAAAGGAAGTTGATTGCAGGGAGGTGGTGATATGAAAATAAAGAAAGAATGCATTGTAGATGCATGAGAGACAGAAAACTGGGTATCAGTTTGAACTATGTTATTTTCTGAGGTCTTCCATAAACAAAAGTATCTCCTGCCAAGAGAATTTCTGCCCACAAAATCTCTCTTTAAGCTTTTCTTTATACAACAAAGCTGGAGCATATGACAATACAGTTGTTTAATCTTTCTTTTGCAAAGCTTGAATCTTTTGTTGATAAATGTGGTATGTCAACTTTACATCTAAACTTTACAATGTGGTCTTAATGGCAGCTCTGTAACAATAAAGCTTTATAAATGTAGTTTTCTGTCATTTATAATGAGTGCTTTATAAAAAGTATCATTAAGCCCTATGAATACTGCTTGTGCATAATGTTACTACTTTTTTTTTCAAGCCACCTCACATATAAAAAACTTGAAATTGCTACTGCATTATAGTTGCAGGTTGATTTGGTATAAAATCAGATTTTATATAAACTTCAGTAAAATTATTCATTTAAATCCCTGCAAATGCAAACCGGGTTGCCTTACCTGTCACGTTCAGCAGACTTGTGTTTGCGTGGCATAAATGCAGAGGCTTAGATGATGGTAAAGATGTTCTTTTTAATGACAAAGTAAAGCAAAACAGAATTGAACTTACAGTAGAACTAGAGCACAACCAAAACACTTTGTTTTAATTACAACTACAGCAAAAATAACAATAATAATAACAAATGCTAGACAACCAAACTGAACTAAAACAGGCTATTTATACAAATCAAACTAATAAGTCACCTCGGTTCAGGTGAGCGCTCCCATCACCTGGCCGAGGTGCATTCTGGGACATGTGGTTCCCAACTTAACTAAACTCCAAAAGAGTCTTTGGGTGCTAGGCCTAGGTAACCCTGACATAACCCCCCCTCTAAAGGCACTACTCTGGAGCGCCACCGGAGGTCCAGGGCTCCCTCCCCAATGTCCTGTGTCTGACCTCCTCACACAGCGGCTGTAGATTTTGTCTCCTGGGCAGGGCTGCAGGGCCAGTAGGACAGGATTCCCAAAGCCCAACGGCGGCAGAACAGGCACTGGGCCGATGTCCCTGAAGCAGAGTGACGGAGCAGGCATTGGAGCGTAAGAGCCGGGCAGCAAAGCTGGCACGACGTCCTCGGAGCCGGATTGAGGCACTGGTATGACGTCCTTGAAGCTTGGCTGCGGAGCAAGCACTGGGTTGTCAAAGCCTGGCGGAGGAACTGGCACAACGTCCCTGAAGCCGGGCGGAGGAGGAAGCAATGCGACGTCCTCGACGTCAAGCAGAGAAGCTGGCACGACGTCCTCGTCGTCGTGCGGAGGAGGAGGAAGCGCGACGTCCTCGTAGTCATGCAGAGGAGGAGGAAGCGCGACGTCCTCGTAGTCATGCAGAGGAGGAAGCGCGATGTCCTCGAAGTCATGCAGAGGAGGAGGAAGCGCAACGTCCACGAAGTCGAGCGGAGGAGGAGGCGCGTCGTACTCGAAGTCGAGCGGAGGAGGAGGAGGCGCATCGTCCTCGTAGTCAAGCGGCGGAGGAGGAGGCGCATCGTCCTCGTAGTCATGCGGCGGAGGAGGCACTGGGCCTGCAGCGTGGCTCTCGTGAAGATCAGAGCTCGCAGCATGGCTCTCGTGAAGATCAGAGCTCGCAGCGTGGCTCTCGTGAAGATCAGAGCTCGCAGCGTGGCTCTCGTGAAGATCAGAGCTCGCAGCATGGCTCTCGTGAAGATCAGAACTCGCAGCGTGGCTCTCGTGAAGATCAGAGCTCGCAGCGTGGCTCTCTGAAAGGTTAAGCTGGATGAGCAGTCTTTGGAGCTGTTCCACCTGCTCCCGCAGGCTTTGTATGCGTTTTCGATTTTCTTCTGCACAGAACATATAGACATTCTTTGTCTGTTCACCTGCTCGCTGATACTTTTCACTCTCCGCCACACATTGACACTCAGTCTGGGGTTCTCCTTCACCCTGGTCACCGCCATCTTTGAACCTCCTGGTCCATACTTGGTGGTCGGTGCAGGGACTCACCTCACCCCAGTCTCCTTCGTGTCTAAACGGCACTCGTTGTATTGCGAGCCGGTGACCTTCCCAGCTCTGCTGCGGCCCTCGCTCACTTCGTTCACTCTCTCCTGCGCGCTCTGCATGATTCCGCTCCTCTTGTTTCTGCGCACACCTCAAAGTTATGCCGGATGGCCAGCCGACCGCTCCCAAAGTCCGCTCGCCATGGCGTTATCCCCTATAGCCCTATGCCCCTGTAGAGGTCTAGCATTCTGTCACATTCGGCGGACTTGTGTTTGCCTGGCATAAATGCAGAGGCTTAGATGGTAGTAAAGATGTTCTTTTTAATGACAAAGTAAAGCAAAACTGAAACAAACTTACACTAGAACTAGAGCACAACCAAAATACTTTGTTTTAATCACAACTACAGCAACAATAATAATAATAATAATAACAAATGCTAGACAACCAAACTGAACTAAAACAGGTTATTTATACTAATCAAACTAATGAGTCACCTTGGTTCAGGTGAGCGCTCCCATCACCTGACCGAGGTGCATTCTGGGACATGTGGTTCCCAACTTAATTAAACTACAGTCTTTGCGCTAGGCGCCCTCTAGAGGGTAACCCTGACAGTACCGTATAAAGCTTTCTAGATCATTTTGCGTAAATTTGTGTGCATGATCTTACAGAAAACCATTTTAATATTTTAATATACCGCCTTAATACTGTATCTCTAATTGAATCTACTAACTCATTATCTTCTTATTGGTGCCTGAACAAAGTAAAGCTGAAAGATTATGTTAATATCAATATTAATTTTTGGCAGGTTTAAATGGAGCCTTTAGGTCTAAACACCAAGCTAAATAAAATCTATTTTCTTTTCAGCACTATTGCAAACATGAAATATGCAAACAACATTTCTAAACAAACATGCAAACAAAAACTGCAAAAAGAGGAATGGAAGTCGAACTCATCTACAGGATGGGTGAAAATTAACTAGGCAATATTATAATAATATATATAATAATATAATAATAATACTGGAGTCATGATAAAAACAGTCTCTAAACAGGTGATAGTAAATAGAATTTCATATTTCCTGTGCTGGTAGTACAAGCATCATCCGCGAGAGGCAGCAAATGCATCGTAAACAAAGTTGTTCAACCGCTTGACTGTTTAGACGCGAGCTAAGATCGAACCGAGAGATGGTGGGGTACAGCGAAAGGGAGTAATGGAGCACTATGTTTATAGACAATAAAAAAATGTCATGTAGAGCTGATGACCACAGGCCCAGTGAACGATTCAAGAAGTGGCCTGTGCCTATGAGGAAATTTAAAGATTTGCTTTCATTTTCCTATGTAATAAGGTACATGTACTGTCTAATTTGTTTTACTGAATTTATATTAGAAATAAGGACTTTATTGCCAATTTTTAATGCCTAGTTACTTTTCACCCACTCCATGTGACTAAACAATTTTAGGTAAATATAAACCAAAGAGAAAAAAATAAATCTCAGCCGAACATCAATATGTTTTTGACCATCCTTAGCAATAAAATCAGCTGTACGTGCAAAAAAAAAAAAAACAGTTACTGTATGCTGGAAGCATTTTGAAGCTGAGCAGACACTAACTCTGCTTGAACATCTGCAATTTCTTCGTAAGTGTTTCTACAGTTCATGCAAGTACAGCTAATTAGCAGGCTCATCTTTCCTGTCATATACTGCTATAACTAATTGGGATTGGTGCAAAGGTGCCTGTTTCTTGCCTTGTCAAGAAGGCAGCTGCTTCAGCAAATGAACTATTACTGCATAATGGCTTGGAAACTTCCACCAAAGTCACTGGAGACTAAGTCGACATCTAGACAAATGGTCTGAAAAAAAGCACAATGATCTAAATTATAGGATATCTACATTCTTGCATTTTTATGAAACAATTCATAGTATTTTCTTTTGGTATGACAGTAAGCTGTTTTTTTGCCCCCCAAAGCCACATTGGATTTTTCAAATCTGATTAGCTGATTTAGTTTCAGCAGCACAAGATAAAATTAACTCAGAACCAACATACAACCACGACACGTGAATAAACAGAGAAAAAATGGAAATGTATTTACAGGCTTTTGGGTTAATTCCAAAACAGAGTCTTAAGGATAAAGGTCTTCAAGATAAATCCACAAGTCCCTAAACTGCATATTTTTTCTAAACAATCATCTCTTGGATATAAACTTTGTCAACATGAGAAAACATGATCACAAAATTACCAGATCTCACGGGCATGGACAAAGTAGAGTTCCAGCTGCCATGAAAGACAGTCTAGCAAGGCATGAATCTTTATAAGATCTCTATACAGCTTATCATGTTTACAGGGTCCCGGGGGCCTGGAGCCTATCCCAGGAGACTCAGGGAACAAAGTGGGGTACAGCCTGGACAGTGTGCCAATCCATCATAGGACACACACACATACACACACACTATGGAAGATTTCTGCATGTCTTTGGACTGTGGGAGGCAGGAGAAAACCCACCAAGCACAGGGAGTACATACAAACATACAAACTCAGACCTGAAACAGGACCTGAACTCTCGATTCTGAAGGTGTGAGGCCACAGTGCTAACCACTACACCACTGTGCTGCACTGGCAAAATCATACAAAGGAAAAGGTCCCAGGAAGGTGGTGATATGAAAATAACGAAATAAGGCATTGTAAGAGCATGGAATTCATGAGTGACAGAAAACCAGCTCAACAAAATAGAGAATCTTGACAATAATAAATCATTCAGAAGGATTTGTATCGAAGGTGTTAACCTTTTTAATATTTATGGAAGGAGTCAAAAGTGTCAGTGTTTGGGGAAAGCTGTAAGGCCTTGTTCACACGGGCATTAAAATCGAGCATTTTTCTGGCGTTCGTAGCGTCCGGTGAGCGCGGATGAAGCGCCAAGGGTTTTCTACACATACAGTAGGAGTCAATGAGAGTGTTCACACAGGCTTTGGTGACGTGCGTTTGTCCGGCTGCGCGTTTCTACGGCGTTAAAAAAACGTTGCATGCAGCTTTTTCTTAGCGTTCAAATCCCAATGAACGCAAGGAAAACGCTTCTATTACGTTTTCTCCGCGTTCATTTCGGAGGACCGGGCGATTTTTTATCTTCCTATGTCGCCGTATTATTTTCAACTATTTTTTATATATTATATAAAAATATAATAATTTAATTAGAATTTTTAAAACAAGAAGATTCATGTCTAATATAGCAAAATGGTCCACATTAAAAGGAGGCACCTCAAATAAAACGACAAGAGCTTTCATATCCAAAAATATGCATTCGTTTATCCAAAAATTTTACGCCCGTGTGAACAAGGCCTAACTTTATATTTTTCAGCATGGAGAAGTATTCAGGTAGCTTCGTAGTTTGCAGTAAGTGCATTTTTGTCAAAGGAGAGCAAAAAATAAAGATCCTGTTGGAAAAACAACCGTTTAATGGATGCTAGAATGCAAGTGATAACTGGTAAAGATCTAAATGTAAACATTACTATAAACTATCGAAATAAATCCAGAAATAAACCATAGAAATAAATCCAGAATTAATTCTTTAAAAAATATTTGATAAATGATTAATAATTTTTTTTAATATTAACAGTTAATGCTTTTCATGACGGGAGGTACGGTAGGAATCATTTTGGCCACATCAACAAATTTACCTGGCAGACATGTCAGTTTTGCTATATTATGGTTGAATTAGCGGAGTTTGCTTACCACTTAATCAATTTTAGTGTTACAAGGGTGAGTCAAAAATTATCTGCACTCTGGTTGTAGAATCAATTTTAATTTACTTCTAGAAAAGACAAGTGCATCTTTTTTCAATATAATCTCCTTGCTTTTGAATATACTTTGTCCATTTCTTAACAAAGCTTTTAAATTCCTTCATTAAAAAATGTTTTTAGGCTGAAGTGTTGACAGTGTGGAAAGAAGTGTGCGGAGGTTTGTCATTAGCCATAAATGTGGACAGGCGTGTATGTGTATTTGTCTTAAATTTTTTATTATTTGCTTTGCTATTTAGATTTCAGTCTTTCATTTAAAGCTCAGGTACCTATTACCAGGATAGCATTCTTTCATCTCAGAAATATTGCCAAGATAAGAAATATATTGTCACTAAAAGATGCAGAAATATTAATTTGCTTATAATAATAATAATACTTTTATTACCTCTAGGTTGGACTATTGTAACACCTTACTGTCTGACTGTTCAACTAGGTGCATAAACAAGCTTCAGTTAGTCCAGAATGCAGCAGCAGGAGTAATCACTACAACCCAAAGATACGAGCACATCACCGCTATATTAGCCACACTGCATTGGCTCTCAGTGAAATTTCGCATCGATTTTAAAATACTACTTTTGTATTAAAGCATTAAATGGTCTTGCTTAGTGTCTTATGATCCGACACGCCTACTTCGATCAAAGGATGCTTGTTGCTTGTCAGTACTGCTTTTTCTTACAAAGCCCCAAAGTTATGGAATAGTCTTCCAATTAATCTCAGACACAGTCCCAGTGTTTAAGTCTAAGCTAAAAACCTATTTATTTAGCCAAGCATTTTTGTCAATAGGTAAAGTTTGCCTTAGGTAAAGTTGCAGATCTTCCTTCTGGCTCTCCCTTTTAGTTATGCTGTTATAATTAGTCCTGCCGAGTCCCTGACAGCGCTCTGCACTAAATATACATTCACCTTATACATTTTGTGACTGTGACCATAGATAACTGTTCTCTCTCCTTTTCTGCTGCTCTCTCCTCTTTTCTCTCCATCTTTCTCCCCCTCCCTCTGTCTCTCTTTGTCGAGCCACACGTGTCACTCCTGAGCTGCCAGTGATCCAGGTCCCCTCTCACCTCTGGGTCTGTCTGACTCTTTCTGGTGCCCCGCTTCTGGTTAAAGATCTTGATGCTTGGATGCCCCGTGTTGTCTGCTTGGGATGCATGTGGTGACTGGGGATGGTTCCACTTCTGTTCTCTGGACTTTTGACTGCAGTCGCTCAATAGTTCTGGACTGGAGTCCACCTGAGCCTCCAATAACGAACACTCCATGTTAGCTTTAAGACATGGACTGTTATATTGAACTCCCAGCTGCCTAACACATAGTATCACTGCAGATCAATTCCTGCTATGTTACCAAATGAGGATGGGTTTCCTGTTGAGTCTGGTTCCACTCAAGGTTTCTTTTTATTGCCATCTCAGGGAGTTTTCCCTTGCCGCCATCGCCCTCAGCTCGCTCAGCAGGGACTATCTAATAATTTTGATTCATATGCATTTTTCACGTTTTAAACAAATTCCCATCATTTTCTTGTGTAAATTGCGTAAAGCTGCTTTGTGACAATGACAGTTGTTAAAAGCGCTATACAAATAAAATAAAATTGAACTGAATTTGTGATGGTGATGCAGCAAAGAAAAGGAGAATAAATGAGTAAGTGAAATGCCATTAGTCACTGAAAACGTTATTATTAGTGGTGCTTGCGAAGCGAAGCACTACTATTGTTATCTTACAGGCTTATTATTCTTCTTTTTATTCTTTTCTTTCTTCTTCCGTACAAAAGTTTGGCGCGTAACTAGTCTCGCACCGTTTGTCGTAGACCCATGAATGAGGTGTCAAATCGTGCGGCTTATTCGGGAATGGGGTTCTATGACTTTTCTAAGGGGTGAGTGGTTAATTGCTCCCGCAGGTTAATTGCCCGCAGGGGGCAATTAACCGCCCCAAAAAGTCCCATAGACTTAACATTGAGACCAATATCAGCTATGACATCATAGCTATGACTATGATGCCACGACAAGCACCACTCACATTTTCTTCAGGAAATGTGCCTGTCTAGTTATGATGTACTGTATTATCATATTTATGTGGTTAGCACTGTGGCCTTGCACCTTCAGGGTCCTGATTTGATTCCTACCTCTGTTTGAATGGAGTTTGCATGTTCTCCATAAGCTTGGTGGGTTTTCTCCAGGCACTCCGATTTCCCCCCACAGTCTAAAGACATGCAGATTAGGCTAATTGGTGTTCCTTAATTGCCCGTAGTGTGCGATGGATTGGCACCCTGTCCAGGGTTTACCCCCTTGTGCCCTAAAACTCCTGTGATGGGGTGCAAGCCGCTCACAACCCTGTATATGGTAGTAAGCAGTATAGACAGTGAGTGAGTGAGTGTATCATGTAATCAGGTGTTCCATATGCTAAATGATTACGGAAACAACTGCAGTGGGCTCTGAGCCACCTTGGCCAGGATTATCATTCACAGAACTACGGCTTCCTTTAAAATGTTTGCACCATTTAAATGTTTTACTGCAGCTAAAAGTCTCATCACCGTACTGTGTTGGAAGTCTTCTGGAAATGTCAATCAGTTTTACGCCTTTATTCACAAGGAATTTCATCACAAGTCCCAGTTTGACTTGAATGCCACTCGTATTTAGGAGTGTATAAGTTTTGTATATTCAGAAACTGAAAATAAACCATACCATATGCTAGGACAAACATTTGACTAACTGACACTAAATAAGAACCATATGTACCTGTTCAAACTTGCTTACAAGTTCGGCTCAAAGACAAGACTTGTAACCTGGAAATATATCCTTTGTAACCTGGGGACTGCCTGCATTTTTCTTATAAAGGCATACCTCAGCATGTTTTATTCCTTTTTTCCAGTCTATTGGCATCAGTTTACTGACTGTTAGGATGAGATATTGATTAAACTGGCTAATGTTAAATCATATTAAATCTTCTGGA
Organism: Leiocassis micropogon; assembly: GCA_028565275.1. Taxonomy (NCBI): domain Eukaryota; kingdom Metazoa; phylum Chordata; class Actinopteri; order Siluriformes; family Bagridae; genus Leiocassis; species Leiocassis micropogon. The sequence goes on from JAOVVA010000001.1 coordinate 17,380,062, forward strand.
AATGGTTTTAATGGTTTTAATGTTAGACGCCATTTTTGGATGCAGAGCAACAACTCCTTATGCTTTGACTAATCCAAATTCAAAGTGATACCAACTGAGTAGACTAACGGCTCTAAAATGAAGATAAGTAAAAAAAAAAGGAGAATATTCACAAATAATCCTGCACTGGAGGCATGTCATTATCTTCTTGCACTGCTGTGTCCTACAGTGAAGCTTTGCACAGATTGCAGCTCAAATCACTTTAAGTTATTGCAAACTTTTGAATAATTTTAGAAAACCTGTTGCCTCGGTACACAAATGTACTAATACTGTATTTTAGAATAATTAACCTGCAAAGCTCGGATGCTCTACTTATCTTTTCTGATGCTAAATAAAAAACACACTTATTAAACCAGAGCTACCTGTAAAACACATGTCCATTTCCAGGCAATTTTTCTCAAAGCTCTTTCAGATGGTTGACTAATTTGGCTACAGGGCAGCTGAAGGATTCTATTTCAATGTAGATGTTCAGTTATTCATATTCCAGGAAAAGGAAGTTTTATATTAACTTAAAAGGAATATATATATATATAGAGAGAGAGGGGCAGAGACAGGCCACTGATCTGGCCTTCAAACTCCCTAGATCCAAATCTACTCAAGAACCCTTGGGATTCACCAGATGAACTAGTCTGATCCACAGAGGACCCACCCCTCAACCCACAGCACACAAAGGATTCACTGCCAATGTCCTGATGGAAGACACCACAAAACACCCCAAAGGCCCTGTGGAGCCATGTATAGAGAAGCACAAGTGGAACTCATAACCTAGTTGGTTTTACTCTTCATGTTTTTAATGTTATGGCTGATCAGTTTACATTTATGAGGGAGCATTGCATGCAGGAACGAGTTCAAGGGTGCAAACCACTGGCTTTCCCATTGTTCAAGACATCTTGGACTTGATGGTACATGGGAGGAATTTGAAGGACACACTGCTTGTCAGTACTCTCAATTGTGGTTGAGATTATGCTGAAATAAGGGGGTTGTCGACAGACAATAATGAATATAGGAAGAAGTAGACAACTTAATTATCTTTTCTTGCCAGGACATTAAGGGGCCATGATAATGCATTATTAGTAAAACAAGTACATGTTGGATGCTTGGTCGATGTGTTAAAATAAGATGGACACCTCATGAAGAGTATTGGCCTGGGGGATGAATGATTAGGTACAACCTGTGAGCATACCAACCCCAGTGGGTTCCTCATAAGTGGCATGGATTTTGAGAGGATATTGGAGCAGTAGAATGGGGATATAAAGTGACTATGACTCCATCCATGATGCTGGCAGCAACACCAGAGACAATCACTGCTAAAAGTAGAAAGACATGATCTGAACCATATCTGAACATTTAATGCATCTCAAAACTGAGAAGCACTCACTGCGAGGGGTACTAGTGGTGGAGTTGGTTACCTTTGTGGATTGTAAGAGGAGTTTCCTCTCGTAAAGAAGTTGCACTGCGGAACGATGTAATTTGGTTTGCCACAGTAGTAGCAGACTCCTTCCTTCACCTTCTTATCTCACTTGTCTTGTGTTTGGCCCAGGTTCATGAGCTGATGGGTGAATAATGTCTGGGATGGTGCTGACTCTGCAAATACTGAGCAGATGGTCAAGTTGGATTGCCATGGTAATAAGGCAATCTAGAGCAGCCTGATCATTGCAGCATGTCAGTTTGGTGAGCATTTCCAGGTTCAGGTCCTTTGGAAACATGTCAGCTTATTGCCCAGCATAAATACTTGATGATAAGTAAATTAATAAAAAAACATGATTATCTTTTGTTGCTCAGAAAACTTGTCTTGTTAAAGTTTGAAATAGAAGGAGCAGTGAAGTAGAAATATTTGGCACTATGATGTTTCTCCCAAATAATTGTCAGAGTGTGCAGGGAGGGTGCTGACTGGCTGTCCTTCATTGAGATATGAGAGCTAAATAAAGAACAATAGTGAGGAGATTGAGGTTGGTGGTAAAAATAATGTCAGTGAATCTCCTCTGCTGCATTCATATGAAAATGAAAATGTAAACCATCAAAATGTGGCTGAATATTTCCTATCAAAGTAGACGAACCATGAATCACTTTAACCTCATATCTTCCGTGACCAAACTCATAATCTATGAGGTTGTAATAGTCATAAGACTATATAAGACATCTGCACACTACAATTCGCCCTTATGCACCGGAACCAAACACTGCAAATAAAAAAACGAACACATGAAAGGTTTGTTCCTTAGAGTGACTGGGCGACGCATCACATAAGCTGCTAATTTGCTGAAATATCAACTTAGAGGAGTTTACAATCAACATTAACTTGATCTTGTCTTTAAGAGAAAGAACAGCATTTACAGTTATGGGATATGAAGCACCTGTTGGAGCAAAAACACAACATGAGAACACCAGGGTAGTTCTTGATAATTCTGTCACGCTTGCTGTCTGAAGATTGAACATTGCTACACAGCTGAATAAATGTCACAAGATTGTAGAGAGAATGCCCAATGAAGAGGCTGATACAACACATGTTTTATATAAAGTAATAGATTGTGATAGGTTTGTGAAGATGTTTATTATTTATTATATTGTAGCGTTTTACCGCCGGAAAGGATGTTGGAGAGACGAGTGAGCTTTATTGCTACCCAATGCAATGGCTGGGAGTACTTTATTTTGCACACAGCACTGTATAGCATGAGCAACACATTCACACCGGGACCCCATCCAATTTAGCTTTAGCATAAACCGGAGCACATTCAACAGATCACACACACACCACACACAAACAGGGCCGAAGCCACTAACCCAAACACCCTTTCCCAACTGGGTGAACACACAGAAACCCCCGCAAGGCATGCTGGTCGTCAGCCGCCACCCCGCCCACGCCACACTGCCCCCACCCGAGCTGTGACCGTCCCCGGTCGGTCCGCCTCGCGTAGCGCTTCAGCAAGGGAAGCTGGTGCTGCTAACCTGATGTGCTCGCGGAGCCGTGCCGGTCGGAGTCCTCGGAGAAAGGCGCGACGAGCTAGCTCTTCCTGCTTGTTGGGCTCGAACTCTGGTTAGCCCCGGCTCCTCGCTCGCTGCCTCATTACGGTCACCCGCGCCGAACCAGAAGTGAAGCGACTCCCATAGCTTTGCCCAGTCCTTCCGCTCATCGGCCCAGAGGTCTTCCAGCGCCCGGAGCTCGTCGCCCTCCAGCGACAGTGCTACTCGTCCCCGGTCACCATGACGAACTCAGTCTCTGAGGCGTGAAGGCGGTCGGTGCTGGCGTTGGGAACACCGGAGTCCTTTGGCGGGAGAGGGATGAGCGCAAACATTGTCCTGAGGCGGTCCGGACTCCACAGAGTTCGATGTTTTGCCGGTGTGCGGCTGGTAAGGCGCAAGACGGTCCCGGTGGAGCACAACTCGCACCCGCCCCGCCAACCGCACCCGGTAGATGACATCGGAGAGCTGAGCAATTACCGTACAGGGGCCCACCCAGTGGGACATAAGTTTGGCCGAGAGCCCCCTCTTCCTTCCGGAGGAATACACCCATACCTGCTCTCCAGTAGCAAAATCTCGCCCCCGGCTGTGAGTGTCCACTCCCATACGCTCCATAGGTGCCCCCACCCGCAGCTGTGCCCGCGAGCGCTGGGTGGGGCCCTTTTCCTGCCCGGCGATGGGTTGCTCACGGTCCAGCTGTGGCACAGGCGAAGCGGCTACGGGTGACGCTCTAGGTGATGAAGTAACTCGGCTGCACGCCGGCTCGGACGGCTGATCACCGCCGGAGAGCCTGGATGACTGCGCCACTGGTCTTCGTCGCCACTGCACACGCGCTCTTCCACTCGCTCGCAGTACCGACGGTGCGCTTTGCTGCACGGCCATCGGTCCATCGGGCGTTAGCGTGTAGGTTTCCGGCTCGGTCTGCTACCAAATGTTTATCTGGCGCGACTACCGGAAGTTCCGCCCCCCGGGTGTGTGCTACTAACACGTGTGACTGTGGTTTGGGCAATAGCAACCTGGCTAACCCGAAGTTACCACGCAGAGTTCCGTCAGTTAGATTCAGCACCGCACCCCATCTCTCTAAAATGTCCAGCCCCAAAATGCAGTCCTCCTCGATGTCTCCCACAAAGAACTCGTGTGAATGAGTTCGCTCACCCATCTGGACTTGCACCGTGCGACACGCCCGTACCTTCACGTAGCTCCCAGTGATGGTGCGAATGTTTAAGGCGGGATCAGGCAGTCTACAAATGCGCTCGCTTTGTCTGAGTAATCCAGAGCGCATCAGCGAAACAGTGGAGCCGGTGTCCATGAGCGCCCGTAGTAAGACGCCGTCCAGCACACAGTTGACGTAAATTCCAGCGCGGTTTCCTAAACGTCCCGACCGGAAGTTGAATCCACTAGTTGGGGGAACAAGAACGGATGTGGAAGGAGACTTCCTCTTAGCGACCCCCGGAGCTAGTTTAGCGGCTGCTGGGGTACGCTGTCCCTCAGGCTTGAGAACGTTGCAACGGTAGGCTCGAGGTCCCGTGTCTCGGCATCGCTGCGAAACCCCGGAGACTTGCTCGTTGCCTAGCCGCAACGGGTAGCCCTGTCCCCGGCTAGGTTCACCTACCGAGCGCCCCTGAGCTGCGGGCAATCGCTCGGCTTTTTCGCCGTGATGTTCCGCCATTAGGGGTTCCGCGCGCTCCGCCTCGCGTAGCGCTTCAGCAAGGAAAGCTGGTGCTGCTAACCTGATGTGCTCGCGGAGCCGTGCCGGTCGGAGTCCTCGGAGAAAGGCGCGACGAGTTAGCTCTTCCTGCTTGTTGGGCTCGAACTCTGGATAGCCCCATCTGGAAGGAAGTATTTCAATGCTAACCAATGCGGACCGCCAGCTCCTTGCACGCTGCCTCATTACGGTCACCCGCGCCGAACCGGAAGTGAAGCGACTCCCGTAGCTTTGCCCAGTCCTTCTGCTCATCGGCCCAGAGGTCTTCCAGCGCCCAGAGCGCGTCACCCTCCAGCGACAGTGCTACTCGGATGGCGGTTTCCGCCGGAGACCAGCCCGCGAAGTCGGCAGCTAGCTCCGCTTGGGCGAAGAATGCGTAGGGTTCGACGGCGCCATTGTAGGAAGGAAGGCGCAGCTGCAGCTCGCCTCGCCGGCTGACAGCGCACAGAGCTGTAGCTTGCTCCGGCGTTAGGACTCGCGATGAGTCCGTTCCGAGATCCAGTGCCGGAATTTCCATTTCGCCGCTCCGCTTCGGTCGCCCTACTTTGCTCGCGCTAGCCTCGTCAGGAAGATGCTCTCTCTTCCTCCTTAGCTGCTCCGCTACTCGCCGGCCTACTTGGATCTTCCATAGGTCCTCGATAGTGCGCTCCAACTCGTTCTTCTCCATCCCACTTCTGACACCAATGTAGCGTTTTACCGCCGGAAAGGATGTTGGAGAGACGAGTGAGCTTTATTGCTGCCCAATGCAATGGCTG
>JAOVVA010000001.1:17411844-17430111 GCA_028565275.1 Leiocassis micropogon
TATAATAATAATAATAATAATAATAATAATAATTATTATTATTATTATTATTATTATTATTATTATTATTATTATTACTATTTGTAGTAGTAGTAATGGAAGTATTAAATTGGTTTGAAAAAGTATGATTGCATATTATATTAATCAACTGTCACAAGGGGTAATATAATGCAATACAATGCAATATAAAGTACCAAAGTACCAATAATTACTGTAACAAAACAGTTTGAAGAACACTGCTTCCTCAGCCAATAAACATTTCATATTTTTCCCTCAATCTTGACATCTTCTTAGGAAACACCTCTGCCTTTGGAATGGAGTTTTTACTCCTGCATGAAAGGCTGTTTGTACATCAGTATAGTTACCCATGATGTGCTACAAAGTCTAAAATTGCACAATTGCAATTGAGTTTTAGCAAAGTTTCCCTTTAGTGGTTTTCACACCATCAATCAACCCCAGTATTCCCCATGTGAAAACAAAAATCACATGTGGTTATACTGCATTCACTTGTACAAATTAATGATCAACATGTTTTGTCTAGAACTAAAATAGTGTTTACTTTTCTTTAAAAATCTTTTTTTATCATTTTGGTTTGAAAGTGAATTTTAAACCTGTTTAATTTCCCATGCTTTTCCAAAGAGATGCATACAGTGGTCCAAAGCAGCTGGAGTGTTATGAAAGTCATATAATGAATTTCACTGCCATGAATTCACTGCCATACTCTGGTTATAGATAATTTTTTGAAAAGGCTGAAAAAACAAAGCTTCTGATTGATGAGCTTGCAATTTAATCCCACTTTACAAAGGACAAGAATACTGCTCACTGGTAACATGTTGAACAAAAAAAGCACAAAACAACATCTGCTGTAGGAGTGTACGCTGCATCGACTACATAATTGCTGCAAATCTGTAGAAGAACGAAACAGGTCTCATTGACTACAATGTTAATCCCTAAAAGTGTACAATTATGACTAGAATGACAAGAACAGGGCTGGCCAGTATACATTTACTAAGCACTTTTCAGATCTTAAAAAAGAATAATAATAATTTGAAAGGCTTAAAAATGATTAGTATTGTCTTATTTGCTGGTAATAAACTGCTTAAAAGATTTAATTTGCATTAAAAAAACCTCTGCCTTACCAATAATTACTGTAACAAAACAGTTTGAAGAACACACTGGTGCTTGTTTGCTTCTAACTCAGGTGGTAAATTCACACAGTCTTGTTACTGTAGGTGTTTAGACGGCAGGAAACACCTCTTATATTTAGGAGTAACCTTTTTCAAGGTCCCATATTATGATCCTCCGAATGCACCATTTCAGTGTTCATGGGATGGTATTTTCTCACATGAGGTCACATTAGGTGAAAGAATTGGTTTGGTTTAAGCCACTGCTGATACTCACTCACTCACTCACTTACTCACTCACTCATTCTCCATACTGTACCTCTTATGCTGTACAGGTCGCAGGAGATCTGCAGCATATGATAGGGTACACAAGGCAGGATACACATTGGATGGGGTGACAGGCCATCAGAGGGTATATACATACATACTCACTCACACTACTCACATAATTCTTTAAATATAATTAATTATATATTTTTCTTCCCAATCAAGACTTTGACCAGCTATCTCTGGACACTAGAAGAAGAGCATTTGTGTTTATTTTAGTTATTCTGTTCTGCTTGGAGCATTTAAAATGATCTTAGGTTTAAAAGTCTGACAAAAATTGATCAGAAAATGTCCTTACCAAGCTGCTATTTTGCAAATTTAAACTCTTTCCTGAGCCTCACGTGATTAGCGCTGTGCTTGGAACTATTTTACTGTAGTGCGCTTTGAATGGCCCTCAGGAGGCTTTGGGCTATAGGCTTGAAAGCATGCAAGGGGTTATAAGTGCCTTTTATCTCTTCGAAGGCCAGCAGCCTGACATCCTCTCACTTATTTATTTTAAATGATCTCATCCAATCCAGCCAGTAATGGAGCATCACCTCTTTGAAGTACTGACCTGTGTTAATAATAGGGGAAATGGCAATACATTAGATGTGAAAAAAAGGTTCACAAACAAAGAACGTTTTGCAGAAAGGCAACATTTATGGTTATTTCAAGACCCAGCCATGCATGATTGTACATTTTTGGATGCGGTCTACTGAGTGGGTAAATGCTCATTAATGTAAAGTGGTGTTTTATATCGAAACAAAGTCCAACATCCTCAATTCCTCATTACTGTCACTTACGGTTTGGCCGTAAGTGCTGGCATGAGAGGGAAAGTATACAGCATGATCTCATTGTAAATTTGTATAAATTTTCAAAAGACAATTCAAACAAACTGTTACAGCTGGTTAAGGCAGGCTTAGTAGTCATTGTTTTTTTTAATTCTAAATAAGGGTGCCATAAAGGGGGTTACGTATCAACAATTCCAGGGGGCCATGAGTGACAGGGGGCCCTTAAAAATGTTATGCCTAGTAAAAAGAGTTGTCTTTGTCAAGGTTAGGAGCCCAGTATATTTAGGTTTTCAAGGGGCCCCTGATTGTAATTGATACTTGGGAATTTTTAACACCTCATATAGCATGGCTTTATTCACCATGCTATGGTGGTAATACTGCCAGCTCGCAGATTCAAGGTTCCCAGTTCATTCCTGAGCTCAGATTACTGTCTGTGTGGAGTGATCAGAAGCCTTTGTATAACATAAACAGTGTTGGGGGACATTACTTCTTAAAGTAATTAATTACATTACAAAATTACTGTCTTACAAAATTATTAAAAAGTAATCAGTTACATTACAGCATTACCTCCTGATAAAAGAGTGCTTTTACATTGCAGAAAATGAAGACTCCTTTGTGATTCCTCCTGCATGTTGTTTTAGTCAAGACCTTTATAATTATTCTATAATGGGCCAAACTTCGCTGAGTGATGATGGAAATCACGAAGGAGTTTTCATTTTCTGCAATGGAAAGCACTCTAACTAGTTACTTTTATCAGAAAGTAACGCTGTAATGTAACTGATTACTTTTTAATAACAGAAATTTCGTAATGTAATTAGTTCCTTTAAAATTAATGTCCCCAACACTGCTCATTACATAAAAAAGTAATCCAAGTACTCTAACGCGTTATTTTGTAATGCCTTAAACCCAACACTGGACATAAATAATATGAATTTGCAAATAAAAAATACAATTAAATTAAATTAAACACACACACACACACAAAATAGGCAATTTGGAAAGGCCAATTAGACTAAGCTCCATGTCTTTAGATTGTTGGAGAAAACCAGAGTACCCGGGGAAACCCACCAAGCACGGGGAAAAGATGTATACTCCTCATAAATCAAACCCTTGAGTCTGGACGTGCAAGGCCACAGTGCTAACTACTATGCCACTATGCCACCACATAACAACAAGGAGAAAATAACTATGACAGAATGTAGCATATAAAGCATGAAAGAAAAAGACAAAAAGATTTCTCTTAAAAACTGCTTTAAAACAGAAGAAAACACTTTGTCCTTCAGTCTTACTTTATGTATTGTTTGCCTGCTACGAAATGAGGCAGAAGATGTGTTTGGCTAAAAGGAAATCTTTAAGTATTTTGTGTTGTTAAACTTTACTGTCTGTGTGTACCTGGATTGGGATGGGTAAAAGCAGAACAAATTGTACCTGTTATACAAAGTAATAATGTTTAAATTTAACAGGGAACTTTTTTTCTAATTTAACTTCTAACAATCTACCTAAATCAATTCAGTGATGAGTCGTAATAGATTTTAATAGTAAATTGAGAAATTAGTAAATGTAATAACCTAGCAAACTCGCTTCTACTGTTGCTGAAAATGTACCACACAAAGGGTATGATATGGAAAAAATACTTTAGTACCATAAACCATTATACATGATCATTACTGCTAGAGCATTTTTAAACAAAACACTTTATTATTATTATTATTATTATTATTATTATCTACCAATATAAAGGTCATATACCATAGGGTCATTAACCCTATTTAGTCATGCAATGACTAAATCTTATATCAGTTAAATCTTTATATTGAACTGATGTTGCAATGCATAGTTCTGATGCTTTGTATTAAATGTGCATTAGTTGAGGCACCTAAGCAATTTTTCCTTTTCTGTAGGTGGTCATTTCCATTGACTGTTGCGCTCATCCCAGATAAATTTTCTTTGGACCATTTGCTGCTCCTTGGGTGGTCTATTATCAGGCCATTCTTTCTGGAATGGCCACGTTCAATGACTGTTTCCGTCTCAGTTTTGATTGTAGTTTGCCGTATATAATCTGTTCAGCCCATAACCTTCATCTAAGATTGCTTGGACCCCAGTGGCCAAACTTTTGAGATTTTATTTCAGATGTATGGTCATCTTTGCCTGGAATGAGGTTGGTGTATGTGGTCACATTGGTATTGCACTTATAATTGATTGAAAAGGTTTAAAGGCCATTTGAGGAAGGAGATGGAAAAGTCACCAGGGTGCCATTAAGGATTTAGATGTAGTTTTACTCCTTTACCACATTCCAGGAGACAGATGGTTCCCGTAAAGTAAGGGAAACAACTGTGGGTTGTGAGCTATGATGTGTAAAAGTGTGCAGATTGGAAGTGTGCAAAGAGAAGGTGAAATGTGTTGGAGCTGCAGCTACAAGTAAAAGACTGAACATCATACAGAAATGTTAAAGAATTACAGTCTTGCAGCATCACCATCCAGTATTGTTTGGTGATAAATTTGCTTAAATATACTTACTAATTGGTAATTATTATCTTTGGTCCTGTTTCCACTTTGTTCCATCGTTGGTTCGATTTGTGGCACATTGTGAAGTACAAGACCCTGCACGTAGTATCGTTATGTGTCTTTTCTTCAACAATTGGCTGGCTCTTCTTGACTCAAAGATAGATAAACCCCTGTATTTAGTGTTAATCTAATTCAACAGATATTTTCCATGTCATTCCTTCTGAAAATTTCTGCTTTCATGTTCTCTCTGAATATAACTGATCAGTTTCGGTTTTCTCTAAATTGACAAAAACAGATCTGGCAGATGCAAAGCCTACTAGAAAGAAACATTGTGGTTCATGTTAGCACAGCCAACTGGCAGAACTCAGAAGTTGGCCCAAAAATCTGCAGATATAAGGGTACAGGTCTAGAAACCACAATGGACTTGGCCAACCTTGGAAACGAATTCCATAGGTACATCCAGGCTCTGAGCTTCCTACAAAGAGCTTGGCTCACAAAGTCTCACAAAGGGAGCCTAACTAAATGAATCAGGGCCTTGAAGACAGCATCACCAACCACTGTCTCCTGGGCTCCACCTGCCTACACCATGGACCTGCCAGCTGATTTGTGAACATTTTCACTCCATCTGAGTCCCCTTCTGATTGATGAGATTGAGAATATTCACCCTGGCATTAATTAGAGTATTCCGATATGGTTACCCTTGAATGTCACATTTGCCAAATACTGTCCATGATTTCATGTTTAAATCATGTTTTGGTCTTGTTTCCTCAACCTGTTCCGCCACATTTGCAGTGGTCGACAAAGTACACAAATCCTGTACTTGAGTAAAGTATCCCATCAAATTTTTAATCTACCCAAGTATGACAAATAATAGCTTGTATTAGCTAATTGTAGACTATAAGACCTATAATAGTTAATAAGCGTAGGTATATACAGCAGGTGGTGATATTACCATGTCAGATCAGCAAGTAGCGATATTACCATGCTAAGTGCTACATACCTCTGTGGCCTTTTAATCCAACACCATGCACAAATGTAGTGAAGTACAAAGTACAGGTATTTGATGTATGATGTAGTGAAGTAAATGTAAAATATATCCACTACTAAAACTACTCAAGTAAACTATATATACATGAAAACTACAATATTAGAGTAAATGTACTTAGTTACTTTTAATCCATTCCCTGCATGGTGTTTCCAGTGTTTCATTGTGTTTCATAGCCTTTTTAAAATCCAAACCTACAGTAAGCTGCTATATTCATGTATTCCTGGTTTTGATAATAGCCTGCCTTGTGCTAAGACTGTTTACCTGTGTTGTGACCCCCACTCTTGTCTGCGACAATGATTTCTGGATTTGCCCTAAGAATCCAGCCACTACCCATTGTGCTAAACTAAACTGAAAAAATGCTTTCAGCAAGGGAAACTCCAGATTTGTAAGATAGGAATTGATGAGCCCTGTATGAGAGGTCTGATGTGGGTAAGTGTGGGTAAATGCTCTGTTAAACAGTGATTTTAATAAATATTACCCAAGGAAAGGTCAATGCGTCTTTGATTTACACACCATGATTGCAGTAATTTATTCTTAAATAGAAAAATTATTTAAGTCCAGTGTGGGTAATTCAACATTAATATTTAAACCTATTATTATACTAGAGACTGTCAGTCTTTGTCAGGTAGAGAAATGAATGCATGGATCAAACACTGCATGGCAGGGGCATTATTCAAATCCCACAAATGCTTGACAAACTCAAAGTGGAACACAGTTCAATAATTTGGCTAATGAGAAGCTTGATAGTGCTGTGCTTGATAAATGACATCTACTCGATCGGCTGTCCACAGTGCTGCAGGGTAAATGGCATGGTGATGACAGTGGATAGTCATGGACCACTGTCTCAATTGTTCCCTAAATCAAGACTTTATTTCTATGCCCAGCTGTCAATTCCTATGGAACTGAATTTTTTTGACTGGGAACGCTGGCCATTACAGCACTCAATTTGCTTGAGGGCCATGTTTGTGCTAAGAGATTGCCACTTGCTTGCTTCGTCTCACAGCCACAGCACATGCATTAACACACTCACTCACACTGTTTCTTTTGGCTCTAAGACTAAGTCATGGTTCAGGGATTAAAATCTGCAACAAATTGCAATAACACTGTACACACCATTCAGTTTATGGATCCAGTCTGAGACAACTAGAATCCTGCTGTGTTCAGTCCCCACATGTACGTCCAATTGACAGTCATTACAGTGCCTCAAACTTGATATGACATGACTCTTTGACAGTAAAGTACAACCTGGGCTTTTCCCTGACTGACATGTGACCTCAGGATATATATGTGTGAAAAAAAAATTGCAAATGATTTTCTATTATTACCATGTATTTCTTATTATGAGTGTTGTTCCGGAGTGGGATCAGGACTTATGCAGAATACTGTAACAGAAAACATTTTCAAAAGTATAAACTACTATTTCTCTACACAATCCCTGCTACATTAATGCACTTATCCAAGTGTTTCGCTAGTATTTGGACATCATCAAGGTAGAACATGATCGGCATGCCTACGGCTGGCCTTCCAGGAACTACGAACATGAGAAAATGGCTTGGAGAGCGGTCAGGACTGTACAGTGGATTTGGCAATAACTCTCAGTCGAGGTTCTGCAATGTGCAGGCGGTGTTCATTATGATTGTTTATACAGTTCCCACAGACAGATGCTTCTTCTCCACATGATGGTAACAGGTTATCCATTGATCTTCAATGATCAGGTGTTCCACTCACTGAATCTTCACAGGAACAACTGCAGTGGGCTCTGTGCAGCCTTGTCATTCACAGATGTACAGCTTTCTATAAAATTTTGCACTGCTCAAATGTTTTACTGCGGCTAAAAGTCTAATCACTGTACTGTAAATGTCCCCTATACTGTTTATGCCCTTATTCATGAGATAGTTCTTCAAAAATCCTGGTTTGACTTGAACACTTCTCATATTAAAGGTTTAATTATAACGCTTCTAGTTCTGTGACTTGTTCTTTAAAATCAAACTTTAATTTCAGTTAAATGCAATTTAAAATTCCAACAGCAGTTTCTCAAAGAAATTATTTTAATTCTCAGATTTTTGTACCTGTCAGAGATGAGGACAGAGGGTGCAATTAGAAGTAGATAGAACTTTAATATTGATGAAAGCAATTCTGAAATGAAAGTTGGTCTCCATTGTGGGCAGGTTTGTATGCCGCAGGAAATTGTCTAATCACTGTCTAATGCTGATTCTGGTATACACCTGACAATAGCTTATTTGGCTTATCATAGCTTATTACTTAGATCATCAAATTGTTAAGTTATTAAATGCTTGATTAATTATTTATTATACTCAATAATTAGATTTAATTATTGTTTGTGCACCTAGCCAATTATAATTAACTTTTCATTCCAGTTATTTGGAGCAAAATCAATGAGGGATTTTGGAAATGTGTCAGGAATATATTATGCCCATATAAGCTTATGTTAATAATGAAACACCCAAAATACAGATATCCATAAACTAAGATATTGAACTTGAAGAGAAATAATTGAAGAAAAGGAGCTAAAATGCTGTATAGATTGAAGCAGAGTTGAACAAATGTGTTGGGTTTCTATGAAAATCGATGACGTCTAGTCACCAGGGAACAAATGCACTGAATACGTGTACTCTAATTGCCTTGGATATGATAGCTAGGGTGAAAGGGTTCAAAGTGATTCTGCATGCTAAAATCCAGGACCAGGAAATGAGCATATTAAGTCATTTATTTTAACATATTATACTTTAATGTTAAAGTGGTTTACACTTGCAATAAAAAAAAAAGACAAAAAAGACAAAAAAAAAAGTCATATTTTTGAAACTATGCCTTCTGAGAAATTATATAAAATAATCTATTTAAAACCTTGGGCTATGGAGGGTTGAAATTGGTATTATATCAGTCATTGTTGAGAACTGGGACAAAACATGTCCAGCACATTAGTGTTTTTCTGTAAAATTCAGAAATAATTCATATTTCAATTATGATTAATTTTACAAGCTAAATCAACTCAGCATAACAAAAGAAAAGTCTCCATTAGACCTGAAAAAGTCCTTGTCCAGAACAAGGGCTCACATTTTCAAATACCTAAAAAACTTAAAATATATGAATAAAATCACTTATTTTGTGCTAAGTAAAATAAGTACATGTCAATTAATTTATAGCTATTAAAATTTATTCATTAAACTTTTAATTTGCTGAATTTGTATCCTGAGTTTCTGTCAACACCGTCAGACATAAAGTCAGGCAATCTTGTGTTTATGCAAAATTCCAAGGACCTCTTCATGACTCCCTATTCATCTATCAATAACCTGTTGTTTATCTATAACCTGTTCATTTGCTCAGGTTTTATATTTTAAAGATTTGTCATTGATGTTTCTGTGGTCACAACCATCACATGCCAACACCATATGACTTGAATTATATAAAATTTTGGATAATTAATTTTTTAATAAATAAATTTCAGTGAAATTTCTTTAAATATGCCTGTAGACAATTATGCAAAAACAAACTGGCTCCCACATACATTTCAGAAGTTTTAACATGGAATTTTGTCAACACCGTCAGACATCAACACCTTCAGGAAATTCATCTGACAGTGGTAACTTATTGTATGACAATGTGGCAAATACATCCAAAGTACTATGTAGTACTGTTATTTACTACTTAAAATTCTTTTTACATTTTTTCTCAGCACAACATTAGTTTTTGTAAATTTTCAGTTAAAATTTATTTATTGTTTAGTTTAAAGCATTTCATTTCATTGCTTTAAAAGAGCACACACTTACAAGCTCATTCACACATCACAGGCAATTTGAACCAACTCCAATTACCCTAATCTGCAAGTTTGTAGACTGTGGGAGGGATCCAGAGTACTTAGAGAAAACCCACCAAGCACTGGGAGAACATGCAAACTCCATGCACACAGACCCAAGGTGGGAATCAAACACAGCTCCTAGAACTACAAGGCTTCAAAAAAGCCTTCATGCTGCCTAAATCACAATTCAATGGTTTTAAAATTATGAAAGCTGGTTTTCAAAATAGTTCAATGCTAAAACTTGTTTACATTAAAAATCTTTTGAAGATGTGAAAATTGATTACAATGTATTAAATGCAGCATAAATGTTTACAATAAAATTTTTAATAGGTTTGAACCAGTAAAATCTTTGATGTCTTTGAAAGATCTCTCTTTTTAAAAAAAAAAATAACTTTAGAGGTTAGAGGCTACCTGTGGCTCCTACAGTATATATAATTTTTTTCCCCCTCTGTCAACCATATACCGTATAACCATAACATTTATATGTAGCGCTTCAACACTGATTCTGTTTTTTTTATTTTATTTTTTTTTTATCAGTAAGTTGTATTTGAAGTTAAACTCATGTTAATGTTAACAAAAGTCATGTGAGCTTCTTCACTAACCAGAGCTGGTCCTGACTTTACTGGGGCTCTAACTCATCACAAAAATGTGGTTACCTGATCTAATAGTCATGACAAACATTTGCCATTGCTCTTCTCTGCTTATTCTTTCAATGTACTATTTTCAGTGTAAGTTACATATTGCCTTGTTAAAACCTTCACTAAACCTTCAGTTTATTTGAACTGGACCTATTTAAATACTGCATGGGGTTAATTTAACTTTGGGTGTTAATTCAACACTGGTAATTGTGCTGTGTAGTTAATCAAAATCTTCAATTCAATATTTAATCAACAGTCTTTGGCAGTTTATTGCTTTCCAACTTGCATTAATCCAGAACTATAACTGAACCATGATAGAAAGCGAGAGAGATATGATCATCTGTGTCTTGTTTTAAAATTAAGTGCCCTTATTAGGGGTACCACCGCACCCTTATATTGTCTGAGCTAGTCTTCACAGAAGTCATTGCTGGAAAGCACAAGTTTTATTTTGTGCAGGTTTACAAGTGACGTGCTTATCTTCTCCAAGCTAAAATTTATAAATCCTGGTTCTCATTTGTGGTTATAGATCGTAATAAAGAGCTCTTCACTTTTCTCAAGTACTAAGTCATAGAAGACAGCCCTGAAGGTGGCTGGCAAGCCAAAGACAGACCAAGAGATACAAATTAGTTATTGGCTCTCCAACCCACACCACGAGATATAATTTTAAGAGCCCTTACGCAGGGCTTCTGGGGGGGTCAACAAAATAGGAGACTGTAAGAGTGCTTTTGACACGCATGGAAAGACCTTACCGTTTGGAGGTAGCATGGTATTATTAATTAGAAATTAAAAAGGAAATGAAAGAAAACTGGCAACACAAAATAAACAGAGCTCTGCCATCTGCACGAGACTCGAGCTCTGGAAACGAAAAATAAAACTTATCCTCTCGGGGCATTAACGAGGATTTATATAAAAAAAATTTTCCTGCTTTGCACTGAACTTATATTGAGAGAGCACGCTGAACTGATGCGTTTCACTCTCTCTGTCTCTCTTCATCATGCCGGCTTGCTCTGGAAGACGGAGGTCATGTCCACACAAAGCTAGGTATTTCTAAAAACTGAGATTTTTCAACTTTTTTTTTTGTTTTTTTAAATAATTCTGTCCACATGACCTATGTTGTAAAAATATCATCTGCACACAAGGTGATGTTACAACAAGCCAAAGTCTCCCCTGTCCACACAACACCACTGAAAACTTGGAGACACTGAAAACACTGAGTTTTTGGATGGAGTTTTCCAAAAGCTCTATTTCCAATGACCAAAGATGCGTTTGCATGTGGACGAAAGGCCAAAACCGCAGATAAAAATCTCTGTTTTTAAAAATACCTGTCTACGTGTGGACATGGCCTAAGGCGGGGTCTTTCACCTTTGTCTTACGCTCTTTGTCTTGTCCTAATGATCGCAAGAAGTGCGCAGGTATCAAAACCCTTAAATTGACATGCCGTGAGGCGCAGTGTGTCCTCACTGATTGCCTCTGCGGTGGCGTTGCCTGTCAGCCGCGTGTCTAGATGGCTGCAGCTCTGCCTGTTTCACAGTGCAGAGTACTTTCATGCGGCTCTTCCCTTTGTGAGACTCATGTTGTTACAGTTACAGTAGCAGGCATACTAGAAAGAATAGAATAGCTAGCACATCAACTAAATCTTACTGTTATTATGGCCATCAAACTTGGTGAGGTGAGAACAAAAGCTGACCCAATTGATGTTCCTTTTGCTAATATAGTGCAGTCTGACTGTATCTGACTGCTTGCCTGTACCTAAATCTTAATCCATTTTTTAAAAATTCTATATTTAGATAACATCATTTGTTGATTTTGAATTGCATATCTTTATTATTTTTACTATTGTTTTTTTTTTTTACCAAAGGTCTAAATTCTGGCCTGTAAAGACATCATAAGTGCTTAAGACTTACAGGGTGATGTCTGTGATGATAGTCAGACTGATGGGGCTCATTAACAGAAAAATGAGAAATAAAAGATAGATTCTCAGACACACACAGATGGGAGGAGAGAGTGAGAGAGCGAGAGATGATTTAAGGACTGAAGGATGCTCCGCTATCAGGTTTTTAGGCCTAACAGTATGACTGATGCTTAACCTTGAGAGAGCTCCATATGACTCAGTTAAAAATATTTTTAGGCACTTGTATGAATTTCAAATGTATCCAGATGGAGTTTGATCTTTCTCACAAGTTCTTATGGAAACCTTTGATGAATTATATGTTCATAAGTAGATTAATAAAGCTGCATTAAAAATGAACAGCCCAAGATTTAAGAGGTCTGCAGTGGTGGGAAAAATACAGAAATGCTGTACTTGAGTAAAAGGAGATAAAATATTACTCAGGTCAAAGTAGAAGTCCTCCATTTAGAAATATACTTGAGTAAATCTAGAAAATGTACTCATCTTCAAATGTATTTAAAAAAAGTAATTTCAAAAGTAATGAGGTTTATTAGTTCACAGCTTTTGTCATAGTGGGGGGGGGGGGTTCACTCTCTCACTCTCTCTTCTTCCTCTCACGTTCTCTGTGAATGTGATGTTCCATCACTGTCCGCAATTTCAAATACCTGCTACATTACTAAGTGTTTCATGGAGGGAAGGCAAATCACACAATTCCACATAATCAGCAGGTGGCCCAAATGTCTCCCTGCTTTAAATACTATGCACCACTATGCAGAAATTTTGGGAAGCAAAAAAGATGTTTGTTGTAGGAAGTAGTGGAATAAAAGTGAAAAGTATCCTTTATTACTATAAAACTAATAAAGAAAAGTACAGGTTTATGAAAACTGTATTTAAGTAACAGAGTAAATGTACTTACCTTCCACATCTGCAGGTCTGTAACACCCGGCAAATGAATAACAGATCACAAATGTATTAAACCATAAATGTAATAAAAATCTGCAGGTTTTAATGGAATGATCCAAGAAATGCAATAAAATTCCTACAAACGTTACATGTGCAGGGATTTATGTTTTTTTTAAGGCAAAAATCTCCAGCTTTTAAAATTGTAATAACCCCCCTCAAATGGAATACACTTATGGGAAATTTATTACATTTGTGGGGTTATAACATTAAAGTAATGTAATTATATTATGTTTCTGGGCTGTTATTATGTTGGCATTGGATCATAAGGTCTAATAGCGGAATCAGCTTCAGGTCATATTCTAGCTATGTCATTTTGTGAATTTATGATCTACATGTTGCTATTGTTGATGCACAATTTATGGCATGCTGTTATAAGAAAACTTTATCCGCATAGAGCTCCTTGTAACTGTATGATGTATTTATTAACAGAGGTTCCCTCTGTGAATAAATGCTCTTAACATGACATTTAAATTAATCCAGATTTCATCACTATCCTTGCTGTCCTTTCGTACCCCATGGCTAAACCTTTCAATTTGCCTCGACATCACAATTTAAATTTACTGGTCTTACAGTCTAGCCTTTTTAAACAGAATGCCCGAGGGAGAAAAAAACCCAGTTTAGCTTAAGAAAGATTGTTCTTAATGGCTACTTCCAAGAAGCTAGCATTAAAAAAAGATCATACTAAACACATACTTACCAATCCTGCCTTCATTCATGTTTTATGACCGGCTTTCTCAGTAAGAACCTTTTGAGAATCCTGAATGGCTACCATTTACTGGCTAGCTA
Source organism: Leiocassis micropogon (assembly GCA_028565275.1). Taxonomy (NCBI): domain Eukaryota; kingdom Metazoa; phylum Chordata; class Actinopteri; order Siluriformes; family Bagridae; genus Leiocassis; species Leiocassis micropogon. Next base: position 17,425,711 of record JAOVVA010000001.1, read on the forward strand.
GTAATTAGCTAGTTCAACAATGTATGACTTTTGGAAGCTGTTTTCATTTTTTTTTTTTTTGGACAAATAACTCATTTAATGAGGGACATAGGGGAGGCGGGAGGTTCTTTTCTAGGTGCTTAATATGAAATTGAACAAATATTATTTGTTTAAATGTTTGCTTATTGTTCATCAACAACAAATAATGGCCAAAATGTACATCTAATTGATATTATTATTGATTGCTAATCTACTTCACGTACACATATAAGCCATTTAATGTATGTATTTGCATGTTCTTCCTTTTATATCAACCCCAGTAAATACTCAGGAAATGTGTATGCTGTTTTAACAAATGCTGTTCTAGTATCGCCTTATTAAAATCGTCACTCAGAAAAAAGTTTACTGAAATAAACATTTTGTGTCATTTGTTTTTTTAACTTTATATATTTTTTATTTTATTTTAATTTGCTCTTTTACTGAATTAAATTGGTCTCATGCTGGTTGTTTGAGCAACAATGGGATGTTTACTCCCTGGCTTTTCTTTTCCGTTCCTGACTATACTTTTCTTTAATATACAGATTCTTTTATTCATGAAACAAAAATGCGATATTCAACCACAATACACTGCGACATACAATGGCAAACTATTTTTCACAAAAGTAAAGGACAGTTCAGTTTTCTTTTTACAGTGACCCATTTACCTTGGGCTAAAAGTCATAAAAAGTTTTTTATTTTTGTTGTTGTTGTTGATGTTGTTTTTCTGTGACCTGATGATATTTTTCATTCTGAAAACAGAATGCATTTACTACCATCAATGATTAACAACCCATTTTTAATCTTAACATGAAGTAATAAATATTAATATACTATTCCACTGAGCAGCTACATATTTTATGCTTTTTTTTTGTACACATCCATTATATTCCAGTATTACAGTGTATTATCCACAACAATTCTCTGTTTTTGGTCTTTGTGGATTTAATGCAGCAAAGTGTTAACATGTCTTTTATTAAATAATAAATGTAAACAATAAGAATAATTAATATACCAGTAATCCAAAAGGACTTTTTCCATTCAGATGTTGTCTGTGTGCATGTTGTGCTTGGTGGGATTCCTCTGGGTACTCCAGTTTCCTCTTATAACCCAAAGACACATGGTGTAGTTTGAATGGTATTTTAAAACTGCCCATAGTGTATAAATGGTTGTGTGTGTGTGTGTGTGTGTGTGTGCGCTTCTTTTTTACACTGTGATACTTAATTATATTGTGGCATGGGCGGAGCGGCAGCTGACGACCATCATGCATTGCGGGGGGTTTCAATGTGTTCACCCTGTTGGGGAAGGGTGTTTGGGTTAGTGGCTTCGGCCAGGTTTGTGTGTTAGGGTGTGTGACCTGTTGAATGTGCTCTGGTTCATACTAAGGCTGAATTGGATGTAGGTGCTTGTGTGAATGTGCTGCTCATGCTATACAGTGCTGTGTCAAAATAAAGTACTCCCAGCCATTGCATTGGGCAGCAAATAAGCTCACTCGTCTCTCCAACATCCTTTCCGGCGGTAAAATGCTACAATATCTTGATTAAGGCGTTAAAGTTAACCCAACTTTAAATGTTTCAGAACTTTACAGTAATTTTCTCTGAAGTCTAATAAATGTAAATATTCCCTGTCAATTAAATCTTAATTTTTTTTTTGTTAATATTTATTAAATAGGCGCACAGGAAACAAATGATATGACCCCGCCAAATCCTGGCCAAATCACAGACATGCTGATTAGCTCTAGACTAATATTATCACAGGACCTCGGTGTTTTACAAAATATGGTAGGTCTGCAGGGGAATTTTGCAGGGGAACTTTTACCTTACAAATTACAAACATGGCTGAGCCAAGATCACAGACAAACCCTGCAATTATTACATGAAGCCAAATGAAAATGAAAATAATGAAAACAAACAAACAAAAAAACATGTGTTTAAAGTACAGTAACTAATTACATAAAAATAATAAGTTACATTACAGCATTATATTCTGATAAAAGTAATTAGTTAGAGTACTTTTCCATTGCAGAAAATGAAAACTCCTTTGTGATTCCTCATGCACGTTATAATTATAAAGGAGACTTTCTCACACATACACACACACACACACACACACACTAATGGAATCACTGCTGTCTAGCTCATGGATTACATAAATTGTCTGAATAACGGATTACATTTTTGAAAATAAAACTAAATAACTGAGTATTTAAATGGCGGAAAAGTTACTTTGCAACACGTTACACCCAACACTGGCCAATACTAAGTACGCCCTTACCATTATATCTTGGTTTGTTTTTTTGAATGCATACTTCTACATTCATACATACATAGCAAATTCCCCAGTGTTAAACTAACATTTTGTGTTGATTTAATATTTTTAGAGTGTATTTATGTCCTGTGGGACATACAATATATAAACAATGTGAGGTGTAAATTCAACACCATGGGTATTAATTTGTGAAAACTTATTTCCCCTCATTGTAAATAAGCAAGCATCATTCATGAATAGCCCAAGTCCCTTGCCCTATACAGGCTGTGCATTCTTTTCCTTCGCTTTCTAGTTTGGTTATTTGTCTACTAAGTTATTCTAGACCATGAGAATATTGATAGCGCTAACATTGTCTGATTGTCTTTTATCTGATATGATCTCCTGCCTTTTAAACCTGCTGTGGTTTGTTCATTGACCTTGTCTGCGTCATAAAACCTTTTATTTGTAAACATATTTTCTTTTTAATCACTTTTAAAAATGTTATATAATTTCATATATTTCAGTAAACTTATTTTCTTTTTTATTGCTTTTAAAAATGTTATGTTATATAATGTCATATATTCCAATATCTACAGTATATATAAAATATAGAGTTAACTTGATACAGACTGGATGGGGTTAAAATGAATTTCTTTTTTTACTGTATGGTATACAATGTCTGTACACAGAATATTAATTTATTGCCATACTATCCAGTTTGAGGATAGACACTTTAGTATGGCTTCCCTTCTGAGTCTGATTTCTCTCAGAATTGATACATTTATTTTCAATTAATACTACTACTACTACTAATAATAATAATAATAATAATAATTTAAACATTATTTCCGAAAAATATATTTCTGTAAAGCTGATTGGAGGCTATTTTTTATTATCAAAACTGCTATATACGAATAAAATGTAATTAAATTAAATACAGTGCATTAGATAATTTGTGAAAAAAAGAACTCATTACTTATATTTCTGTGTTAATATATAGTATATAGCATAAACTATTTAATTTATAGTTAATTATAAAAATTTCATTATTATTTTTGTTTAATTAATAATCATCAGTACTATGAGATGTTCTTCTTTACTCTATATATACGATTTATTTTAGGACAAAATAAGTCAGCTTTATGCACAAAACCTTTCATCTCTTTTGAGCTCAGCTGAACCTGCATTACCCTGAGTCCCTGCTTTTGCACAAGGATCATAACATCCCTAAGAATGCCACTGCTAATTCAAAAAATTACAGAGTGCATTTCATTTGTTGTGTGTTGTGTGCTTATTCCTCCCACACCAGCCAGGGTGAGTCATTCTTTGAGCTTCGTGCACGAAGCCCGGATGATCACAAAATCCTCTTTTTCTTTTAATGTTCTTCTTTTCTATTTTTTTCTCTCAAAAGGTTGATTATCTATTCAACATGATAATCTTTGCAGCATGTTCTGAGTAATATTGTCTGAGGAAGGTTATGAGCTGGTTAACAATTGATATATGGATACACACACCAAAACAAATGAAATGTTCCAGCAGACTGTTCTACAGTAGAATGGTCCACCCAAAACACTGATACACAATGATCAATATAATGTAAAAAGCTCAGTGTTATTTTTTTAATTTCATTAGTTATATATAACAAAGTCTGTCATTATACAGGTTTAAGAATGGATTAATAGTACAACAGTGACACTTGGTTAGATGCACCTCCAGGTTGCTATTTTAATAAATCTTCTCAGACTGGCATGGATGAAGACACATCTGGAGGGTGCCATTTAAAATAAAATGAATCCTCAATCCGCTAGTGCCAAAATTGGGTTTGCCCTATATAGAGTTGGCAATTGTGCTAAAATGAAATTCCAAACAAACACATGACAGAATTTTACAGCAAAAGCCTTGGTGTAGGATGGCAGGAGGGATGTTACCACCATGCTAATTACTAAACAGCAAATTTCCCCTCACTTACCAGAGTCTAACTTTCCTCTTTACATTGATATTGTTTTTATTTATATTGATTCACAAAACTCAGGTTTATGAATTAACATGGTGTAAGGTTTTATAATATAGTAAGACAATGTAATCTAATAAGAAGATTCCTGTGCTCTGAGATCAGACCCCTCACTGTGCTTCCTCATG
>JAOVVA010000001.1:17430211-17444485 GCA_028565275.1 Leiocassis micropogon
CGAGACCAAAACCTACCTCTGCCGCAGACGAGAAGTTCATTTAGAGTTATCAGCCTGAAAAATGACCAATTAACAGATTAGAGGCGTTATGAAGTCTTTACAGAGCATAAGTAGAAGATACATCTCTATATCAACTATTCAAAGGAGATTATTGCATATTTTGGACACCTTCAGCATTCCTTTACAATGTAGACAGAAATAAAAATCAGGAACGATCATGGAGTTAGAAAGTGACCCCTCAACTTTTGAACGGTAGTGTATATCCACTGAACTTCAGTTTGTGCTAGATGATTGCCTGCACCAATGTTGCAAAATATATTTGCGTGGCTATTAACAGCTTTAAATAGTTTTAAGCACAGTTTTGGAAGTTTTTTTTTTTTTTCTGTTCCGGATATACCATCTCATTTTTTTATAAGCAATATGGAAACCCAAACGTCCTGGTAATGTGGTTGTGAAATGTAGTCTTCTATATGGAAATATATTCCAAGACCTTCTGAACATTCAAATTAGCCATGATGACTAGTTCCCAACTGACCTTAGAACGGCTCAGGAGGTTTGGCCCTAGACAAACCTAGCACATATTATGGGCTACCACATGACATAGATATATTAAATTTGAGTGTAATTTAATATATCAATTTAATGTAAAAAGACCCGGTATGGTGAATGTTTATTAGGGCAGTTTGTGGTTTGTTAAATGCAGATTACTTCAAATCAGCTTACTAGTGGCATGAACATTCATTAATAGCCTTTTAATTATATTATTTTTTTTGTAATTGATGAGTGCAGTATTAAATTGAAGTGTACCATAACATAAAGTATGCCATCATCCTCCACCTGTCACATTTAGCTTTGTAGCCATGCAAAACTCCTGAGGTGGGTTGGGTTTGTTCTTGTTTCCAGCATCAAAGGGGCTTACTCATTCCAATCTCACTCCTGCACCCTCCTATGGTCAGCGCATTGGGAGGGATGTACTGTATAATGGCAGATTGACAAGTCTCATGTTCCGGCACTCATCTTTTATTTAGCTGCCTGCTCTCGCTACTGTGAAAGAAAATTTATAGTCCGTTATAAGAGCGCTGGACTACCCATAAACCTATCAAAGGGTGAACTTTGATGGAGTCACAAATTTTACTCCCGCAGCTTGTGATCCTGCTTCTCTCACATACTCACCATATGCCTATTTTTACATCCATTTTTGTCATACGGAGATGGCGAAAAACATGTAATATAAAAGTCATTCGGGTATTTATAGTGACTAATGATATATATATATATATATATATATATATATATATAGCATCAGTCATGGACTTCTTCTTTGGCAACCAGAATTTATTTTGCTGTCAAGTGGTTTTTCCATATAAAGGTTTTAAATTAATGAAGCGTAAGAAGAGGGAAATGTATAAATATATAACAATAAAAAGTAACTAGGTATTAAAAATTGGTATACAATATTTATAATGGTCATATTTCTACTAAAATTTTTTTGAAACAAATTGTACATGTGCTGTATTGCACAACATGAAAGCAAATATTTAAATTTTAATGAAGGCACTGTCCACTTCTTCTTGTATCGTTCACCAAGACTTTGCATGAAATGTTTGTATTGTCTCAGGACATACTGTAGTGTTGCATTCCCCCCTTTCAATGTACCACCATCTTTGCTCAAGAACAATGGAATTCCACACTTCATAGCATGCTGCGATCTTAGCTTGCTCCTGAACAGTCAACTTTGTTTACATTGCATGTGCCATCAATGCTGGAAATATGAAGTCCAATTTTTCATCATTACTCCAGTGATATCTTGTAATATCCAGTGATATCACAAGTTCTACAGCCATTAAATATTGCTTTATTAAATTTCAGCCATCTATACAATGTTATGTCATGATGACAAAATCATAGCGTTTTGTATATTAAACATTTCATATGCAAATGTACAAATGTAATTAACATCATTTCTGGACTTTTACTTATTTTGGCAAATTATTGTTCCTCAATCTCATAAGGCTGCCAATAACAAAACACAAACATGAACAATAATAATAATAACAAAAAAAAATTTAAACCACTATATAACCTGATTTTTTAAGCCTTAAATTTTCATGTTTTAAGCAACCCAAGCATGTATTGGCCATTTTTTAAAACCAAAGTTTATGCATCATGACAGGCCAATTTGTTCTGTCACATGATCAGTGTAATGGAACTGCCAACTTGCTGTAAGTAAACTGAATGTGTTCAGTGCATTTTTGGGGAATGTTGAGGCTCTAGAAAAAGGATACTTACATGCAGTTACTGTTATTGCAGTCCTCCAGCATTAATAAATGTCAGGTACGTATCCCGTAACATCCACGACACGTTTTGTCAAATAGGAAATTAGAGTGCTGTGAAACACCATTTCAGATACTGAAGTTACTGTATGTGGAATACTATAGTGTAAGAACTGAGGTAAAGTTAGTTTTAGTTTTTTTTAATCGATACATCTCTTTCTCTCCTTTTGCTCCTGCTATCACTCTCACTGTTTTTGCTGCGTTACTACAAGGAGCACGGATAGCTTAGTGGTTACTGCTGATCCAAAGGTCCCCAGTTCGAGCCCCAGTGCTACAGAAGCCCAGTGCTCTTAAGCAAGGCCTTTAGACCTCAACTGCTCAGATACAACCAGGCGTTGATTTGGCAACCTGACTCTTTAAGAAACTGCTATTGGAAAACAATAACTATCTCTCCAGCAGATGAGAGTATTCAGTGTCCAATATCCCCAATAGCACATGGATGGAACCATATCCTACTCTACCTAAGGTAGGATGACCCAACCTGACAGGATTTCTGAGAGAATTGTAAATCATATACATCAACATCCATAATCTTTAGTACCAACATACAAACCTGAGGTGGAAATCAAACCCTCGACCCTGGAGGTGCAAGACCACAGTGCTAACCACTGTGACACCACGTTGATTCATCAAAAGCTAATATTAGTATATACAACTAACGTAAAAATAATGACCCTTTGAGCAGCCATGTTGAACTGTGAGGTTGTAGACTCCTTCGTAAGTTTCTGAGTTAAAATTTCAACTTGAAATTTCTTTGGTTTTCCTAGTTGGGGATTGAAAATTTCATACTGTAAAATTTTACATTTTAGTACTGTTGAGTCACACTGACCCCAAGGATGAGAAGCAAAATCTAAAGAGCAAAGCTGTACTCAACCAATACAACTGGGCTACATGACACTAAAAAACTAGTGCGTACGTTTATAACTTCTAAATTGGAATTGGAATATACATGCAGTTGTAATGTATTATAACTCTTAATTCCTATTTTCTAACATTTTAATTTAGTGAAGATATGCAGTCCATTTGCTTGGATAAAATGTAATACACTCAAGTTAAACGGAACAATTATTATTTTCATTTCAGTATTATATACTAATACTCGTGGTGGGTGCTATGTATCTGTGTGTTAATTACCTGATATGAATAAGACACAATTTTCCTCAGATCCTCGTCAGGAAACTTAACTTGATTTTAAATGTGTGTGTGTCATGTGAATAGACAGGCATCATTACATACTGTAATTAAGATACACAAGTGTCCCTGTTTCCCTTGACTCATGGTGGAACATTTTCAATCCTTTCAGCCATTAAGCAAAACATCCATGCAGAAATAAACAGGCATGGAAGAGCTAAAACACCCCCTCCTCCCTGTCTTCATGACACATAATCAAGTCTTGTTTGATCTAAAGTGGGGACAGCAGATAAAATCAGTATTGAGCTGTTATGAAACGGCTTTCGTTCCCGTTAGAGTCTAACAAAAATAGCTGTTATAAAACAACCCATGTGGTGGGAAGATTCGTATTTCCCTTATTTAAGTGGCTTGTGAGATCCATTTGCAAATTCCTTAGTTAATTTCATTAAATGCATTGTTTAATTAGCCTAGTTAAAGTGTATATGGGCCCAAGAGAGCTATTAGTGCATACAGTATGTGTAAGACTCACGCTCTACATAGAGCTGGCCAATGAGGCTCCACAGTGTTACCACATTTCAAGCATTAACCATATTCATATAATTTGTCTTTCTTGGCAAAATTTTCTAAACAATGTGGTTTAGTAATAAGTGTTTTAGCTTGGTAGCTACAAATATTTTTCGTGGTATATGTAGAACACACTTATGGCCAGTATAGTCAGTATTTAATAGTGGCATAACATGCTTTTCAACATTTTACCATGTTACTTTTTTAGGGCGGCATGGTGGCATAGTGGTTATCGGGGGCCTGTGCTTGGTGGGTTTCCTATAGTCAGTATTTAATGGTAGCATCATAAGATTTCAATATTTTACTTCAATGTTACTTTTTTAGGGGGGCATGGTGGGTTCCCTCCAGGTGCTCTAGTTTGGTACCGTCCAGAGACTTGCAGATTATGCAGAGAATATCAGTTTTTATATTACCTGGTGTTCCTCCAGTGGTGTTCATCTTAGGACTATTCATGTTTTTCATGAATAGAGGCCAAGCCTTAACCCACCTGTCAAACATAAGATTGGGGAATATAACTTCTTGTTAAGTCTACAAATTATCAGTTCTATCAGGCCCATTGTGGGCCTACTAAAGTCTACCAGAACAGCTTAATTGACCTTGATTTCCATTTTACCTCAATTTAAACTTGAAAACTGCTACCTTGGTCATAACAGACAGTATTTGGCAGAGTATCACCCAGAGTTTTGAAAGCAAGGTAAAGTAACCATATTAAAATGTACTCAGTTATACATTCTTCAGTGTTAGACAGCAAAGGTGTACAAGTGGAGTCACAAAGGAGGCTCTTTCTGGAGTTAAATTAAATTGGCTAATTAAATTGCACAGTAACTTTGAAAGATACCAATTTGATTTGGCTCAATGAAACTGCAGAAGCTGAGAAGCTGATGAGTCTCAGCTCAACTTTGGAATGCAAATTTGCATGGGACAATGGTTGTGTAATTTGGCCCCCATTACTTACATTGTATTTGGGTACTGAGCAACAAACTGCATGGTCATTGCAGAGCAGGAAAAAATTTAACAATCAAACCCTAAGTTAATCCACTTGTATCTACATCAATAATGATTTAAGACAGACTTAAAAAACCTAAACTTTCCCTTTAAGACCCTGCTTGTCCTTAACTATTTTTTTGTACGTTTTGCCTTTTTATTGTCCCCATTTATACATTCTACCCATGTCTTAGGTTAATTCCAGAGACTTTGAAATCATTTACCCATTTTCTTTTCATGTAATAGCCAATACATGGCAACTATTAAATAAATAACTTCAAAGCTGAACAATCTATTTTGATTAATAACCTGGTAAGACACAATCTTAATAAAGCATGTCACTGTAAAAATGAGCTTTGATAACTTTAAGGGCATTACCACTACCATTGTCATGTTCCTGCTTAGCATGTTATCCACACTGGCATTGAACGAAGTGCTGTCCATTAACAGGTGCTTTCAAATCAGTGTTATGAGCTATTAGATAGGTAAATGTGAATTCAGTGCATTTACTGTAAATACTATTAAATGTTAAATCAATTTATATTAATTAATTTTAATGACTGACATTACATCATTCCATTTTATTAAAAACAGTGAACGAAGCCTATATTTTATTGTCTATGGTTATTGTTTATTAGTTCAGTCCTTCCCAATCAAATTTAGCAGGAGGCTATTAATATGAAAACAGTTTGGTCCAAATGTCCTAAACCATAGGCTGTTGTTCTTATATGGAAATTGATATTATTCTTTTTATTTCAGACACGGCAAGTACTAAACAAGGAAATATCCTCTGCATGTACAGTAACATCATCAGTTCTAACACTCACTCACTTATACTGCTTTATCCTGTATTCAGGGTCGCGGGGGCCTGGAGCCTATCCCAGGAGGCTTAGGGCATGAGGCAGTTTACACAAGTGCCACAAAGTCAGAGGGAGTTGATTTGAGCACTGGCTGTAATTGATACTTTTGAACACACTTTTGCCTACAGATCCAGACTTTTAAGTGACCCTATGTATGGGATATTAGTTAAAGGTGTAGCCAATTTTCCAGAGATCAATAGAAAGTCTATTGGCATTCTTAAGCCATACTCAAGAATGACATACTGTAACTAGGCAAATCTGAGAAAGGGATTTACATGAGTGCATTTTGGGTCATTTTGATTGACGGTGAGCTCTTGAGGACTGAGGGACTTGTTCAAGCAACCAACCTTGTCAGCATGGCATTGCTGGGACATAAACTTGCAATATTTCAATCAGTAATAAAAAAAAACCTTGACTACTGTTCCACTACTTTCCCACAGCTGTAAACAACATGCAGAAAAAATAGTTTGTTTACTCTAAAGACTGTTCTGTATGGATTTTTAGGGCACTAGACTGAACTTCATCTGAGACATATTTGCTATACATTACCTATCCTTAAACAAACAATTGGATACTTTATGCTGTAAGAATTTAACTTATGGTACTTTTGCATAATATTTGTGTGGCGTATTCATGAAGTTCACCTAGATGTAATCATAGAAATTGAATTTAGCCATTTTATAACAAACAGAAAGGCTTTACTACAGTAATTTTTTTGAGAGATTGAGTTTGTATCCCTCTGATGCCACAGCTATCCATGGCAGGGAGACCAAGAAAGCAAAATTGGTCACTTTCTAATTAAGCCAAACCTGGCATTTATTTATCACATTTACATTACTGCGTAGTGAAATTCTTCATTCGCATGTCCCAGAACGCAGCTTCAGCCACTGCACTGTGTTCCTAGAGCTGACAGGGTTAAGGACTTTGCTCAAGGGCTGAACAATGGCAACTTGGTGGAGCTGGGACTTGACCTGCCAACCTTCCAATCAGTGAATCACTGTTAAGTGAGCCCTAACACTTTGAGCTTTAAATCCCTAGCCCCTTGGACACCAGAGACTCTAGAATTCTCTAGGTGGAAGGGATAGTTCTTTCTCTTCCTTTATCAATCATAGCAAGAACAGGCAATCACTGGAATATATACATATGCTCATGTTATGTAGTGTATGTGGAAGGAGGTAGATAGTGCTTTGTGATGCAGTAAGACAAGCAGTTTGAAGCATCGATGCTTTGGCTGACTTTATTTGTCTTGGAGATGGCACATGCTTATTAGATAGTGGGAGAAAATTGGGACCAAACTGGAAGAAAATTAAAATAATTTTTCTGAGACTTCTGTTTAGACTGATTCACCATTTATTTATTTATTTATTAACTTACTTATTTATTTGGTATGATTACTTTTCAGATTTTGCTGAGCGGCAGGGTTATCAATAGCTTTTCTCATGAATTTATTTTGCTGAATCCAATTAAATATTTTCATTAATTTTCACTGGTTTCATTTACTGTATTCTATTGATTATAGCTGATTCAATATAACAGAGAATTGCTGCTAAGTGCCTTAATTTTAACAAAATTTCAAATCCCCTTATTGTATTACTGTGGGCAATGTAAATTCCATTATCTAGCAACAGTTATGTGCTGTCTAATTAAATAAGCAGGAACTATATCATATATTTAGTAATTTTTTAAAGTACGTATGTGGCTAAAGCAGAAGTTGTCTTTAAAGCTATGTGTTTTTTAGTATTTTGACATCATTAACGAGCATGTAGCTGTGCAGCCTGTGAAGCTGAGCTTAAATTCTGCATGTGTGCACTATAAAAGTTATTTTTTTTTTATACAAGCTCATTAAGCCTGACTGACTCCATGTTTTAATCATGTACTGCAGTCAAACTCAGAAAGCTGCGGACAAATCTGAGCATTTTGTGAGAGTTTCTGCTCTTATCGTGCTCATGCCTATGTTGAGATTTCCCTAGTGAATAGTCAGAAGCTTGGCAGATGGTTGACTTGGAAGATGGACACCTGGGTATTCTGCATATGGACTGAACTGCAAGCTTAGAACATTTTTACAGTTTCTTTATAGAAGAGCCTGTTAATTTGGGTTTAAATATATTTGTAATGAATGGAGCTACTCCTACTTTAACTATATACAATAAATCATTGCTGAATTCATCTATTTACTCATCTATTTGTTCGACATATCTAGGATATGAGTTAATTTTAAGAGAAACAAGGACCAAAAATGAAACAAATACATTATACCAGTCACTAGCTGATGGGAAACTTTTGTAGAAATAGTTAAAAGGTTAAAGCTAAAAATAAGCTGATCTGCTTTAATGTAATCAGTGATAATATTATTTCAGGTTGAAGCCCACATACTTGTGTGCCTGTCTTTCTGTACGGTAGAACTCTCGGTCTACCTAAGGAATAAAATTTTGTAAGGTTAAGTATCTTACACCCTGGTTACGCTAAATTAGGTTTTGTCTTAAAACGACCCCAGTGTGTTAAAATTAACTTATAACACTTCAGCGCTGTTATTTCAGCTGTAAATATATTAACAAATCCCAGTAAAATATTCAGTTTATATTTTCTAATTAATATCTATTGGTGCATGTGTTTGTTTACATTGAGCTTTACAAGTAGCTTATTTTAAAGTAGATTTATTTGCTTTTACTCAACATTTCAATTTCACTTATGGTGTAGGTTCATTAATGCAGATGTCTAAGTACTGCAGAAGTTTCAATTAATTCTGTCCAGCATAAAGATATCATTGAAAGAGTGAGTTCTGACTAATGTATGCAAAATGCCTTTCTTTTATTTATATAGATAAAGTTCAAAGTTTGAAACTGACTACTGTATACCTTATTCATTTTTATTTATATTAACTTTTTAAAATTGTTTAAAGAATACATAACTGTATCATCAGCATAAAAGCATAAGCCACAACATTCATATCACCTGAGAATAGTCAGAGATTAGACCTTTGTGAAATTGCATTTCTGAGTCTGACAAAATCGGAAAATAGACGCCACATATATTGTGCTATAAGAGATAACATTTAAGCCAGGTCCATTTTTACTGCAGAAACCAAGTAGACATCAGTTTTTGTAAAGGAAATCTCTGAATAACTGTATCGAATACTTTGGGCAGGTCACTAAAAAAAAAAGAAAAATATTGATTTCTCTTAGAAGAGTGAACAACATCATTTACCACCACAGAATCTGCAGTAATGGCACATTGCCCATGTTTGATCCCAAACTGAAAAGTGATGGAAGCTCAAGGATGAATGTGTACTTCAGAAATTTCACTATAGCAGAACTACTGGAGGGGGTGCTATAATACTTCTAGTTCTTAATACTTTCTACTTTTTTAGGCTTTGTAAATAGTACCTTCAGAAAAAGATCCATACTGTATATGGAGCATTTATTTCATAGGAAAATTATCTTTGACTTGTGTCACTGTCTTGAGGGCCAAACAATAACCTTAGCACAGTTATCATACTACAGTGACAGGATTTTTAAAAACTATTTCTTTATCTTGTCTAATAAATCCATTGTTACATGTAATGTTTTTTTTGTACATAGAAATTCAAAAAATTAATATCAATACTGAATCTAATTGGAAAAAAAAAGGATTTTGACACCATAGCTGAAGAACATTACCATTGTTGGCAGTTACAGCCTTGAGACGTCGAGGGTAGTGTAATGTACAACACTTGCCAGACACCCTTATCCAGAGTGACTTACAGCACTTAGAGAATTTTTTGGCAAATCATCTTCGATTCCCCAAAGTTACAAGTGTCCTTCTGATGGACAATTATTTTTCAATGAGATTTAAATCAGGAGAGGGCTAAGCCATGCAAGTCCTTTTTTGCTGTTTTGGCTGTTTTTTCTGAACAGCTGATCATGGCTTAGTAATCACTATACTACTGGACTTGCTTTACTTCTCTGCATTTTGCACCACCCATCATTTATAATGCATTGCACTACAGTATATTTCATCCATATTACCTGTATATACGATAACATATAGAGATCCATATATTAACATTCTGTCATTGCAACTACACAATCAATGTTTGTACACAGACATTCAGGATATTAGCACATCCACCTATCAGTCACAGCATCAATACTACCACAACGCTGATCACTAGCTATACACCAGTAAACGGGTGACAAGATCATGGGCCCCCAAAGATCATCCATGCCCTCAGAAACCATAAGGTCAGCCTGACCCCCCCCAAAAAAATGGAGAGCACATCATTAAATAACGTCAATGCTGGACATGATAGAAAGGCAACAGAACTACCAATGCATCACAGTATGCTATATAAGCCCAAGTCTGATTGAACTCTCATGTGATGCACAAGGCCTCACCCTGCAACCCACGGGATACAAAGGATCTGCTGCCAGTGTTGTGGTACCAGACACAACATCACATGCAACAAGGAGTGTATGTGTATGTATACAGTTAAACCTTGAATAGCGAGCATAATTCATTCCGGAAGCGTGCTTGTATATTCCAGTGAATTTCCCCATGAAAAATAATGGAAACTCTGATGATTCATTCCACAGCCCAAAACATTTATATCAAAATAATTAACACAAAATATAAAGTAAAATGAAAACAAAGTAACCTGCACTTTACCTTTGAAAAGAATCCAGACAGAGCAGTGTTTCCATTAATGTGTGTGGATGTGTGTGTGAAGCTGAAGTACGACGAGAGAAGGGAGGGGAAACACTGGAAACACTGCTCTGTCTGGAAACTTTTTTAATAAGGAACCTCTCTAATGACACGTGCGTTTGTTTTACATGTACACGTACACACACACACACATAGTCACAATGTTTAAATAAACAGTACACGTGTGCCCTGATGTTGATTATACAAGTGATGCATGCGCACTGAGATTGAGCATGAGAGACAGTTACCTTTTTTTTTGCTTATCTTGCAAAATGTTCGCTGACCAAATTACTTACAATCCAAGGTTATAGACATAGATAGATAGTAACTCTGGCAAATGGACAGAACACATAGGAAGCAGGTGTCATGTCTCAACAACAGTTTTTTAATAAAAAAGCTTATTTAAAGCATCAAAGTATGCAGTTCTTGATGAATACTCTGTGAATGTTGTGAACCCACAGTGTTGTGTTTCTGTGGGTCGATCCTCAGCAGGCTGGATGTCATCAGAGGTGCACAGGGTTATGCAGAACAGATGATACTGCTGCGCTAAGCAGGGAGTGGTGTATGGAGAGAAAGCGGAGCGGGCGTGTGAGCGGACAGCAGGTAGCGTTCTCCCTGGCAAACTCAGAAGCACTCGAGTCTAGGGGCAGAGGAGACAAACTTAAGTTTTGTAAGATCTTAATTACCAGAAAGAGCCGTAAAAGTCTCTGTGGCCGCTGAGGGGCGTGATTGTTAGGGCCCGTCCCCTTGTTAGGTGCGCTCCGCCATTGGCGCATCCTACCTGTCCACGTTGTGCACAGTGTGTGTGCGAGAAGCACCTGCACTGAGGAGCCTGCCATAACAATAGATATGCATTTTTGTTTAGTTGCTTACTTACATTTTATTGGACTTTGTACAATAAGTTTGAATTTAATCTGTAATCTAATGTAATCTAATCTTCCTGATGCTTACACAGCACCAGCATAATTTGCACATTCATCCATCTTTCCATCAACTCTGACCAGCTTTCCTGTCCCTGCTGGAGAAAAAGATACCCACAACAAGATGCTGCCACCACCACGCTTCATGGTGGGGATGGTGTGTTCAGGGTGTTGTGCATGTAATTTTCAAATTTGGACTCATCTGACCTTCTTCCACATGTTTGCTGATTCTTTAAGTGAGTGTTTCAAACTCCTGCCTTACTTTCCTTATAATTTATTTTGAGAATGGGTTGAGTACATTTTATGTGCTGCAGCAATAAGAGGATATTAGCTATGGCTCCATTTTTTTTTTGCCTTCATATTATTGGTCCAGCTGAAAGGAATGTTTGAGGTCTTTGCTAGGGCTTCTTTCTGTTTGCAATTTAGGTGTTGCTTATTAATTTTCTTTTTGAGAGCTTTTGGAAGCTCCTTTAGCATTTTAATTTTATTGCTAAAATTTTGAGATGCCATCTACACAACAATATTTTATTTCATATACTTAGTTTTATTGTTATTAATGCTTATGAAATCCTATATTTTAGTTCGTATTTTGGGCATATAAGTACAACATTTGAAAGATCTTGTGTGCGTAATTATAGAAAGGCTAAGTAGAGGACATCAGTGTTTTTATATAAAACTACTCTTGGCAAACAATTAGTCTAAAAGGTGAAAGGATGAAAAAAAAACAATTGAGGAAAAAACTAGTAGGGCCAGATTAATCTCAAAACCGATTAAGATTTGCACTGAGTATTGGTCAAGATAGAAGTTTTAGAAAAACTTCTACTTTATAGCTTTATTGAAGAAGCTTAAAATTAAAGATATCTACAGCCATTGTATTCTAGAAACAGAAATGTCATTGTTAGTTGTTTTTAATCAAAGCCGGTGAGACTTATCTGGCTCGTCTAAATGTTGTTTTGGTTTACATAAAATGTCCCTGAAGCTTTTTGGGATGGCATGTGCAATTTGAAGCAGTCACTCAAGCCAAGAAAAGCTACACTTGGTGTTAAAACAGCCTTGTTATGATTATAAACTGCTCACAAAATCAGACTGTCATAGTCTTAAGGGATCCTTAATGTTTGGGTGCCAAATGCGCAGACTCAGTAATAACCCCTTGTCACAAAAATTTGGTTAAACAAGGTAACGACTTGTACAACTTGGCAGGAATGCAGTAGAAACCAGTAAGGACATTTGTCTCCCTTGATGTTGAGCTGCCACATTAGTTAAGATTGAAGCAAGACACAGAAAGAACTTAATAAGCACATAGTAATGGTGGCATTGACCACTTAACGAAATAATTAACCTCCTAGAAACTTCATTGATATACTCCAAGCATGGTGCAGACAGGAAAGATTGCATGGTATTGTGACTGAGGTGTCATTGGGATGTCACTAGGATGTTTCTCCATCAATGGCCTTCTCACAATGACCTCTTTAGCCACGTTGTAGAAGACTATAAGTTCATATATATGTTCCACTGTTGATGGCAAGCATGCAGCATGCTATCACCTGTGTCAGGGTCAGAGAACACTGGATCCAATTCCTCACACCATCACTTTGTAAAAAAAAAAAAAAAAGAACTGCGTGTCCTGCCAGACGGAATGGCAATGTAGGAAGCTGACAATAAGCGTCTGGTGACATAGTTACCATATATTTTCTTACACATTTCATAAATTTTTTTTTTTTATTCTGTAAAGCTGGTTTGCAACCTTGTTAAAAGTGCTATACAAATGAATAGAAATAACTCGGGTCGACCTCATTGGACATGGTGAACACATGATCATTGTAGTAGAATATTACTGACAACATGATAGACGAACTGAGAACCTGACAGAAATGCACATTTTCCATTTTGTCCCCATTCCTGCTGAGTTCATTGTCTTTACACCAAATATTAGGCCTAAGTCAAACTGTGACAAAGTATAAAATACAACCAGAACCAGGTAGTGTAATACTTGGAGTTACTGCTACCACCCTGACGAACATCTTGAAGTGTTCTATTTGACTTATACAATAGCAATATAGCAATGATAATGATCTTCTGCTGCTGTAGCCCATTTGCTTCAAGGTTCGATGTGCTGTGCATTCAGAGATGCGCTTTGGCATACCTCCATTCTAAGGAGATGTTGTTTGATCTACTGCTGCATTTATATCACCTCTTTTATATCAGTTTGTTTCATATACTAATATATATATAGAGAGAGAGTCAGCCAAAATAAATTATATACACTTCAACATTAAAAAAAAAAAAACCCTCACATGATAGCATCAAAAATGGTGCGACTACTGACATCTTTAGAGGAAACATAATACTACACATTCAATTTGAGGTTTACAAAAGGGCATAGATAACAACTGTTGAAGTGTATTAACTTTTTATTTTGGCTGACTCTGTGCATATTATATATACTATGTTGTTACGGTTTCCTATTTAGTTGTTACGTTTGCTCTTGTCTAAGGGAGATAGGAAGCCAACATAAGAAAAAAATGTTAAAAAAGGAAGGTTAATATATTGAAGACCGTCACTGATTACTATTTGAGAAGTCACTTATGAACAAGAATGAGACAAATTCAAGAGTAGCGCTGAGTTTTAGCAAACTTTAGTGATTTAAAGCACCAAAACATATGAGGCGCCGTATAGAGCTTAAATCAAACTTCACTCATGCACACACATATGAAACACTTGCATGCACATATATGAAACACTCACACATACATATATACTACTAACTGCTCAAACAACTACATATGAAATGCGCGCGCACAT
>JAOVVA010000001.1:17467963-17486517 GCA_028565275.1 Leiocassis micropogon
TGCATATCTATTTTACCTGGAATTAAAACAATAAATGCTAGTGTAAATAAAAAAAAAGAAAAGTAATAAATGAAACATTTGGTTGGTTTTTTCAAGAAAACTATTATAGGCGCTGACTTAGACAAATGAGAGCAACTCTTTTGGATTTCATTGGTTTAGAAAAGACTCGTTCTAACCTTAACCTTCATAGTCTCTGGGTTGAATTGAGGCATGCAAGTCATTTTAATTTGCAAGCATTAAACCATGAGGAACTCTTCAAAAGAAAGGAGGAAATGTGCATGAAATTATACACAATGGTGATTTTCCAGCCACATTTTCTATTTCTTTTACAAAAGAAATTATTTTTGAAAAATTAAAAAAAAAATTGTATAATTAACGTGTCCCCTAAAATGTGCATTCCTTCAGCTTCAATAACTCTTTTTATCTACTCAGAGTTGTAGTGGCTTCCAGAGCCTATATTAGGAGATTGTGCACAAAGTGGTATTACATCTTGGATGTGACACCAAAAAAACATTTTTATTGCTTTTAGCTCATAAAAGCATGTAAAAGCCTAATCATCCATCAGCTTGGAGAAGTCCTGAGAGCTTTCAATGCAAAAGAGACAGTTGTTATCCTACAGCATTTACACTACGTATCAAGTATCAAGAGCCCCATCACACCTGTCACAAGACCATGAAGTTCCTACGTCATCCTAAAAATACTGAAGAATGCAATGGGAGCTGGGTCAAATTTCAAAAATGTGCATTAATCATGTCCATATTACTTTCTTGTCATGTCCCTGTCAGGTTCTTAATGCGTCAATCATGTCGTCATTAATTTCCTATCATGCACTCATCAGTTCCAAAGAGATTAAACCAAGTTATTACTATGTCTGATCACATTGCACCATGCTTGTACCAGGCGCTTAGTGTGCACTTTCTACATTGTTGTTGCATCAGGCAGTTTGAAATAAATACCATGATACACACAAGATGTGGCAGTTCCACATTAAGCTAGAAAATGATACATCCTAACCAGTTTCTACTGTGTTTCTGCTGCATTCACCTATTTTTATGAGTACAGTATGTATTGAGAATGTAGCTCAGTGTGACAGGGGTGGGGGGAGGTGGGTAAGTTGGAGGTTGGTATTTGGCAAATACCAAAATAGAAAAATAAAAAAATTATTGGTATATTACTAGTATATTACTAGTATATTACTAGTTTTAAAGTCTACAGTAGTTAACCTGGCTTGATGAATCAACATTGTGTTTTGCAAGTTCAATAATACTAAACAAATCATCTTGCGCTAAAATTCTATTTATGCATTTATCTGTTTTCAAAACTGTGTAACAGAAAATAATACACACTGAATGGTACACTGTTCATCTATCTCAAGTCATTATGCACATATTTGCACAATCAGTGGCAGTTTAAAAGCTGGTGATTTACTTAGTGACTTTTTTTTTAAGTTGGAATAAACCTCTTGATATAAGAAGAAGGATAGGTCCACCATAAAAAATTTATATTTAAGTCCTGAGTTTTCCTTCAGAATTCTGACTTTATTCTATACTATAAGTCAAAATTCTGAGAGTAATAACAGACTTCTAAAACAAAAGTAATAATTCTGAGATTAAATTAAGAAATTTAAGATTAAGGTCACAATTTAGATGAAAAAACTCATAATTCTAACATTAAAGTCAGAATTCTAAGGGAAAAAAAAGACTTGTTTATGGTGACCCTACTTAAGATTAAGCTCACTTTTAAGGTTTACGTGATCACACTTTTGGTAAATTTATGCAAACCTTACTAAGCTTTAAGATCCAAATTTCTTCTCAACATTTTCCCTAAAATGCTGCATTTGATTAAAGATCACTTCATAGCTGGAACACATGGTGGTTGAAAATTGGCATAGTTGAGAGTTTTGACTTCCCACTTTGAGGTGTCTGGGTAACTGATGAAGTAGACTGAATACAGCATTAAATCTGAAGAAATGACAAGCTGACAAAATCCCAATATTACGGTATGTTGAGGGATAATTAATAAACCAAATGTACTCTTATTCTTGATCCAGCCTATGGATGAAATTGTGGAAGAACGGGTAGTCAAAAAGAACTGGGTTGACAAATCTCTTGTTGCTGCCTTTATTTATTTATTTATTTATTTATTTATTTATTTATTTGTAGTGTCACTGGTGAATAATACAGCTGATATTTGAAGCTGGTTGGACAGCTGGTAAACACTGAACTGAAGTGAAACTAAGTCAGTCTCTGCTGAGTGATGCTGAGCAATGTCCACTCAGGTACAAGAAGAGATAAGATGTATTGCCACAGGGAGAAGGCCTAATCACTAGAATGTCCTGGCCTGATTCTGCCAGTTTGAGAACACTTTTCTTTTCCTGAAGGACCATTGCCAGAGTAGCAGATGGACCGACATCTTTTTTATGCCAAAAGCTCCACTGCATGGTAGTTGGTTGCTCTAATCGCTTAACTGGAAATTAAGTCTCCATCTGCACCGTCATTTCCAACACTTTTTATGATGAGTCAGGTTTAAATATCAGTAATGCGTAAAATAGTCTGAAAAGAATATCAATGGATCAGATAAAAAAGTCAAAATATTTGGATACACCTGCTCATTGGGATTTTATTTTCTACAGTAGCTGGTAAGCACAAACAACATGAACAGACAAAAACACAGCACCAAATTTATCAAAACCAGCAGTGTTTTTAAACATAACAGCAAATTCAGAAAAAAAGGTCCTCATTGGTCATTGAATGTGTAAGATCTTTGACTCAGGTGGCACCACAGACACAAGGCTAGGTCTTATGGAAAACGGGATAGTTTGATTTGGAATAATAGAAAAAGGAAAGGAGAGGAAAGGAAAGAAAAGAAGGGGAGGAAAGTAGTCAGTGTGTGCACGTGTTGGTATAGGCAGTGCCCAGCTGGCAGAGGGCCCCCTGTTGGTGAGTGTTGGCAGCAACAGAGTGGCAGAGTGCATCTGCCCAGCCATCCATTGGCGCAACCTCATGCAGGAATCTCCATGACGTCTGACAACTGGGTGGCTTTCCTGGCAGGTTACAGGGGCCTAGACAAGATGACAACAGCCTTTACATTTCCAGTGGTTGGATTGCGCAGACTGACACGCGGCAGACATGAAGAGTGTACTCTGGATGAATATCCCCGCCTTGCTTTCATAACGTGGCGTGAGCCAGAGATATATTTATTCATCTTTCTCCAGCTGTACCCAGTCTAGCAGCCCGCCCCTTCACACCCCTGCAGAAGGGGAATGGTGCCTCTGTAGGGAGCCTTCAGAGTGAGCAGGGAGTGAAACAATTTGGACGTATGCCTGTCACAAGTTCACGCCGTGATACATGCTTGTTGCTAATTGCACACACGAATGACTAAAAAGGGAAATTAATTTCAATTATTCAGTCTCTTATGTATTTAGCTTAGATGTTAAATCTTTATTCCTTTAGGCAGGTTTTCTGTATTTACATATTTATATACACTGCTTTGCACTGGCTTCAGCTAGGATAACGATGCACAGTGTGGTGGCAAATCCATGTGTGCAAATGATTCCTCATGCTCCCAAAACAACTCTTTCACACTTTAAATCCTGGAATATGCCGGTTCTAATAGGGAAGAATAAAAAACATACCTTGATTATTCAGTACATTCAGGTCATTAGCTGGCTTGATTTAATTGCACATAACATTGCTAAGACTAGACCTGACCAACTGAAGCAACCCCAAATCATAACACTGCCTCCAGAGGCTTGTACAGTGGCCACCATGCATGATGGGTGCATCGCTTCTTCTGCTTCCCTTCTTCTATATCTCCAGAATAGGGGTTATGTTCCCCCCTCTTCCTCCTCATTCCTTATATGGTAATACTTCCTGTGATTAGTTTGTCTCTGTCTATCTATGCAACTTCCTTTGCTTGTTTACACAGATTTCCCAAGAACATGTTAAATGTCTCATGCACTTTGATATACATTAGCGGTTTGTGCATGATCAAAAACCTCTTCTGTGAATAAATAAGCAGACACCATTTTTCCAGACAAAAAAACAAACATTCAGACACCATTTTTGTGTGTGTGGGTGTGTGTGTGTGCCAGTCAGCAAGCATGTGGACACAGGAAGCGAGGCCTACTGCAATTTAACCTTAACAGTATTAAATTTAGATTAATGTTTTCTTTACATTCCGTTCTTGTTTTTCAACCATTTTCAGGAACAAGCATGCAATGTTTAATAAGAACTAAATTTTTTGTTTTTATCTAGAGTTCATTGACACATTTGTGGAAATATTTTTGATTTTGTTGTAATTTTAATTTTGCTTTTGTGGGTTTGTTGCTGCTGCTTTTTAAAAATGATTTTGCTGTTGTTTTTTTTTCTGTTTTGTTCTTTTGCTTTTGGTTTCATTGCAGTGTTTTCTGATTTGTTTTTTTTTTTATATGGTGTGGGTTTTGTTGCTGTTTTATTTTGGTTTTATATCTGTTTTGTTTTCTGCTTTGTTATTGGTATTTTGCTGTGTTTTCTAATTTACTGTCATGTTTATGAATTAGTTGGGGAGTTTTTTTTCTTCTTTTTTTGCGTTTTCAGGGCCACCATACAGTACATAGTATTTTAGAGTAATAATGAAGACATTAACACTGTAAAATAATATTATGTGGTAAGCAAATAGCTGTTTTATAGTATAAATAGATTTCTTGGTGTAGCTTGGCACAATCTTGACATATGACTTGCTTTTCTATGGCTAAATGTTAAACTGTTCAAATATGTCAAGCTCTTCAGCGCTTGTTCTAAGGTCTAAGGAAAACTACTGTCCTCGTTTAAATGATAAGTAAAATCTACTGGTTTTAGGTAAAATGCATTTTAGCTATGACATATAATTTATAAATGGGAATTAAATTCACTGTTTGCATTTGTCAAAGAAACTAGTTTCTACTGGTTTTTCCCATTTGCCCAAATGTCTTTACTTGTAGTGAAAGTCTGATGCTCCTGCAGCTTTTCTTTGCTAATGCCTGTTTGATCATTTTAGACAATCATTCCATACTGACCAGTAGACGTATTTTCTTGTCGTGATGTCAAAAATGACCTTGGCTTTGGGACCAATTATAGTTTCCTAAAGTGGTGATCCTATTTGGCTGCCATGTCCTTTTTATCTTTCTTGTTCTTTTGATTTCTACAGTTCTAACATCCATTTCTCTTCTCTTCAATTTCTTCTAGAAGTGCCATTTTTCAAAGGTAAATCAAATGTATTATAAGGCTTTATCTTTTGACAATTTGGTGACATTTACACGAAATGTGATTTTGCTAAAATCGATCTGTAGTTTCAGATAAATTGATTCTGTAGACTACTAACTTCTTGACTGTTTGGTAGATATTTAGCCTGCTTAAAATTAAAATCCTTATGTGACACCTTTATTACAAAGCTTTTCACATGACACAGCATCCTGTAATTGACATATTTTTTGTTGTTCATCACCCAAGACTCTCAAGGATGCTAAGGAAGCTGTTTCATATTAGCGAGTGCTTCTGCAAGACTCATTAGACATTTAAGGATGTGCAAAGCTGCCATCAGGAAAGTGCTCTACACAAAAAATTAGCACTAATGAGACGTTCAGACACAGCAAAAGTACGGTCTTACAATGCAGTATATGTTTTAAAAATCAGGTATGACTTGTTTGTTCTGTTCAGTTGAATTGTGGTTTCTGTCTTTGTTTTACTCACTGAGTACTTCAATGCTCTAGTGTTTATCTACTGTATATACTGTAACACCCTCAGTGCAGACTCAGTGCTATATTTAAAGCTGCAGATTTCCAGTATGGTGTTTACTAGGGCATGGGTGTTCGCAAGCGAAATGTTTTAGTGGATTGAACTAAATATTCAAAAACTTTTGTACCAAACTCTAGTTTTTTAACCATAAATAATTTCAGCCTTTGTATCAGACCCTGCGGTCAATCACACAGGTTTGTGGAAATGATTATCGTAGAGTCCTTGCTGAAAAAAAGCAACAAACCATGACAAAAACAGAAGATGGTTTTACTGTAAAACAGTATGTGTTTCTAGTCACTAACGGTAAGAGATGAAATTCCAGTCCAAAGCAAAAGATGATTTAAATAAACTATTTCACATTATATTATTTCACATTATACTGCTTTTCAATCATGCTGGTTCTATGAAATTTTGTGTAGCCTCATTATGAAAGAAAAAAAAACTTTTATTTTATGCAAAGTCCTTAATCTGCTGCATGTCTAACGTAAAATATCGTGTTTGCACCATTGACAAAAAGTGGGATTTCTCACTTACAATTTCTTACCTAATATCTGTACTGTTTCCTCATCATAAAAGAGTTTTTTTTTCCCATTTTGCTCAACATGAAGTTTCCAATTCACTGCTACATCATGTTCCTGAATCTGAAAATGTTCTGTCATTTGTGCAAGATAATTAATTTGCTTATTAAAAATAGGTCTTCTTGACAGCTTGGTTGTGTCTTCAAGTGATGGACAAAGAGGAGAAAGTGAGAGAGAGGTATAGAGAGAGAGAGAGAGAGAGAGAGAGAGAGAGAGAAAGAAAGAGAGAGAGGGAGAGAGAGAACTAGTTTTGCCCACTCATAATCAAACTCATCATTTATGTGTGTTGTGCCAATAAAGAAACAAACACGATTTACATTTATATTATTGTATAAAATGCTTTGGGAAAGTGTGATGCAATACATTAAATTGACCATTTTCCATGTTAGAACTGAAACACCCTGAATGACTTGCATATTTTAGCAATAAAATCAAACTGGGACTTTTGATTGTGCAGAATAACAGGCCCTCTATATAATCCCCTGCTGCACTATTGCACTTATCACAGCGTTTCACTAGTGCTTGGACACCATCAAGGTAGAAACTTTTCTCAGGTCGCCAGGGCCATGATCAGACTGCTTACTGTACTTCACACCCGAAATACTGGGATCTCAGGAACTTCTTTAATGGACCTAACATGTGGAAATGGCTTGACGTAAGTAACTGCACGAGGAAGTGGCAATACCTCCCAGTCAAGTTCCTGTAACATGCAAGTGGTGTTTGTGAATGAATGTGTGCAGTTCCCACAGACAGATGCATCTTTCCTCAAGTTGGCAACAGGTATTACAGTATGTTGATTTTCAATAATCAGACATTTCACTTGCTGAATGTTCATAGGAATGAATAAAATGGGCTTTGGCCGAGCAGTTAATAAAACTGAAATTAATATCACTCACTCACTCACTAACCCACTCTCACTCACTCATCTTCTATACTAATTTATCCTGTATTCAGGGTCGCAGGAAATTAATATCAAGTACACAATATGGTCAAATAGTTTACATTTGCTTTGTCAGTAAAAAAAAAAAAAAGCACATCTAGACAGAACATGTTGCCATGCCATATTTATGGAAGCATTAATTGTCCATAGTAAGTGTAATAATGGTTTCAATGTAAAAATATATGGCTGGAATTGAAATTTTATAACCACAGCCAAGCAGAGTGATACAAAAAAGTCCCAGTACTGTTAACTAAATATCACTCCTGGAATACCATTTGTCCAATCAAATTAGTGGACTGAAACTCACTCACTCACTCACTCACTCACTCATTGTCTATATACCACTTTATCCTGTATTCAGGATCGCGGGGGGCCTGAAGTCTATTGCAGGAGACTTAGGGCACGAAGCGGGGTGCACCCTGTCCAGGGTGCCAATCCATCACAGGGCACACAAATACACACACTACTGAAACTAACTGTTATATAATAACAATAATAATAATAATAATAATAATAATAATAATAATATCAGTTGTAATCTAATTAAGTTTTTTTTTTCTTTTTTTCTTTTTTTTTTCATTATCAGTTTGTTTTCACTTGTCCTCTTCCATTACCCACATGTCTTTGGTGGGTAATACAAAAAAAAATGCATTGTGAAAAGCATTTAGTATTGAAGCTAAAAAAGAAAGGATTACAAAAACACTTATTGGGTTGAGAAAAAAAATTGTGCAACACATTTGTTTTAATGCCTCTGATATTCTATCTTGTCTTTGTCATGAATTGGGATGCAAAATATATTTCCTGCCAATGGTGTTTTGCTAATTAGCCAGCATGGTACATCACCTGCTTGTCTTTTACTTTGTTTGACCATTTTTTTTCTTCGCTTCCAACAAATTAGCCTGAGAGAAGAATCCTTCCTAATGAAACCACCCTTGGGGAGCTTTAGTGGGATAAGCTTCTAGGATCATACTTTTCCTGAGGGGTATTATGTTGATGCGTAAATTACTGGTGTAATTATGCAAGTACTATGCAGCTGTGGCATAATTAAAATGCCACATGCACAGCATAGTATTTCTGCAAAAAGGAAAGTAGCGTATAGAAGGATAGCTGGAAGTTTTTGTAAAAGGTGTTAATGTAGATTGTCACAGGAATGGTTACATGACTATGAAGATATTTAGGTAAATCAATTTTATTTATTTTGTTTTATTTGGCAACCTAAATGCATTCTATACATTATTATTCTTATGCACACACTTGTTTGCCATTTCCTGCAGTGATATACTTTGAATATAACTGCAGATTTCTTACCTTGATTTGATTTAATTGCAGGTGACATCAGGGTCAGCGTGTCCATAAGTCAACATCTCAATAAATTGAACATGATGTACAGTAGATCATGTTTAATTTTTATACATTGTGATATTATTTATGGTGTCACCTTGAAAGGCTCAAGAGCTTCAAAACTTAAAGTGACACTGTGGTGTGATTTAGCCTGACACCAAGAGATACTACCACTCACACACACCTTAAATATTACTTTGAGATCCCTTAACAGTACAGTATGTTTCCTTTTAGCAAAAAAAAAAAATTTAGAATAATAAAATGAAAAGTTATATTTTATCTGCTAATAGTTACACTTCTTGCAGTCAGTTCTACAAAAGCTTGTCTATTATTTATCTTATGCAACCCGAATTCCGGGGGGAAAAAACATTCAAATCACACAAGCCTTTTTTTTATTTTACTCATAATAGAACATAGAGAACATAAATGTTTGAACTGAGAATTTTTTTTCAATTTTATGCACAATTTTTGAGCTCATTTCAAATTTTATGCCTGCTACAGGTTCCCAAAATAGATGGGATGTCTGGGCATTAAGGGGGAAAAAAGATGTAAATCTGCAAATTGTCAGTGTTTGTATGTGTGTGTAAAGCGACATTGAATATTGTCATTATTGTCATCTGTTACATAGAGATCAGTTGTACAGTGCGATGGCGAATGGTAGGAATGATTTTTTGAACCGTTCTTTGTGGCAGCGAAGCTGGATCAGTCTGTTAGAGAATTTACTCCGCTGCCTCTGTATGGGATCATGTAGTGGATGGAAAGGATTTTCCATAATTGACAGAAGTTTGTTCAGGGATCTGTTGTTTTATGTTCTCTGTGTTCTATTGTAAGTACAGTATACAGTACTCATGTAATTTAAAAGTCTTTTAGTTTTTATATCATTCAAATAAACAAAAAGTCACAACTTTTCACAAGAATTCGGATTTTAGATATTAAAGCAAATAGAAAACAAAACAATCAGTCTTGTGAACTTTCCAATGTAAGCAAAATGTGAGATACAGTGACCCTTGAGACTCCTTCCAAAAATGGTAAAAAGAACATTATACAGTATATGTTAGCATATTATACAGTATATGCCATTATTTATTTAACAAAAATGAAAAAAAATAATAATAATAACGTGGGCAATACTAAGGTTTATATTACTTTAGGTTAATATTAAGGTTAAAGAGGGTAAGTTGCAGCCAAGTTCTGCTTTTTTTTAAGTATAATATGTTATAATATAAAGTTGTTTTGGCAGATTGCTGGTTTGGAGCATTCAGGTGTGTGTTAACACAATGAAAAGAAGAAAATACATAAGCAATGGTCTTAGAGAAGCAACTGTTGCTGCACAAAGATTATAAAACAATTTCCAAACAATTTAGAATTCAACATTGTACAGTGAGAAAGATTATTTATGGAAAGCAACAGTTGCCAATTTTCCCATGACTGCACATCCCAGCATATTTACTCCAAGATCGGACTGTGTAATGTCCAGAGGGAAGAGCTACCAGACCCTACAGGCCTCACTAAGTATGTTAAATGTTAAAAGTCCATGACAGCACATTTACAAGAAGACTGAATTATGGCTTGCTTGGAAGTAATGCCAAGAGAAACCTCTTCCACTAAGAACATGGAAGCAAAACTGAGGATCGCAAAACTGCAAACCACAAGGCTTCTGGAACAATGTCCTATGGACAGATGAGACCAAGTAAAAGGTGCATATCACCATGTTTGGTGAAAACCAAACAGAATTTTAGCAGAAATACCTTATACCCACTGTCAAGCACTTTCAGTAGGTGGGGTGATGATTTGGGCTCGTTTTGCAGCCACTGGATCTGGACAATTTGCAGTCATTGGGTCAACCATAAAATTTTCTTTATAACAGCGAATTCTAGAGGCAATTGTGCAGACATCTGTCCGACAGCCAAAGTTTGGGCGAAATCCGGTCATACAACAAGACAATGATGCAAAGCACACCAGTAAATCTACATCAGAATGACTTTCTCTCTACTATTATTCTGACATTTTATATTCTTAAAATAAAATAGTGATGCTAACTGACAAGGCAGTGAATGTTTACTAGAATTAAATGTCAGATCATTAAGCATAAAGTTTATATGGCATGAGAGAGAGAGAGAGAGAGATTCCTCTCCTCAATTACACGGATTGTTAAATACACCACTGTTTTCCAAAAGTCATATAAAATGATAAGGGGGTTTAAATTAGCACTAGCTTCAGGGTTTATGTTTTTCCCCATTTCTTACAACACACATTTTTTAAAACTTAAATTCCTTATAAAAGCAGACTGACTAAAGTTATACAGTATTTACTGATTTTACATTTTCATTTAAAAGAATAAATACATTTAAGGAAAATTGGTGCCTAAGCTTAAATATGAGCAAAATGTAATCATTTTAGTAGTTATATTGCATATCAACATTAATCTAAAGGGGGAATGAGGAGGAAGATGGCAGATTTACAATGGGAATAATTGTAGTCATTTTTGTTTTATTAAAAATTAAGCCCTGGGGTGAGGCTTAGTATCGCTAGCTTTTATTATACCATTTTTTTTTTTTTATCCTATGAGTCAGCACTGAATGTCTAGACGAAGCTCATTTTTCAGAGAGAGAGCACTGAAAGAAGAACATGTGATAAAGTTGAACCTGCTACATAATAGAGGGCCATTAACTATAGGCTATTCATCTGATGTTGCTGATGATGTTAACAGTCCAAATAAGCTTCATTACATTTGAAGGTGTCATGCTGGACTGATATCCTGTCTGGGTCTTTATCTTGACTTTATTTGTTTTATAGACACTTTCATAATTTAGTGTCCCCAATCTTCAGTATCCTAGTGATTGTGTTGTAATCCTAAACCCACCCACCGCTGCAGATATGAAATACCCAATGCATTCTGTCATACATTAAAACCCCCATGTTTTAATGCTCTTGCCATTTCTGTGTCTTTATACAGTGTAAAAAGCATTTCTTCATATTGAATTCAATTATGTAGATTAAATAAAATAAACGGGATCAAATGTTTACAGGCTTCTTAAGAATATAATTTAAAAAATGGTTATGTAACAACCACAGCAGCAACCTCATTTCTCCTCTCATCTGTTCAGCATCTCCAGTATACTAATCACCAGCTTGATCATTTTTCCATCATCTGCACCTGTTTCTCACTGGTTCATGCCTTAAGTTTTTATGTATGGAAGATTCATAGGTCACTTTGTCGCTTAAGAAAAAAAACATTCTTCTGAAACTAGTCAAGCAATTCTGAGAACACTGGACACAAGGCAGGAATCAGTCCATCACAAGATATTAACACTTATGGGCAATTTAGAATCACTTATTTCACCTACCAGCCTGTTGTTAGGATGTGGGAGGAAACTGATAACCCAAAGAAACCAAATTCATCATTAAAAATCATAATTCCAGCACAAGCACATGGTGAAGTCACACAAGCATATCTCTGAGGAACAGAGCAGACTAACTGTATGTGTTAACAGGCCACAGAAGCTGTCGTCCATTGAGACCTCCTAGTAGACTTACACTGTAGCCATGGCAACCAATGCTCAGACAGTCCAGTGTGTGTGTGACCCTCTCTTCCAGAGCCTACTCAATCCATACAGAGCATGCACTACAGTACATATAGATACATTTTTATATAATTTTTTTAATCAAATTCTATTTTCGAGATACTGCATAGAGCATTCACTTGATTTCATTCTTAAACACAATATACAATAAGGACCAATCACACCAAACTGACACTATACCAAAGCAAAAGCCTTACACCCGAATTTGTAAAAAGTTAGAGATAAAAGAAAGTAAATCCAATTTTCTCTTCCCAGACAAGATGCTTAAATCATCACTTGCTGATTAAACATAAAAATGTGAACACCGTTCAAATTTGTGCCGTGCATTTCAAAATGTCAAAATGCATGACTGAACTTTAAAAGACATATTTTTTTTCTATATTTCTATTCTTGACTCAGTGTAATATTACCATGTGCAGCCCTTCATTCTTATTTTAGAGAAAATTGCTCTCCTGTTACATTCCACTATAATTACAGTTCATAATCAGAATGGAATAGTGTGGATGTTTATTAGGCATATTATATACTTGTGTGCATTTGCTGGTTAAAAGCTAAAATAATTAGCCATCTTCCTTGTTCAGCTTGAAAATAATGCAGCCAATGATAGCAAAGAAACCATGTAAAAAATAAGATTGCTGCGTATAATAGGGGAAAACATTTGCCTTTCATTTTATTAGGTTCAATGTTAGAAATGATGTTATTTATTATTGCACTCTTTCCAGCACAGAGTCATCCGATGGCTGTGTGGTAGGGCAAGTCTGTGTGTCAGGTCCTTCAAAGAAAACAACAAACTGCCTGTGGTTTAATACCCTTGCCTTAATAAAGTTTACTAGCCTGCTCAAAACATCAATTAGGTGGTTAAAAAGTTTCAGCATCAAATTCAAAGGACCTTCTGATAAATAATAGAACAAAAGAATCTTCATTTCTGCTCTGGATTCATTTCAGACACATCATTCTGCATCCTTTTTTTTTTTTTATCAAAAAGTGGTCAAATGCAGATTTCAGTCAGTCGGGACACCAACTACGTATCCCTATTTTAAGTCCAAAAACTTGCATGCATGCATTTACTTCAGTGTACTTCAGTCGTGATTGTAGCAGATGCACATAAGTTTTACATTATTTCTCTAACAAAGTTTTGAAGGCAGGGCATATCATGCTTGTCACAACTTTAACCAAGAGGCAAAAAGTTGCCTTGTCAGAATTCATCTCGACATTGATCTTTTGTCAAACATCTTTTTGTCTGGACAGATTAATACAGCAGCGTCCACCAGGCACTCCCCTTCGAAGCTGTCTTCCTCCTCATTGTGAGCTGTCACATGCAGTATATGTAGCCAACTTTAACAAATCATTCGCTCATTTGTGTGGAGTATTGTAGATACAGTACAGTATGCCTTTTCTTCTTTTCTCATCAACAATTCTTAGAGAAGGAGTGTTCATGTCAAACTAGGACTTGTGGTTAAATTTTTGGTGAATAAAGGGGTAAAACCAATTGATATTTAAAAAAGACTCTTAAAACATTTGAATGGTGCAAACATTTTGAGAAAACGTTCTACCTTGATGGTATCCAAGCACTAGTGAAACACTGGGATAAGTGCATTACTGTAACAGGGGATTATATAGAGAACATTTTATTTT
Organism: Leiocassis micropogon; assembly: GCA_028565275.1. Lineage (NCBI taxonomy): Eukaryota > Metazoa > Chordata > Actinopteri > Siluriformes > Bagridae > Leiocassis > Leiocassis micropogon. The sequence continues at coordinate 17,481,795 of JAOVVA010000001.1, forward strand.
GAATTTGTTTTGACATTACAGGCCACATGGGTCAACATGCCTCATCTTATGCCCAGATTTGGGATAGACGCTGTAAAATATTCTGATTTCCAATACGTACTGATTCCTCAAGGTCAGAGGCTGGGACCTATTTTCCTAATCTTTTTTTTTTTTTTCTTTTGCGGCAGTTACACTGCTATATGTTAAATCTGTTCTGGGACAGCAAGCTGCTTAAGTGTTTGATTATTAGTGCAAAACTTCACTATTTTATTCTTTACCATTTCATTTCTTACTGTGGCTAGCATAGTGGCTAGCTCTGTGGCCTTGCACTTGCAGGGTCAAGGGTTAGAATACCCCATGTGTGTTTTCACCATGCTTGGTGGGTTTCCTCTGGGTACTCCGGTTTACTTCAACATCCAAAGTCATGCAGATTAGAATAAATGGTATTTCTAAATTGCTTGTAGTGTGCATGTGCCTGTGTGGTGGATTGGCACCAGGGTGCCCTGAGTTCCACGGGATAGGCCTCTGGGCTTCTGCGACGCAGGATAGAAAAAGCGCTATAGAGACAGGATATGGAAAGGAAATACTGATGAGATAAATAAGTAAGAAATGACACTCTCCTTGAGTGTCATTTCTTACTTATTTATCTCATCAGTATTTCCTTTCCATATCACTGTCCTAAATGTGATTACCAGACTGTATAAGAGCAAACATTACCATTTACATTCATCTGCAATATGTATGATCTCTCAACACAGATTGCACTGCACTGATATTGTGCAACTTTACATGTACAATATAAGCTTTGAGAAAACAGCGACTGTCAAGTTCGTAGCAATTAAATGCAAAGATTAAAACCCAGCTAAAAACAGTAGCACAATCTGCTGTATAAGAGATGCTAAGAACAATGAACAATGGATCAAGATGGATATTGTGTATTATTAGTGGAGGTCAGATTGTGGGGTACACATGAGAAAAATGTATGCCAATTTTCACAGCTGATTATTATTTTGTTTTAGTTTGCTGGTAGGAACAAATTATTTAGCTTTAGATTTGTATGACTGTATCGTCTGGTGAACTACAGGCTGTGTGGTACGGCTTTATTAGGGCAAATCCATTAATCATATTTGGAGAGCCACAGTGATGGTCAAAACACAAGCAGTAAAAGTGAAAAAGAGATCATGCATAACCAGAGCCAAAATCAGGCTATTGTAGAACAAGGGAAGAATAATAAATGTAGAAACAAGAGACATAAGACTAATGAAGAGCCATGAATTAGATGAACACAACCAGAGAAGCCAGAAGTGAAGATGGTACATTGTTACCACAGGAACAGTGAGTCAAAGGAGGAGTAACATCAAGTTCCAATACCTCATTCATTCATTCATCTTCATAAATTAGTTTTCCTGGGTGAGGATTATAGGGGATCTAGAGCAGCATCATATGATGTCATTGTGATCTAGAACCTATTCCAGGAACACACCCTGGATGGGACAAGAATCCATCAAAAAGCACCATATTTTTGAGTTCTAAGATGTTAGAATGTATGTTCATATATGCAAATTATTTCTTGATTTAATACCAGTGAAATTGCATAAAAAGGGATAAATGCTAAACTTAGTCTTAGCCTGAAACTAATAGCAAGTGTGTCTGTGCAGTTTAAAATTTGCTGCAATTTGTATAATACATCAAGGACCTACAGTAAGTTCATGTTACAACTTATCCTGCTTGAAGAACATTCTGCTTCATGTGCAGAAGAACCTGCCAGCAAAGACAGAACAGGAATTTTAAAGCTTTTTTCACCTGCGGTTTATTGATGAGTAGGTCAAAACTACAGTCCACCAGCTCCACGGATCAAAGCTCAGTTCTTGTGTTTTTCAGTTACCCTAACCCAAGACCTCTTAGCTCTAGTTCCATGCCAGTGTTTGAAGCCACTGGTAAAATGTCTCTCTGGAGCTATACCAGATGTTTTTCGTGGACGTTTGTTAATGCTGTGCACGATCCCACCGTGCCTTATTGTAAATGAGGAAAATGTCATGAGTCAAGCGGTTTATCAAAGCGACGCCAACGGCATTTGAATGTCCTGTGTTGCCCCACAAACCCTTGACAATGCATGACTTGTTTTGTCTTATGATCTCAACAACCACCTAAAGCTCAATAGACTGTCTGTTTATACATCTGCACACTTTTATTCATACTCTGTCAAAAACAATGTACTTACCCCAACCACGGAAAGGTAGAAGGTGATGGGAATCAAATTATCCTGGCTCTAAGGTTGGCAGTAATCGAATTTAAAGCATATTTACTACAACTTCTGGCATCATACATTACCATCAACCCATATTTAGCAATGTCTGTACAAAATCCCTTGACCAGTTACTGACCATCATCACCAATAATGCCTGGGTTGCTCAGTATTGCATCGGGGAAGTAATCACAATCAAATTACGGATTTAAAAAAATGCCTTAGCTTTGCACAGTTTGAAAAATAGAATGGGGAGGCACTAGCATTTTGTTGGCACCATGTGCTTAGGGATACTCTAAATACTTTTGATTATTCAGGCAATATGTATGAAAGGGTATAAGTGTTTTACAGTAGTTTAGCCTGAGGAGCATAGGAGATTTAGTTTACAGAAAATCATACCAAATTGTGTTTGCTTATTAGAATTCCAATACTTTTGGCAAGAATTTGCCAATACTTTTCTTTTAGGCTGACTACAAATGAATCTCTTTTTAACTGTGATATGGTGATATACTCAGGATATACAAATAATGTTAAAAACATTTAGATGCAACCTAAACTGTGTATTACATTATGTCTTTTAAAAGCTATGTCCTGCTTGTAAATTTATACCAGCTGCCTGTGGGGTTAAAGTTCAAAGCCAAAGTTATAAGCTGGGGATACTTGTCTTGAGTTGAAATTAAACTTTACCTTAAGAACATTCTGTCCACAGAAGCTAAAACAGAAGCCCTGAGACAGTAGTAGTTATTGTCACTGAAATACTGAGACCAGTGTTGCAGAGACAGCAAAAGACCTTTCTATTCTAATCAGCACTCCCATCAGTTCATATTGATTCCCCAGTCAGCCCATATAGCAATCAGAGTCATTTTACTGTTATGCACTTAGGGTGGTCTGGTGTATCTGGTGTGATTCTGATCAATATGATTGGACTCTGATGGAGAACCTGATAGCACAAACAAACTCGGTAGGGGTGGCTATAAAGACATTTTACTGTAACTGACTCCAGCACTATGTACATACACTATTCCAAACATTTTTTTTGTAGCATGCAACCGTTAGCAATTTGCCACTGCTATTGACATTGACATTATTATTGACATTATTATCGGTCCCTGACTTATCGCCTGGATTTCTTTGTCCCCCCCATAGTTGTTTTCTAGATCTGGTCATTTATCAAGCTTTTGGTGCAGCTGCAATGGTGTCATTTACATGAAAATCTGGGGTTAAAAGGTCAGGATGACCGAGGATGATTGTTATAGGCTCAAAGAACTGGCTTCCTCAGGGGTGATTTACAGTCTCTTCATGGGAGTAACAGGACAGCAACATTTATCACAGAGTGAAGATAGTTTTTCACACTGCTTGGCCTTTTCAGCTGATACAGAATAATAAAAACATTAGAGATTAATAGATGCTTTCCAGGGTCACCAACAATGAAGAAAAAAACAATAAAATCATTTAGTCAATCATGCTGCATTATCCTTTTTATTATTGGTACACTTGCTCCTTAGCCAAAATGTTGGCATGGAGATATATAAATATGGGATTACACCAATGCAAACGGTTTACTACTAAAGTTTTTTTTTTTTTGAGAAACCCTTAAAACCAAACAAAGCCCAACTAGTTGGGTTGAGAGCACCCACCTGTAATAAACCAGCCTAGAGGAAGGAGGAACACTAAGGCAGAGTTTTAATGAACAACAGGGATGATACTTAATACAGACAAATACATAAATTACAGAAGCATAAACAACACATGGTAAAATACGCAGATTAAACAACACAAAACCAGAAAAATACTATTGCGAGGCAAGAAACAGTAAAGCAGGGAGTAGACTAAAAGCTAAGTCTAGTAACAGAACAGACAAAACAGCTACAGGGAAGATAGAAAAAAATGCCTACCTGCTGAGGTGGTACTGTATATAATGGTTAAACAAAAGGCTAACACTAACAAGAGCAACTGCTGCACAGTGTAAGACACTAATGATGAGCAAAGCAGTAGAATGGTGCAAGCTTTTGCAAACAAGGGCCAGGAGGCAAACCTGAAATACAGTACAACCAATTCTAAAAATGACGTGATGCAGGTGTTAGTAATCAGGAGAGGCAGCATGTTGGGAATTCACTGCAGGAGACTAAACAAGGAAACCCCACAGAAATCTTCCTGATTGTTTTGAAATTAATTTTCTCATACTATTAAACTACATATAAGCTTATACTTTCTCTAGTAGAAAGATGATTAGTTGACGATGATAGACTTAGACTTGACTCAAAAGGACATTGATTTAAAAACTGTAAAAACTTGTAAGGTTTTCTGATATTGCGTGAGCTTTCTCCTATATCTATCTTTTGCATCTTTGTCATACAGTATGTTCAATAAACAACCCACTAATTGCACATCCTGGTTTCTTATCTGAATATGTCCTATAGACTTTGTCTGGATGAAAATTAATGCAATGGCTCACTGGAACCCTTGTGTCTGACCGGAAAATGCTAATTATGTATGTGT
>JAOVVA010000001.1:17493196-17503726 GCA_028565275.1 Leiocassis micropogon
TGAGTATGTTTAAGTGTTTTATGAGTTCTCTTTATAGTATGCTCCAAGTTCAAGCCAACTTCCTTTGTTCATGTTTGGTTCATGTTTGGTTTGTTTATTAAAAGACTCTGTTACACCTCATCCCCCTCTGCGTCTATGCCTTGCCACACCTCAGCCCACAGTCCAACACCTAGCAGTACGTGACACGCCTAAAGAAATTTTTGTTAATGAAATGATCTCAGATTGTTTTGACACACTCTGTCTTACCAAAACCTGGCTTAGACCAAATGAATATATTGATCTGAATGAGTCCACACCATCAGGATATCTCTATAAGCATGAGGCGGTCAAACTGGTCGTGGAGGTGGTGTTGCAACTATCTATAACAATTTACTTACTATTACCCAGAAAACAGGGCCCAGGTTTAACTCCTTTAAAGTGCGTATAGTTAATGTTAAACTCCTTGACATGCATAATAAATCCCTGTTATATCTTGCTCTGACCACCGCATATAGACCCCCGGGGCCCTACGCTTATTTTTCTAGAGTTTGGACATCTTCTGTCAGATACTGATTAACTCTGATAATGTATTGATTGTAGGAGACTTTAACATTCATGTAGATGATGCAAATAATCTCAGAGACTTGCATTTCTGGATTTACTAAACTCCTTTGGGGTTAAACAAAACATAAATAGACCAAATCATTGTTTTAATCATAGTATAGATTTAATTAAATCTCATGGTATAGATGTCACTAATATAGAGGTTCCGCCTCAAAATGATGACATCACAGACCATCACTTCTTAGTTTATACTTTACATGTAGAACAGATAAGCTGTGTCTCCCCACGTTATCGATTTGGTAGAAATATTAATCCGACCACCAATGACAGATTCACAAGTAATCTGCCGGATCTGTCTCAACTTCTTACTAGAGCCCTAACTGCAGTTGATCTAACAAAGTGATTAACAGCATAGGCACTATTTTCAAAAGAACACTAGACATTGTTGCGCTTATTAGGTTATAAAACGTCAGAGAAAAAAAACCTGCACCATGGTACAAGAGTCATATTCACACCCTCTAGAGAGCAACCCGTAACCTCGAGCGAAAATGGAGAAAAACTAATCTAGAAGTTTTTAGAATTGCATATAGACAGTATGTCCAACTATAGGCAGGCTCTAAAAGCTGCTAGGGCTGAGCATCTGAGCAAATTGATAGCAAAAAACCAAAACAACCCCAGGTTCTTATTTAGTACAGTGGCTGGACTAACAAGCCCTAAGATATCTGCAGAGAGTACTCCATCACAGTTTGGTAGCGAAGACTTTATGAATTTCTTCAATGAAAAAATCAATTGCATCAGGAAGAAAATAATGGACGTTCAACCCCTGACTGCAACTTGTGATCCAGTCCAGCCTAAAGCTCCACATCTTGATTTTTAATGCTTTTCAGGTATAGGACAGGAAGAGATGTACAAACTTATCACAACTGCTCAACCAACAATCTGCTTGTTATATCCAATCCCAACTAGATTTCTAAAAGAAGTGGTACAGTATATTCTGTTATATTGAACTTCCAGCTGCCTAACACAGTATGTCGGCATAAAATTCCTTCTATCTGTTAAGACCAAAACGATGATGGGTTCCCCATTGAGTCTGGTTCCTCTCAAGGTTTCTTCCTATTGCCATCCCAGGGAGTTTTTCCTTGCCACCATCGCTGCCATACAAATTTTTCTTGCTCATACACATTTCCATAATTTTCTTTTAATTTTGTGAAGCTGCTCTGAGACAATGACTATTGTTAAAAGCGCTATATAAATAAAATTGAGTTGAAAAATGTAAATGTATTTTATTGGGATTTTATGTGATAGACCAACACAAAGTGGCACATAATTATTAAGGTGTTCCTTGGTCTTCATGATGCTCTTTGTTCACTAATGTTCTCTAACAAATGTCTGAGGGCTTCACAGAACAGCTGTAGTTATACTGAGATTAAATTATGCAAAGGTGGACTCTATTTACTTATTAGGCGACTTCTAAAGGCAATTGGTTCCACTGGATTTTATTTGGTCTGTCACATAAAATCCCAGTAAAATACATTTACGTTTTTGTTTGTAACGTGACAGAATGTGGGAAAAGTTCAAGGGGTATGAATATTTTTGCAAGGCACTGAGGATGAGTAGTGGTTGAGAGACCATCTGACCGAAAATTCCAAACATGTCCCCAGGCACCGTAAAGAGGTCAAAAAGGCCTGTTGTCCAATGAGCACTACCTTTTTTTTTTTTTCACAAACCTAAATATACAAATAAGTAACTTATTTGGTAAAGTAAAAACTTTCTGGACTCAAATATATAAATGTTATGTTGTAAATTGGACTTAAATGCATCAGGTAATTAAACTGTATACTGGAATCATATGTTACATATTTATGTAATACATGCAGTATATTTAATCTTCACCAGCACCCATTGTCTGAATTAATGTCAGGGTCATCACAGTTTTTTTTTTCTTTTTTCTTTACAGTTTCATTCACAGAAGCTCAATCATACTATAAAACAATGTTTTTCCATCTCTGTCCATTTATAACAACTCAATTTGAAACTGAGTGAGATTAATATCAGCTAAGCATTCTGTCCTTCCTACACAAAATGGTTTGGCTACATTTAGGCAATTACCTAATTATACTCCATTTGCAGGCCACTAGGCCATCAGTTCTGAACTTTCTCCCGTTTTCTTTGAAATGCTAAAAACCTGTCTGTCTCTGAAGTGCTTAGCAACCTGCCCACACTCAGGGTGCTTAGCAACCAATGATTCGAAATGGTGTTTGCTGTTGTGTTGACCTGGCAAAGTGAGTCAGTTAATGATGTGCCACAAACCCAAGGGGCAATTTGTAATCAGTCAATCAGACTGCAACAAATCTCACAGCACAGCATCATAATCTACAAAACACAATGTTTAAAGTGGTCTCATAATGGAGGAAATGGCACCAAAATGTCAATATAATTGGTAAAAGGAGTGTTTGACTTTATTTTTGTTTATATTAATTTTGGCTGTAAATTCCTTAAACCCCTTAACATTTTTGCAATTTACTTGAATCTCTCCACAACAGTGACCTCTACAATTATTTGCACTCTTTGTATATATCAGTAGAAAATACAAAAAAAGAAAAAAAAATCTAACCTTTTTGGTAAAGTAGGTTCATGTCACCATGAGAAAAAAATCCAACCTTTAATTAAAATCACTTTGTTCAAGGAAAAACAAATCCCTCATCAAGAACTAATTATTTCATACATAAATGCATGCACCACAATTATTGACACCTTTTTTTATTGACACACATTTATTACTTGTACAAGTTACCTTTCATGATAGAAAGTTTTCACTGGGGTTCAGGTGAGGAGACTGGAATGGTCAGGCCAAGGGTTGGTTTTGTGGTCAGCTGAAGTGTTGATTTAGACATAGGCTTTGTCCTACTGGAAGATCCAGTGTGACCCAGTTTTAGTTTCCTGGAAAAGACATCCAGTCTTTGATTGAAATTGTCATTTAAAAAAAAAAAAAATTTTATGTAGTCCATGATGCCATGTACCCTAACAAAGTATCCATGAAAGGAAAAAAGCCCTACAACATCACAGAATCTTGAGTGTTTATTGCCACAAAAGCCCCTTTTGTTTCCTCCAGTCAAAGTTGTAGTAGTGTTTCACAAACCCCTAGTGCTTGCTTACTGTATGTGGCACACCTTCCAAATAATCAAGATTGTAACAGATGTATGTGGTGTCCACTTTTTTATTATTGTCCTAGAGGAAAATATCATTTTTAGATTATTAATACAATTTTCACACATCTCCTTATTTGGTTAGTGTATTCTTTTTTATTCATGTGTACATAAAGGAATTTGCCTCCTTATACAGAAATTTTAATATATTCAGCATATCAGGGAAAGGATTGCATGTATGTTACATATATTGCCATATACTGTATGTGTTAAAAACCCAGATTATCAATTTTGATATATAGTGATATATAATGTATGTGCCCAAAATGTCAACATAATTTATTACCCATAATACATACAGTATATGGAAAGAAAGGAAAGGATAACAAGAGAAATAGCTCACATATCACCAAAATTTTTAACCAGTATATTTGTATATATACATACTACATATCTGATACATTAAAAAAATTAAAAATAAAAATAAAAATCCATGTATGTTAGTATATTCCATACAATGGAAATATATATATCCCTATAAATTACATTTCTGTATAGGTCTGTCTCGTCATATTTGTGCTTCAGATAATCAGGATGTCATGGATAAAAGCTTGAAGATTCCTACATACTACAAACAACTGCAAAATCTAAATAAAAAGTGGGAAACATGCTTCAGTTACACTGAGAATAGATCATTCCACGTTCCGAGTATAAATAAAAATAAAAAAATAATAATTAAACACACTCATACATCACACACATACACACTCACATCTCTCACTCTCACACATGTACACAAACACACACCAGCTTTTTGGAGGTCTTAAAAATTCCCCCTATTCTACACACACACACACACACACACACACACACACACACACACACACACACAGTTGACATGACAAATATTTAGGACCCAAGCTGACATCAGCCCTATTACATCATAGCATGTAAAGTGTGCTAGTTGTGTAGTGCACCCGAGCAGCAATGGCTTTTTTGAGGTCTTATCACACTCAAAAGACAGAGTGTGTGGTGCGCCCGGGTGTCGATGGCGCAGGGTGCTTGGGCGTGCTTGTTGTTGCTTGCAACTATATTTATTTTTATTATTATTATAATTCAAACCGGTAGTTCAAAACTATTCCACCATTCCTAAAACATGAACATCTGTCCCTGTGCTAATGCATGAAAAGTGTGAGGTTTAAACTGAGGTTAATAAATTAAACTGAGGTTAATCAAATGCCTGTGCTATCTACAACCACTAAACAACCACAAATGATTTTTGACTTTCATGCAAGTATGCTCCTAAATAGTCTCATGGCCACAATGAGCAACCATTGCTTTTTTTTTTAGATTTGTATCAGTCGACATGTGGGTCATTAATCTCATTTCCCTTTATACATCTTAAAAGGTTGAACCTCTGATTTACGATGATCCCAAATCAAAAGTGTTAATTTGTTTGAGCAAACTGATAAATTGCACATGTAGAAAGTGGGTGTGTTGGGGGTGATTGAGAAAGGTTAAGACAAAGACAGGGTATATGAAGCGGAACTAAAAAAATATTTGCCTAATACAATGCATTAAATGTATTAGCATATGCCTTTAAAGACAAGATGCCTTTAATGAGAGTAGAGCATTTCAAAAGGATAGACACAGGTTAGAAGGCTATTTTGTTTATTTAAAGGAAAACTAAAATGATCTTCTTAGGTCATGAATGTTTCAAGAAATTCTGACTGTCATATTAGTTAGGAAATTCCCTTGGGAATTTATCTGGGAGAGACTTGACTTGTTTTGCTTTTAAAAATATCATATGTAGGTAAGATACCTACCGCACCTCAACCCACAGCGTCCACAGCATCTGCTGCCAATCTCCTGGTGCCAGACACCACAGTACACATCCAGAGACCCTGCAGGGCCATGTCCATTTGTTTTATTTTTTTATTTACTGTAGTATGCAGTTACACTTACAATTATATGTACAATTTAATATGGCAAATAAAGGCAATGTTTTGTTACTGTTTTGTGTTCTATAGTAAAGAAAGCATACCAATGGTCTATAAGATATGCTAACAAAGTAGTAACAGGGAAATATATATCTTTTATTAGAAGTAAAAACAAATTATAAACACATAACAATAATGATCAGGACTTACAGCAAAGGCAGATTTAGACCTAAGAAAATGTGAGGTAAAACAGCATCCAAACAAAAATGTTCTGGAACCTGACATGGTAAAATAGCGTTATGCCATAATAATTGGGGCTATACATTGTTATGCATTCTTAGCAATTAAATGAGGCATAAAGGCTGCTTTTCTATTTGTAGAAGATAAAGCATTACTCGGTTAATTGATGTTTAATCACATTAGGATAGTCAGACTCCACAATAGACTTCCTACACAGCTTTATAATCTCTCTTTGAGGGTATTGTTACCAAAGGGAGTCTTTGAAGAATTCCCTTTCAGCCTGATGTAATAAAAGTATGAGGATGATATTCCCCACAGTGGTAGGTAGTGGTTGGGTTCTCACATTATGCAAAATTATCATTAAACAGAATTACTTGCTGGGTCAAAAAAAATCCATTAGTCCTTATTGAACTAATATCTACTAATACATGAGTTCCACCTATATTGTTTTATATTGTGCATTTATAGAATATATTCAAATATCAAAAGACCAAGTTTGCAAACTCTTTGACTAACAATACAAGCCATGAAATCTACTTTTCCAGTTTACAAGTGTACCCTTTGCTGCACTTTACACTAAAAGAATTTAGACTGCACACAATCAGAATTCACTATTTGCCCATCTGTATAGTATCATAAAAGTCCACAAATTGGTATGCAGGATGCAAGACTATTAAAGTACTTCACTATCTTCAGGGGTTTCAGCAGCACTGTTGTTGTCCCCTCCTCCAAACAGGTCCAAGTTTTTACTTCCTTATGGCTCCCATTCCTGTTCCAGCTATTCAATTTTTTTGATTGTTTGGTTCTAGGGGCTGTGTATCAGTGGACCATCTGGGAATACCTGAGGACAAATTTTAGAATTACCTGTTTTCTGAGTGATAAACAAAGACATAAAATTTAAACTTCCAAGGTGAGAATTCAAGCCACTCATTTTACTGATATTTAAAAAGCCAACCATCAGAAAAAAATTAACTGTACTGTGGGAGGAAACCGGAGTATCCGAAAGTGAACCCTTGACCCTTGACGTGAGAGGGTACCGTTCTAACCACAAAGCTACCTTGCTGCCATTGGTATTTAATTATTTATTTGATGGTATTATTTGGTGGTATTTATTTATTTATTTATTTATTTTCCAGATGGTCCACTTGGCTTCCTTATAGCTCTTCCAACTTTGCATGTTCAAGCATCTGAGAACCACCTGGAGATATTGTACCTGAGGACAAGTTTTAAGACATGTAAGCCATTTTTCCAAGGTCAGAATTAAATCAATACTTTATTAATTGATACTTATTTACATTGAAAATCCAGACTGTCCAGGACCTTCCATCTTAATACTTTCTTTGGCATTTATATGCATAAAATCAAATTTCAAAGCAAGCTTTCAGAAGTTCAGGATCTGACCATCTGTTCTGCACAATAAAGCCAACAAATGGATATTTGTGACGTTAGTAGGCAAGATGCAAGGCTGTTAAACTTGGGTTTCAACAAAAACTAGCTGGTAGCAGCACTGATGTGGATTTATCTATATTTGTATTTATTTATTTTTTCCATATTGCTTACCAAGATGGTCCGTGTTTTTTCCTCGTTCAGATGTTTCTGTTCTTCAAACCAAAAAACCATTGTACCAGATTAGAATTCAAGCAATTCCCAGTCAATTGATATTTACTTACATTTAATAAATGGGGTTAAAGCAGTGGGGATAATATTGCCAAGCATGTGCCAGCAGCACTTGGATAGAAAGTGTGCCAAACTAGTTCCTAGAATATTTTTTCCACAGATGGTCCACATTATTGCCTCTTCATGCTCCTTCCAACCTGTACCAGGTATTTATGTGCCCAATTGTTTGGTTCAGGTGGATTGAAGGGCATCTGTGGGTCCCCGAGGAGCAATTTAGTAAACTAAAGAAGGAGATAATAAAGAGCATTTTATTTATTATTTAGAATAGTAGATTATTCAGAATAATCAGTAATTCAACCGAAAGAATACAGAGGTGTAGGTGGTATAGTTTACCTTTGAAGAGATGAGCTTAACTAACATAGTTGATCTCTTATTTGCAGAATGACCTCACCTGTTATTTGACATTTTGCTGCTTGGAAAATGTCAAATCAGATACATTTTGTTGTACACCATTGTGTTGGAAATCATAGTCTCAGTATTTAAAAAAAAATTAGTTGTGCCATCAATTACAGCATGACCTTTTATTATTTTGGCATCCTTCGAAGTGGCACCCTGGTTTGCTGTCACTACAGCCTTATTTACAGGGTGTACAGAGATTCCAATTGGATAATAAGCTGCAGCAATCAGATGAAACACAGTCTGGGGAATCAGTTTGACGTCATTGGCACAGTTGTGGATAATGAAGGGTCTGTGCCTTTTTGCTGTCTGGAGGAAGCTGTTTACAAGGGAATCCTACCTACCTTGTCTCATTTTAATAAAGCCTGTTTGCTAAATCTCTCCAACAGACTGCTTTGCGTGGACTGACTAAGACCTGGTGAGTAAGAAATGAGATTTCCAATTCTGACTCAAAAGGTCTTACTGCAGAATCTCCAGACTGTTTGTTTTCAGCTTATGGCACAGAATGCAATTTCACACTATTTACGTCAGATTTTGCTGAGACAGTCTGTTGCATGTGGTTAATATTCTCCTTTGGTAAAAAAAAAACAACAATAATACATAAAATAAAAAATAAGCCATACTAAATAAGTGTAAGTGTAAATAAGTGTAAGTGTAAATTATGTAAGTGTTCTTTGGTCTGTTTTTTATTATACTTTGTGAAGATTTTATGATTTTGGTGGCAATTTTATGAGTTTTCCATTATATTATTCAAAATATTCGTTCTTTATTTACTTAGAAATGAAACATAATATATTGTTTTACTGTTGACATGATAATTAGATTTTTCTTTTTTTCCAATTTGTGATTTTGCATTTTATAAAACCAAGCAATAGAAATACGCACAGAGGGAAAACACTTCACTACTGTTCTTGAGTTTCATTTAAAATAATTTTTACATGAACTATACTACAGAACATATCCGCTTACTTAATCAACTGGTAAACACAACAATCTGGGTTAAATCAAACATTTTTACATTGTTGGACAGATTGAAACTGCAATGTGAATACTTAGTAATAAAAATATAAGATACATTACATATGATGTTTGACTAGAACACTTATATCATGTCATATGCAATTTTGCCATAAGTCTTTCCCTTGAGAGCATGAAAGCAACCCTCTGTTATTTCCACTGCAGCTACCCCAGCAGTAATCACCTAGAGGTACGTGTTACTTAATGTTCATGGTGTGTACTGTGAAATAAGACATTATGTTATTCGGATATTGTTTTACATAATAAACAAAGCTATAGTAGTGTAGTCTAAAATTATTGTATGTCTTTGGACTGTGAAAGGAAAACATGGGGAAACCCATGGACAGGGAGAATATGCAAACTCAAACTTGCCCACTGACCCAAAGGAAGGACTCAAACCATCAACCCTGGAGGTCCGAGGCCACAGTGCTAACCACTACAGCACCATGCTGAAAATAAACTGCGTACTTAAATTACCACAAAAACAGCTGCATGATGATTGATCCATTGAAATGGGTTGGTAAAGAGTGGTAATGTAATGGTTTTTTAAAAGCACAAAAAAGATACAAGATAAACCATTTTTTATTTTTTTGTGGTTCAGTTCCCACCTTGGGTCTGTGTGCATGGAGTTTGCATGTTCTTCTCATCCTTGGTGGTTTCCTCCAGGTGCTCTGGTTTCCTCCCACAGTTCAAAGACATGCAGAGTAAGCTTATTGGCGTTCCCAAATTACCTACAGTGTGTAAGTTAGTGTGTGTGCTTGTGTGCCCTGTGATGTACTGGGGCTCCATCCAGGATGAACCCCTGGGATAAGCTTCAGCAAACCATGACCCTATAAGTGGTATAGAGAAAGAGGGAGAGTAAGTGAGTGACTCTTGTGAACTTAGAAAACATGCTGTACATTAATTCCATTGTATTTAACATATGTAATGTTACTGTTACTTTAGATAATGCATCCAATGACATACCTCTATATTCTGAAATCTAAGCTCTAAGCTGCTTTCATTTTTGCTGTCTTCCAGAAAAAGAAAAAAAAAAGATCACAGCTCTCAAAAAAAAGAGCTCCACACCTGGCTCAACACATTACTAAATGCTATTTGTAGTAATCCGAGCCTGTAAATTCCCCCACGGACAGATCCTCAGGTCCGCTTCAATGAGAAAGACAAAGCAATGCTATTATCATGGGTGGTATAAGGGAACATTACTGAATGTGTGGCACTGGGCTTCCAAGACCCATGCCATCTGCTCCTGTGTCACTGCTGGAAAATGGATGAGAGCACTAGGGAGCTCAGTGAAAGCGGCAACTTCAGACCTCCTGTGAGAGTCGTGCAGCCTCCCTAGAGGTGCAATGACGTTATTTCAACAAACAAGAGTGCCATGAATTCTGTCTCTCCCAGGGCTCTGTCAGTTTCATGGGGAAGTGAAAATTGCATTTGCAGGATGGCTACTGAGAAGAATCGAGCAAAGTACAGTGCAGTGGAGGCCTATATGTCCCTTATGAAAAAAAGCATACTACTTATTGTTTTAGTTAATACATGGAGTGTATTTCATATTCGCATAATATTGTATAATA
>JAOVVA010000001.1:17506754-17536735 GCA_028565275.1 Leiocassis micropogon
TTGTGTTTGTGTTTATTTAAGTATGCAATGTGTTAACAATTATATTATTGTAGAAATAATTTATATCAGCGGGGACTGGGAAAGTGGGGAAGGTTGAATGCTAGATGGACTGAGCAAAATACAGGAAAGCACCTATATAAATGAAATGCATTTTATATATATATGTATTCTGTATATTATTATTTTTTTCTAAATACTGTTTCATGTCTTTAGTTTTTCAGCTTTATACACAACTAGTGCATGTGTATTTCTGAGCATTGTATATTGTTCTTTGATGTTGCCTCCAAACATTTCGACAAAGATATACCAGAGTGATATAGAACCTGATAAAAGCTGATTCTCTTAAAATTTACAGCTGTAATGGCAGGTAAAGGTGGTTCTATCAATGGTGTGACTGCAAATGTCTGTTATTTGGATTTATTTACCTTTCCCATAATCATTAAAAAATGTCAGACATAATATTAAGAAATATAGAGAGTCTCAAGGGGGTGAATATTTATACAGGGCACAGCATGTAGGTGTCACGCAGCCCTATGAAACTGTAGTGTAGTGTACATGCAATATATTTAGTTTGTGTGCGTCAGACAGTATGTTTCTGTAAACGTCTGGATTCGAAGTTTAAATAACACAAATAAAGTGCTATTTAATTATTTATTAATTTTTACAAAGTACATCCTGTTCTTATTCTGACAACAAAATTTCTTAATATAATCATTGTGAGATTCTGACACATTAGCCACATTAGCCTCACTCATGTGAAATGAGTGGCCTAATTTTACAAAGTACATTCCATCAAGCCCCTGTGGAGCAGCACACTGTACACATAATGAATGAGAGTGTTCTACTGAGGTCTACACAGCACACGTTGCAAATTATTCTCAATAACTAAGATGGAGGCGCTTTTAAAAGAACAATTCATCAAAAGTTCTCTAATGTTCAAGACCGTAAAAGACATAACAATGAAGCAAACCTGAATAATAACAAAATATCAAAATCCCTGAAAAATCTATTGCTGTTATTTAATTTTACAGAATTGTGTTATGCAATTGTAATATTTTAGTCTGTAGTATGATCAGAGAATTGTACCCGAATTGTGGGAAAGTTGGGACATTTTTTTAATTACATGAGCCAATATTATATTTACAATATAACACATAAAACATAAATGTTTAAACTGAAAAATTTTACAATTTTACACAAAATGAGCTCATTTCAAATTTGAAGCTTGCTGCTAATAGTTGGGACGAGAGCATAAAAGAAGTTTAAAAGAAGTTTTGGTATTGGAATTTGGTCCCATTCTTTCCTGATATAGGTTTCCAGCTGCTGAAGAGTTTGTGGTCGTCTTTGACGTATTTTTTATTTAATTATGCGCCAAATTTTCTCTATAAGTGAAAGAGCTGGACTGCAGGCTTTTGCATCCTGCTGAAATACACAAGGCCTTCCATGGAGCATATGTTGCTTTAAAACCTTTCAGCATTCATAGTGCTCTCAGCATTCATAGAACACTTTTTCCACTTTAAAACAGTCCATTTTAAATGGGCCCTGGCCCACAGGACATGACGGTGCTTCTGCACCATGTTCACATATGGATTCCTTTTTGCATGATAGAGCTTTAGTTGGCATCTGCAAATGGCATGGCGGATTGTGTATACCGACAGTGGTTTCTGCAAGTATTCCTGGGCCCATTTAGTTATGTCAATGACTCTAAGACATCCCTTTTATAGCTAATAATGCTACAGACCTAATGCTAGATGTTCTCCTAGCTGAATCTTTTCGAAATTATTTGATTTTTCAACCCTTTGTTGCCCTCGTCCTAATTTTTTTGATACCTGTAGCAGGCATCAAATCTGAAATGAGTTCATTTGTTCTATTGTGTATTAAATGTCATTCAAAGTCTTTTAGCTTTCATTTGATTAAAATTTTAAAAAACTTTTCTGAGATTCGGGTTGTATTTTTTGTGTGTGGGGGTAGCTTTGTTCTCTCTACATATGACTGAGTGGTGGCTCTTTTCTCTAGAAATCACTTGATTTCTAAAATGTAATTGTATCATAAAGTTCATCTGGGCTTTTATTTATTCTTGAGTCCTTTGACCTTAATCTAATTTAAATCTATACAATAATATACAGTTTCCATTTAATAGTAGAATCCTGTCAGCGATAATCCAATCGGCAGATCAATCACTTTCAAACCCTGACCAGATTCGTCATAGAAATGGGTTTACCCAATGTCACCAAAGGCTGGGTTTCTAAACAGACCACAAAGACCTCAATTTTGTTAGAAAATAAATAAATAAGGCTGGCTTTGCTGGAAAAAAAGGAACATATTGGTGAACAGCTGGTGCCGGTAAGCAGAATTTTAAAACATGTAACTGCTTTGTACTAAATAAAAAACAGTCAGTTATAAATCTCGTTCTCAAATGCTGCCTCTGACAAATGCAAATATAAACAGCATAATCAACAGAAGTTGACAAAACCACCCGGTATTTACCTTGAGGCAAAGTGTAGTCCTGTCTTGGAACGATGCCGAATGTAAAGTCAAGATGCCTTCCCGGTATGTTAGCATCTCATTTTGATGATTTCACCCCTGAATAAGTGATTAAGTGCAGGGAAATGCATTTAACAAAGCTGCACTGATCTTCGGCATGCTTTGAGGGAATGAACTGGGGAAGCTGAAGAGCACAAACATTAATCTTCAACATTAGCCTTCTTCCAAGAAGTTGTTGTTTTACCAGCAATTATCCAAATAGCTCAGCTGTTTATGCTAATCTTTTGGTAAATGTGTGTTTATGCTAAATCAAATTTATTGAAAAATTTGGTAATGTTGGTTTTCCTTTATGTTGATTAATACTAATACACAGCTTCAAGCACAGCTTATACTTCCCTAGTGATGCTGTAGTGGACAATACTGGGAGAAACATTTCATTGCATGTTATGAGTTCAGAAATCATGGTTATGATAGAAGGGGTCAAAGGACACTTACGTACAGTAGATGGGGATATCAATTTGGGACATGTCCAGATCATTAGATTTCCACATGGAAGTACAGTTTGGAAATGTGCAAAAAATCCTGGTAGATTTTGCAACGAGACATAGACACACCAGGTTATAGGTACTGTTAACAAAAGCATCAAGAGTCATTGCCAAACAGATACACACAATGGATAATGGAGCAATGAAATTGGGATCAGAGGCAGGATGAAAAAAACAACAAAAAGTCATGGCAAAATAAATTAATTAGCAGGAAGCCAATGTTGTCATTCATCAATTCATTCATTCATCAATTATACCACTTATCCTGTCTACAGGGTCACAGAAACCCTGGAGCTAATCCCAGGAGACTTATGGCACAATGCGGGATACACTCTGGACAAGGAAGACTGAATTTCCCATCAGAGAATGGCCAATCTATTGCAGGCACACAAAACAGTAAAGCAAATACAACCTCAAAACAACAAACCATCAAACTTTTACCAACATAGGCAGCAAGTTCCTAGATGACCACTAAGTAGCATTTAGTGCTCTTACCTTCAACATATAAGCATTTCAAGGAGGTATTTCCGTTGAGAGATTCTATTAATACATATTATTTTTTTCTACATATTATTCATTCTTTCTTAATCAAGTATTACAGTCGGAGTAATGTTGCCACAATGTTTGGAGAACCCACATTTTTTGCTAGATAAAGATAAATAAAGGTTGTGTCTAAGGTACACAAACTTATCACCTAATTAATAAATAATTTAATCCTGACAGTGACATCCACATATAGAAGTGTAGTACTTAATGTCAATTTTAATCAAGGTTCATATTAGTGTGTCTTGTTTTTACACAAACACAAGAGCTTCTTTAGGATTCAAACTTTCTTTCCTCTCATACTAACTGTCACAAAATGGGTCATCACAGGCGTAAAAAGGATACGTCCGTCCATCCATCCATCTATCTAGGAACCTCTGTAGTCAAACTAGAGGCCAATGGGAACCATTGTATTTATCCTCATTTTTTTCGGCCATGGTAGAACCTCCGGTCAACATTCACACGTGCATACGGTACACACTAAAGGCAATTGAGGAACCCCAATTAGCCCAAATTGCAGGAGAAAACCCTCCAAGCATGGGGAGAACATGCAAGCTCCAGGCACACAGACCTCGAGGTGGGAATCTAACCTGGACCCTGGATATGCAAGGCAACATTGCTAACCACAAAGCCAATAAGTGCACGTGTAAAGACTTTAACGTAAAGCAACATATAATACACCAGTACAATATACTAACAGTAATAATATACTAACAGGTTTTAAGGCAACTTAAAACTTAAATAATACAACTGATCAAGAAGACTTGTAAAACAGAAGACTGTGTCCTAACAGGCAATGAACACCTACGTCAACCTAAAAGTCCCCATTACCAAAACACCAAAGAATAAAATAAATAAATAAATATATAAATAAATAAAAATCACAAAGTCCTATGGGGTGTGGGGTGCCCTCCAGGTGTTATCCCTGACACTACCTGAATTTTCATAAAAGCAACATTCATCCATTCTTTTTCTATATTGTAACTCCTGTACAGGGTTGTAGGAGGTGTAACAGAGTGCCAATCCATCACAAGACACACACACACCCACTATGGGCAATTTTGAGAATGTTAGCCTAATCTGCACATCTTTGGACTGTGGAGGGAAATCTAAGTACACAATAGAAACACACCAAGCACAAGGAGAACATGCAAACAACACGGACAGAGACCCGAGGCAGGAATTGAATCCTCAAACCGGAAGTGCGAGACCACAGTGCTATCCACTAAGCCACTGTGCAACCCATAAAAACAACATTGTTGCTTTAATGCTTTGTTATTTGCAATAATTATTAAGTAGTATCTACAGTATACACTTTTGTTGTTAGCAGGATTTGCAGTAATGACTATTCCCATGGTTACAGTAACACGGTGGGTAATGTTTAAAAGAAAAATTTGTGAAGAATAAGTGAACGACTTGTTGTCCCCATGTTGGTGTTGTGTTTTAATTAAATTAATGACTCTTGCCAAAACCTCATATACAAACACCATCTCCCTCCCTTAGGAAAGATTCCAGCGGTGACTAAGAGGATTTTGTATTGAGCAAGGCACGGTTGAGCAATCATCGCATAATTATGCCACAAAACAGAGACACGTGATAATTGCCACCTATTCACTTTTGTTTCTTTTTTTTTTTTTTTTTGCTTAGCAGTTGCTTGTGTTTAATTCGAAGGTGTAATTGTGGTTGCAGGACTGAAAATGAAGTGGTTCATTAAGTAAGTCCAACTAGTGTGTCTATTTGGGAAAGAACCGAGAAAAGACGGCAGTGTGGGTACAGCTTAAGAAACCACCACACCGCACTGACGACGGAGGTTAGTTATGACCTTGTATAAACAGTAATTAAGAGATGACGGCTGAAAATGACTGACATGCTCAACTACTGTTTTACTCTACTGTAAGTATGCTGTATTTGCTGAAAATCCTTCTCTGAGCGTCTAGACTTTCATTCTTTACAGTGACAAGTGTAGGACAATGAATGTTATGGTCCTTTTTTTGTAGCGTGAAAGAAGACTGGGTTTTAGACTCCAGAAGGCTTTCACATCAGTGCAGTTTTTCACTTGTGTGGGTTGTTAGTGCCTAATTATATGAAATGTATGAGATGAATCTGTCTCTAGGAGAATAAAACAGGGAAAAACTGTAGTAACAAATTCTGCAATGTAGTAACAGCTGGATGAAAGCATGTATTAAGACCCGTAGAGCCTGTATTAAGATCCAGGAAGCCTACTTAAGGAAATATTCTACAGTTTGAAGATTCTGATACTAAAAATAAAATTATTGGGACTTTGAATAGGAGAAAGAAATGGAGTAATAATCTGGTCCCACTGATATCTCTGAGAAGCAAGGGTAGGATTCTTTTTTAAAGCCATTTTCAGGAATGTTCAATGTCAAATTGTTGAGAACCATTACAAGCTACTAAGATAAGATACAGTCAAATGACTTTTCAATAAAATATATAACCACACCCTAAGCTACTCATGTAAAAATTACAGAAACTATGATCTACAAGGTGGTATCTAAAAGTTTCAAGACTAGTTTTGTAACACACCAACAGATGGCAACACAAGGCTAAACACACAGTCACTGGGAGCACCGACCTTCATAAGTCAGTGTGCCAAAAGGCATTGTCCTGTGTACATCTGGAGCTGTGCAACTGGTGCTGTTCTGACCAAGTGCTTTACCACGTCTGCTATTTTATCATGGACTGCTAGTTAGAACAAAGAGTGATGGATTGGCACCCTATCCAGGATGTACTCCTCTGGGATAGGCTTCAGGCCCCTGCGACCCTGAATACAGGATAAAGTGGTATAGACAATGAGTGAGTGAGTGGGATATACAGTGGTACCACAGGCACTAGTGGCTTAATGGTAGGTTTTTCACTGTCGTGCAGAAGGCCCGTGTTCAATTCTTGCCCAGACTCTAACCACTGGATGCATTGCCGCTTCCAAGACCGAATAAAATTGGAGAATTGCATCAGGAAAACTGTGTTTAAAAAAGTTGTGTGCAGGTCAGATTGTCCACTGTGGCGACCCCTCAACGGGAGCAGCCGAAAGACCATCAACAACATACAGTGGTACTTGTATAAACTTAATAAATATTAGCATACTAGTACATAAACATATTTTGACAGTATCCTCATATGTGTTTTAGTACAATATTACACTGCATCCGGAAAGTATTCACAGCGCTTTACTTTTTCCACATTTTGCTATGTTACAGCCTTATTCCAAAATGGATTAAATTCAGTATTTTCCTCAAAATTCTACAAACAATAATAAAAAAAAAGTTTGTTTGAAATTTTTACAACTGTATTGAAAATCAAAAAACAACCATCTTGTAGCACCATACTTAAAGACTTCAGGTTGTAACTGGTGTAAATGGTGCTTCAACAAAAAAAAAAAAATTCTTCTCATGGTCTGAGAGTCCTTCAGGTGCCTTTTGGCAAACTCCCGACGGCTGTCATGTGCCTTTTACTGAGGAGTGGCTTCCATCTGGCCACTCTACCATACAGGCCTGATTGGTGGAGTGCTGCAGAGATGGTTGCTCTTCTGGAAGGTTCTCCTCTCTCCATGAAACAAGAAATGCTGGAGCCCTTTCAGAGTGACCATCGGGTTCTTGGTCACCTCCCTGACTAAGGCCCTTCTCCCTGGTCACTCAGTTTGGCTGGGCAGCCCACTCTAGGAAGAGTCCTGGTGGTTCCTACTGTAACTTTTTCCATTTATGGATGACAGAGGGCACTGTGCTCGTTTGCACCTTCAGTGCTGCAGAAAGTTTTCTGTACCCTTCTGCATACCTGTGTCTTAATACAATCCTGTCCCTGAGGTCTACAGACAATTCATTGGACTTCATGGTGACAAAGATGTGTCCCTTTCCAAATCATGTCCAATCAACTGAATTTACCACAGGTGGACTCCAATCGAGTTGTAGAAACATCTCGAGGATAAACAATGGAAAAAGAATGCACCTGAACCTTAATTTTGAGTGTCATGGCAAAGACTGTGATTTTTTTGTTTTTTTTATTTTTAATCCATTTTCGAATAAGGCTGTAATATAGCAAAAGGTAGAAAAAGTGAAGCGCTGTGAATACTTTCCGGATGCACTGTATATAGAACCATATGTATAGTACATGTATTGTTGTACCAAAGTATTAGAAACATGTTCCAGGGTGTGATACATAGACTATATCAATAAATATGTACCATGGTACTGTCAAAAATACCATAGTACTTTACATAATCAGACTACCATGGTACCTATACCATGGTTAAAATTCTTATGGGTCAACTCTAAGTTAAATGTAACACTGCCAATGTAGTCACGCCATAGGCCATTAAAAGGCCCTGTTTTTTGCCTAATGCAATACCGATTCTTTCAAAGTTGTGTTTCATGTGTGAAATCATGTGCACCATGCAAACCTAACTTGACATTTCCTGAAGCCTCTTTAACCATTATACCATCAAGAGCTTTTGAAGCAGATCATTAAATAATTCAACTATTCATTTGAAACTCTATGTTTCAAATGCTGACACAACTTTAAATTATTCATCTTTATTCTAGTAAATATCAATGTACTGTAAAGAAGGAATAGAAACTTGCCCTAGAAGGTGCACTTCTGGATGCATGATACCATCTAAGGAGACTGTAGCAGCAGGGCTTTAACACTGTATTTGCATATATCCGTTTATACATGTATATGAACCTAATTAACTTAATGAAACCTAATGTTTTGGCTCTTGCTTTGTTCCCTCCCAAGTTGTCATCGGAGACGCTACTTCCATTAACACATTGGTAACACTTTATGCTAATCCAACATTTGGGACTCCATAAATGGCATAATAAGCAATTATGATTCATCAGTGAATGAAGGCCAGGCCTTGCTTGTAGCTAACGACCATTAATTAAAAATAATGTGATATTAGAGCTGTGCTGAGATGAAAGATCAATAAGGATAATGTTGTGTGCTGTAATCAATAAAACTCAAAGGTTGGAGGTACATAATTTCCTGTGTATATGACAGAAGTGGGAGCACATAAAAGTGGTGATTAGAAGTGCATACGTTGCCAAATAGCAATCCAAATAATGAGGAAAAAGCCTGAGAATTCTTCAACGGCTGTGAAACTTCCATTTGGAAGTGGATTCAATATGGAGATAGACTTAAACCAAGCCATTTATATACCTCATAGGCTACAAAACGTCCTTGGCATGAGCAGCAAATTATAATTTCTATATTTGATTGCATATCCTATATTAAATTGGTATATAATAACATAAATGAGTGTGAGATGGGTTGATAGTTTACCAGGATTATTAAATTTTAAACAGATAGGCAGTAAGTAAGGAATACAACATTATATGTCATGTTGCCCTAGTGAATGGGGTGTTTACTAGGGCAGCATGTGGGCTGAATTGAAGCAAGGCTAGTTACAACCATGAAACTGATTATTTCCCAATAACAGCACTTGTATTGACTTGTATTACTGCTCTTACCAATTTGCCAGTTCATAGTTAACTTTAATGCTGGGCAACATCCATGAAGAAAATTCCTGTTATCAGATATGTAATTTAAGCAATATCACACAAGAGGGAGTGCTGTTGTGCTGAATATCAGCATGGCTGTGATGCAGTTATAGACATAAGGGTACAGCTGGTTATCCTTCCAGTATCATAGCTGTAATGATATTCAGTACAACAGCACGACCTCAAGTATAATATTGCTTTTATATAATGGTTTTCAAACACAATTTATCAACAAATTATAAGTTGTTTATTTAATCAGATATTTGGCTCCGCCAAGACAAGCAGTTCATTAATGTCCATCTTTTCGGTGTAGTTTGTTACAATGTAGTGTCAGCCAACAGTCACTATAATGAAGATTGGAACACTTTAATGTAGAGTTAAACATCCCAGTGCTGTTACGCTCTATATCAGCACTCATGGAATGCCTCTTGTTCAATCAAATTACTTAGACAGAACAGTTGCGTCTTTACTAGTATCTCTCTCTCTGTCAAAAACATCTTTTTACAGCATTTTACTGAGAAACCACAAACCATTATAAAGATTTTTAAATGTCAGAAAACTGAAAGTTGAACATTTCCCTCTAACACTGGAGACTCCTTCTCAAAATGGCATATCAATGGCATATTAATGTGAAGCATCCACAATACAAGTTCATTTGATTGTTGTTAGCATAATGTATTAAAACAAACATATTAATATGAACCTCGCAGCTAGAACACCTGACCCATTAGGATCAAGCTTTTCACAGCACTTGTAATATAAAGTAATGATAGTATAGCATAAAATAATAGTATTTTAAAATACTCTCTTTTTTTGCATTAATATATGTAGGATCATCTGACATCCACCATACAGTTCTGATCTTGCACCTATGCATCATAAAATATGCATTTTCACATTTTTATACTCTCTCCAAAGTTTCCTCAACAGTGTTTCCTTCATCACCAGCATTTGGCTCACAGCTTATTAAAGTCAACCTAGGATTTCAGAGTGCCCTGCCATGGAGTGGCTAAAATCGCATAATCTCAATTCCGTAACCCTTTTTCATTTATGAAAGCACTTTTTCTATTCTCTAAAGAGAGCCAGCCAAAATGCAGAGAATGATGCTCTACTTTTAGTTTTTAAATTAAAGAGACGGAAAAAAAAAGAGAAAGAGAAAGAGAACCACTCAACTTTCATCAGCAGGACATAGATTGGGTACCTGCTGGGTACGTGATGAGTGGTACAACATGTCGCTTCACATTAAAGGGAGTGACCTTCATGCATGGCTCATGGGGGAAATTACGTGTAAGGGTAATGGCACTCACTGAGTTTATTTATTTATTTATTTTTTTGATAAGTTGTCTTGTAGGGTGGAGAAATTTCTTTGCACTGCTGCCTAAATGTTTGGAAGTGGCAGAAGTCCCTCACGTCTATAGACTTTGGTGGGGCAGGACAACATTAATAATTGCACAGCCCCAAACTGAATTAACTTGAGAAGATATCTCAGGAGCATTTTGCTATAGGCTACTACGTCGTGAATTTCTAGAGTAATCTTACACATGAAGCCATCCAGTAGCTCATTTTGAGTGGTGTTATAAGTACCTTTGCTCAACTATGTTTGAGGTAATACGGTTACCCAGGCTTGGCAAGTTTCAGCACAAATTCCATCTCACCTATGTCTCAAAATCCCCCAGAAAAGACCTGAAACTATCCCTAAACAAATTGTGTAATGGAAAAAGAGAGACATTCCTCATTCTCTCAGGTCGTGTGTGGGAAATGTATGGACATTATAGACTTCATATAGACTATTTTCTTTCTCACAACTTTGGCATGAAAGTATTGTATGTATAGGAATGTACATCAAACAATTTACACATTGGAGCTACAAGATGTATATGAAGACTTTTTGCAGATAATGATTTGTTAAACAGTTGATATTATGGAGCCCTAGATAAGCGGTCACTGGGAAAGCATTTATTTATGTAATTTAAATGGTAAAAAGAAAGTTTTGTCAGAATAGGTGCAGACAGGTTGGACCCAAACACAGGACACAACAGAGGAAGAGGGAGATTTAGAAAATTTTTATCAACTTTAGATGGAATACAAGTAATGAAGGAGATGCAAGAATGCAATAACTGTTTTAAGGTATTTGCTGACGGGTCACACACAGAACTCAATGTTAGGTTTTTGGAAAATCGACTGTAACAGATAACTGGAGGAGGAGTTGAGCAGCATGGTAATCCTGTACATAGGGAAAGACTGCGTTATGGAAGATGAACTAATTCAGGAAAACTCAACAATAGTTTACAATGAAGGTACTTACGTCATGGCTAGGCATCAGGGGCAAATAAGTGAAGGCCACCTTTGAAGTGGAATTCAATGGAAAGCCCAGTGGCCAATGAGAGCAACCAGGTTTGCTAGTGCTAGGGCAGATTAACCAGACAGTTCAGGTTCAGGTCGTAAGGTATACACACATCAGTTGGAGGCACAATTACTGAAAATACCAGAAAGGGCAGGAGGAGTAGTTTTCAGCACACTCAGTTTGCTAACTGCTAATCCAAATTAAGTGAGGATGGTCCTCTTGGTCTATGTAACCTAAAAGGTAGATTCAGAAATGCAAAGGCAAAAACAGATCAGGTCAGGGCTTCAAGAGGCAAGGTAGTAGGCACAGAAGAACTCAGGAAAATCCATATTACATCTCACTGGGAACACATGCTCCACAGTTTCCCTTTATAGTGGAGCATAGACAAAACAGCCGATACGCAGTATGTGCCCCAAACAAGATGGCTGACGAATTACACAGAAGTGCAAATCATGACAAGAATACATTCTTAAAAATAAAAAATTTAAACAGAAAGACTTTAGAGTTGCTATAAGCAGTTTTTTCTTCTCCTAAATTGTAGCTAAACACCGATACACCTGATTATAACACTTTTCCAAAATAAAATGCAGAATTCATAAATGATGTATTGCTTTTTAAAACTTTTAGACTTGCTACTCCTACCATCATTAGATAGATTTGATTGTCCAAAATAGCAGAACATAGTTCTTTGGAGTAAAAACTTTATATTAAAAATCTTTATTTCTCTATATAATCCCCTGCTACACTATTACTGCTGCACTTATTATAGAGTTCCACTAGTGCTTGGATACCATCAAGGTAAAAAGTTTTCTCATTACGCCAGAGCCATGTCTGAAACTCTGGCCTCCCAGGAACCACTTTAAAAGCCCAAACATGTGGCAATGACTTACAGCAAATTCAGGACTGTGACCGCAACTCCCAGCCGGGTTCCTGTAATGTGCAAGTGGGGTTTGTGAACGATTGTGTGTACAGTTCCCACGGACAAATGTCCTACAGACAGATTCAGTCATATTGTCACATACTGAAGCACTGTCTTGTCTATTGTATCATGTTAGGTCTAAGGTGTACACCCCTAGGTTGAAAAATATGATACTGCTTTTACTGCATTGCTTTTACCGTATTGTCCTTGTGTTATATGTGCTGAGAACACAGTAATCATGATGAACAGATGATTTGGTCATTGTTCCGTATCCATTCATTTTTCTTTTGGCACTCTATTGCACTACACAACTTTATAATATTACAACAGAAATATCCAGCACCAGTGCAAAGGTGGCAAGCCTCCAGCAATTAGGCCTTGATACTCCAAGTGTTAAAGTGAAAGCAGCCTGCCAAAGATCAACACTTCCCATAAAAAATTGTTGTGATTAATGACTATATCATGTTTCATTGAGTATAAGCTTTAGTCATGAATAATTGTCTGGATAAGGTGCACTAAGGAGTTTAAATGTGAAATATTAATCACATTAGCATTCAGTAAGGGGCTGCACATTTCAGTAAGGTGCAGCAAATTTCAGGATTAAGTATTAGGTATATAAACATAACAGTAAAGCATAAATGGGTGATTACTTCTTTTCATACATTACTAAACATTAGTGTGTAAAATTTGTGTCATAATTACTGAACTTAGTGATGTAATGTTATAAATAACATTATACTGAGCGATTATGGAGATAACACTACACTGGAACACTGTAGCTGGATAATTCTAAGCATATTTTTAGAACATGCCAGATATGGAGTTTGGGCTATAATACAGCTGTTTCTGTATCTGCTTGCTCACTTACTCATTCTCTATACCACTCACAGCCTGTACACATATGAGGGGGGCCTGGAGATCTCAGGAGCCTGGCGGCACTAGACGGGGTACACCCTGGACATTGCAGCATGCACACACTCACACACTACTGGTAATCATTTATAGACTAAAAACAGGTAAAATTAATAATAAAAAAAATACAGGCAGTGAACAGAACAATTCTGACCTCTGAAATAAGAATGCTGCATAGCGGGAACTAAAGGCATTGTAAGAATAAGATTTTTTAAAAGTCTGTGAACATACAGTAGCTGCTGTCAAGTGCCACTAGGGGGAGATGATGACAAAAATCCACCCTATAAGGCAATTATCTTAAAGCTCCTTACAGGTGGCAAATGTGAGAATTTTGTGTGGATACTGGCAGGAACTTGGTCGGGAAGTTTCTTCACTTAGATTGGCTGTAAGATGAATTTCTTGAAGTGCCTTACAAGTGGCATAGGACAGCCACTTCACCATCCACAGTTGGTTACGCTGATGCCCAGGCTGTGTTAACATGGCACAAGACTCAACAAGAGGCTGGGTGACTGGAGCATGGCTCAAGCCACCCGGCCTGGAACGGGGCATGGGAGCCTGGCATTTAATGTGGATAATGGCAGGTACTTGATCTGTTAGTTGGGACTGAGGTGGGTGGAGAGGTTGGAATATTGCAAAGTGGGCTGGGCAAGGTCCTTGGCTAGTCCTTAACATGCTGGAGAGGTTGGGGCATGGCAAAGTGGGGTGGGCTAGGTGTATGGATGGTCCTAGGTGCCGGGTTGGTCTTTGACATGCTGGAACATGGCACTGGAAAGAGACATGAACCTGGCATAATAGGATCTGTATTGAAATTTGGCAAGGGAACTGGGTTGAAACTTAGCTTAGGTTCGTGCCCACAACTTCTGTGAGGCTGATTTGTAGAAGCTTGACTGGGACTCGGTTTCCTCCTAGGGGAAAACCATAACAATAGTAGTGATATTAAATAGTAAATATTTAATAATAATAAAATCATACATATTTCATTGGACCCCTTTAGTTTTCTTTTTATTGAAGACAGTAGAGTCAAACTACTCTGTAAATTGTTTTCCATCAAATTCCAAAGACTTTAAAAGGCATTAAAGCCAGGAATCTGTGTTGGTCAATTCATGAGTAAAGTGCAGCACTATCCTACCAGATTTTAATAATACATTGGTCAGTTCTTAAGCCAATTCCAGTAATTTCAACATTCTCCTTAGTTGTTTACTTTGCTTGACACGTGCCAATAATTTGTTCCTTCTGAAATACAGTAACATCTTTCCCACTACTATGACATGGTTGTTTAAGATATAAGAGGCTACTCATGGCAAATCAATATACAGTACATAAACTACCCTAACCTTGTTCAGACCGTTACTAACAATAAATACATAAATAAGTGTTGTGCATGAATGTTAATTAATGTAGTCTTTGTCTACAATGTACAAATCTCACTGATAAATAACACCTGCCTGCATAATAATGCAAACCTTCCACACACACACAACTTGTTTTATTTTATTTATTCCTTTGTGCGGTGGAAACTCCAGTCTCAACTAAATGCCCTGTTAACCTTTCTGGTAACCTTTCTAAGGAAAAAAAAGCAAAACACAAAAACAACAAATAAAAAAAATAATACAAAAGTGCATCGCCTATAGTACCAGTCAAAAGTTTAGACACAAGTTTGGATTCTTTTTCTACTTTCTAGATACTGGATTTTTTTCAAAGCTATGGCATTAGGTAATTAAGTAACAACAGTTTCAGATTTCAAAACACAAAGGTCAGCTGTTCTGGAATAGTTATTGTAAGAACAGTTTTGTCAAGTACATTTGAAAAACCCATCAAGCACCATGATGAAACTGACTCTCATAAAGACCATCCCAGGAAAGCAAGAAATTCTACCTCTGCTGCAGAGGAGGAGTTTATTTAAAAATGAACAATTAACAGCACCTCGGATTAGAACTGTTTATTAAGGTTTTACAGAGCATAAGCAGTAAAAGGTGTATGGCTGGTAATATATAATGTGCATGCACACAAGTTATGCAAGCTTTCATGATTGCATGTAATTTATCTGTAAAAAACATCCTGATGCTGAATAGCCCACACAGGGCAGGTCTAAGGGGGAAATATAAAAGAATAAAATGAAAAGCACACCCCTACTTATGTACATACATGATAAGATGTGTGATGTAACTAGATTTTTTTTCTCCTAGAGCCAACTAATGTTCTACCATTTGCAAACAAATTGTATTTGCTGGGCCATAACTAGTAAGGAAAGCAGTCTATCTTCATATCAATGCCATGGATGTACACGGAAACATGTTAAAATAAACACTGATTGTTCTTTACCACAACTCTCTCTCTCACACACACACAAACTGCCTTCATCAAGATAAGAAGATTGTTGAAATTACTGACAGAAGAATTGCTGGAAAACTGTCTAACGCTTTATTAAAACCTGGAAGGATGCTGTGAGTACTGGACCGTCAGCTTCACACAAGAATGAATGACTGTGATAGGCAATTACTTAAAATCTTGTTGAAGTTGCATCATTAAACTGAATATACAGCTTTGTTAAACAAAGCATTTCCACACACAATACAACATGAATTTACAGGACTGGGATGCAAATAGCTGTGTGTCCATAAGAAAACCACTTGTTAGTGAGTAGCTTCAATTTGCTAAGAAGCATCAAGATTGGACTTTGGAGCAATGAAAATGGCCTGAAGAGTCCAGATTGACCCTAGCCATGGATTCATCAGGGTAAGAAGAGAAGAGCATGAAGCGATGCATTCATCATGCATAGTGGCCACTGTACAAGCCTCTGTAGGTTATCTGTTACGATCTGGGGTTACTTCAGTTGATCAGGTCTAGACTCAGCAATGTTGTGTGGTTATAAAATGACTGATGACCTGAATGACCAGGGTATCAAATCTATGCATTTGTTTCTTCCCCGATGACACAGTGATATTCCATACACACACACACACCATTTTTTATTCTGTATAGGGTTGCCTGAAGCCTATCCCGAGGAGCTCAGAACACAGGTATACACACTCTCTCACATCCAATCATACATTGCTGCCAGGTGTTTGTACCACTTCGGTGGGAAATCAAGCACCAGGAGCACTTCATGAAAAGAGGTGTATCTGTACTAGGAAACTCCCGTATATACCACTGATTTTCGGAAGTATCTACACATACCACTGAGCGTATACATCAAATTCCACCAAGCTAGAATACTTCCATATTGATACCAGAAAATATGGAAAAAATAAACAAATGTGCATTTATGAAGGTGCAATTAAATTAAAAGCAATACTAAAACAAACATGCACCAGTGCTTGTTAGGTGTCCAAAATAAATGTCCTTCTAGCTCGGTCCCATTAGATATTACACGCTGACGGCATGGCACACAATGGCATCCTCCTCATCGGACATCATTTCCAGCATTGCAGTCTGCCACAGTTCTCTCTCTGCATCTGTTTGAACGACTCTACACCTGGACTCCAGCAACTGCAAAACACACCATACGTTAACCCCTAAAAACACTCAGAGATGTACCGAACTTAATACATAGAATTAAGAATTCTAAAAAAAAAAACCATCTTACTCTGTACACTTACTCATCTTTGTCGGTTTTTAGCCCCTGCCTTAGTGGAGTCTCTTAGCCCACGTTATGCACCCTCTTAGCTCTTTTATGCGCAACGCTTGACTCTTCCTGCAGTCTTCGCTCATCAAACTTGCGCTCAAGTGCATCAAGACGCTGGATAGCCTCTTTGAGAAAAGCAGTGTGCGCCACCATTTCCTTATCTAAATATCTATCTGTAGTGCCCAAGTTTGGAACTGTAGGCAAACAAGCAAATTCTGAAGCAACTTGGATCCTGTCTTGCTTACACTGGGCGAAAAAATAATACAAAAATAATAATAAGAGATTAATGTACTGCATGTGCTGCTTCACACTTTTAATTTTAAAAGTCATCCATTATCTGATTCTTTTCCATTTCGGTCAAGAACAAACCGTTTTTTTTCTCTACATTTTTAAAATTATTTTCAGGACCTGTGTATTTAATGGCCATATTACAAAAAAAAAAATCATAATAGAAGTTTGAAGAAGTGTCAAAAATCATCATAGAAGTGAACCCTCGAGACAATTCTCATCCTCATCATCATTATTATTATTGGCAATAATAATAATAAGAAGAAGAAGAAACCAAAAAAAGGGAAAAGAAACAAAGAAGCAGTTCTTTTTTAGTTTTCTAGGAATCTTTTTTTTTTTTGAGAGAGAGAGAGAGAGTTGCCAACTTATGGAACGACTTTTCTGATTCGTGACGCGGAGTGCGTAATTGAGCCCAAACGTTAAAATCGGACAAACACTAATAATGTTAGGATTGCTCACGAGCGGATCGATCACGCCTCCGGTTGTGTGCATGATGCATATGTGATGCTGCTGGGTGGAGGGAGAGAGAGAGAGAGAGAGAGAGAGAGGAGGCGTCATTCCGACAATCCGCGCTGGCGGAGAGACGCTCGCTCCCACTGTCTTCGCTACTCCTCCTTCTCGGGATTTCTATTTTATTTATTTATTTATTTCTTCTTGTAGAGATCGGGAGGCACGAATAAGACCGGCGCCGGTCTTTCAGTGGGATGTCGCACTTGATGCAACCTGCCACAGTGAAGAAGTGAGTCCGCCCGGATCCGAGGGTTCCGCGTCCCGCCGGGGTTTAACCGCGAACCCAGACGCGTTGCTCTCATCTTTAGTATTTTGTTTTTCTTTTATTACTATTATTATTATCTTTAGTCTGTTATTTTTTTCTTGAATGGTTTTTACTGGGATTACGCAGGTTCATCATTAATTCCGTAATCCGTCTCTATGCGTCAGCGTGACAGCAGCGCAGTTGAGGATTCAGCTCCGTGTGGAACAGCCGCGCGCTCCTCCTGAGCGTTTGTTGGATGAGCGCTTGTGCGCTGGTTTGCCGAACACGCCGCGGTTTAAAAATAAAAACAAAAGTGGGTACCTAAGGCTGATTTCTATTCGCGTTGAGTGGAGAGCTAGTGAGAGAAAACGGTGATGTGAACGAGCAACAAGCGACGCGGTGATACGCCGACAGGCTGTTGGCGCGCACAGTGCGCGTGAGCGACGCCTCCGTAAATTTGCGCGCCGAAATTCTTAAAAACATCGCTGTGTCTTCAGAAATGGAAATGCCCGCGACTTCGGCGCGATTTAACGTTTCATAAGTGCGGTTTTTTTTTTTTTTTGAGAATTTTTCCACCACCCTAAACCTGAAGTTGAGAGGGAGATCATGAGTGGGCGCGAGTCGCACCGGTACTTTGCTTGGAAAATGTTGTGGATGATGAGCGCCCTGACGGACCTGGCGCTGTGCCAGGAAACCTACGCGCCGCACTCCATCAGACTCGAAGGGGACTTGACCCTGGGCGGCCTCTTCCCGGTACACGCGCGCGGCGTCGCCGGCGAGCCGTGCGGAGACGTCAAGAAGGAGAACGGCATCCACCGGCTCGAGGCGATGCTCTACGCGCTGGACCAGATCAACAGCGACGACGAGCTGCTGCCCAACATCACTCTGGGCGCGCGCGTTTTGGACACGTGCTCGCGCGACACCTACGCGCTCGAGCAGTCGCTGACGTTCGTGCAGGCCCTCGTGCAGAAGGACACGTCGGACGTCCGGTGCACAAATGGCGAGCCACCGGTGTTCGTCAAGCCCGAGAAAGTGGTGGGGGTGATCGGAGCATCAGCGAGCTCCGTGTCCATCATGGTGGCCAACATACTGCGCCTTTTCCAGGTAACGCGCGCCTGTTACGCACGTGACTTCAGCTGTTAAGTGCAATCGAAGTAGTATTTGAGCACGTCTGCAGCGTGCATCCAACCCCCCCCCCACCACCCCACCACACACACACACACACACACACTAATCATGCATTGTTCAACCTGTGGTCCTGTAATGTGGTTCAAGTTCAGCATCACTCCTAATCTTTCTCTCTCACTCTCTCTGTCTCACACACATATACCGCACACACACACACACACCTGCTTAAACCTCATCAGTTGAAACAGGTGTGTTTATGCATGCAAATCTCCAAACACTTGATATCCGGCCGTCTAGCACCCCGATTATCCACGCATTGCGTAACTGCGAAAGCCGTGGCACTCAGCGGTTTAAGACGTGACACGTGGCGTTTATTTCCAGTCGACTTCCTAATGTGATGTGACCGACCTGCGCCGTGATGATCGATCGCTCAGGAGGGGTTTATTTAGTCTGTTAACTATTTATTTATTTTCCCGCAAGAGCGCCGTGTGAAGCTAGAAGAACAGTCAGGGTTCCAAACCACCACAATACATCCTCGCTCTGATTGAACAGAAACACCATCTTACGCTCTTTGAAAAATAACGAGAAACTAAAAGAAACGTTTTACTTGGATGCATCGTGTTCACCTTTATTGTGTGCACCTTCATTGAGTATAATGTACTTTTAAATAGTTTAAGCTGCACATTTAAATTTATCTGTAAAGCTACAATAATTTAAAGAACTTCCAGGTCATAAATAGATAGATAGATAGATAGATAGATAGATAGATAGATAGATAGATAGATAGATGCTGTATTGATCCAGAAGGTATTTTCAAACATCCAGTAGCAAGGATGGTAACACAATAGACATGTAGTTTACAGCTGCAAATGATAAATCAAACAATCAAATTGTGTCACATTAGTGTGTATCAAAAGATACACACTACCGTTATATAATAATAATAATAATAATAATAATAATAATGATAATAATAGACAAGGTTTAGTTTGGTACCTGTATTTCCTTGGCTGCATACTACTTGACATTTACCAACAATCTTAAAAAAAAAAGAATCGTCAAGTCTCAAGGCTCATAGATGGCTTAAACGATCTAGTTTTTATGTAAAAGGACCTTCTTTTATTCCAACATAGAACATTAGAATGTAAGAGTTCCCCTAGATGGATGAAATGAAGAACACTTCAGGATTCTGCATGGTATTTTTTTTCTAAGCATGTACAGTTTTTCGTGCCATCTGGACAGTCTTACAGAGAGAAGCTTGTTGTTTCTTATGCTTTTTGCAGACAGTAAGGCTTTTAGCTCGAAAAAAAATTCAAGGAACCTCCTTGAATTTGTGGTATGAATGACCAAAATATTAAACCTATTGCACTATGGGTATAACAAGGTTCTGGCTATTTATAGGAGATATTTTGCATTCGGCCAAGGTGTTATTCATAGGCCTACTTTTTTAAATGTATTTATTTTTAGTTATCAAGTTTTGCTTATATGTCCTTCCATCGAACCACTTTGACTTGCCTAAAATAAAAAAAATAAAAAATATATATATATACATTGTATATTATTATTATTAGTAGTAGTAGTATTATAAATTAGTGATAATGGTGGGTTGGTTTTGTCCCACTGCTGTATTAAAATCTGTATAAAAAATCTGGACCTTAGATTTTTTTGGATGCCTTAGAGGGACTATTATGTAGCCAGCAACAGAAGGTTTCTGTTTATACAGGCATTAGAAAGATAGAACCATCCAAAATTCCCAGAGGACTCAGTTGTATGGTTTACAATCATGTGGTCTGGGATGAGGATAAGAAATTATCTGAAGATATAAAAATCCATACACTTAAATGGGATTGGGTTGGTTCCATGGAAGTTTACAATTAGAGAATTCTAATGTCATACATTGGTATTTACTATGGGGGTATTCCTTTTAGCAGTTCAGTTTAAATATACATGCTTCCTATATATAATCTATCACTGGTTTCTAAATATCCGTTACGTTGCTCTTTGGAATGTTTTGGCACAGGTATAAGATACATAATCCATAATGCACATACTTGATGAAAAATGTTTATTTCTAAAATGCTGTTTCTGATATTTGACTATTTTTCAGCTTCTCATACTTTTGCATGGCATGAAGCAGAGGCAGCTAAAGTTTATTCGCGAGTCAGTTTATGCTAATACGCATGCTGACATTTAGCATCAGCAGTAATTGTAGCCTGTTGCTTTTTTCTTTAGTCTTTGCTCAGTTACAGAACAGATAAAATGGCAACTCCCCTATGTAGTTTCCCATAATAATGCGAGTAGATTATCCAGCTTTACACTTGCCCTACACTGGAAATAAATATAGCTAATTATGTCCCACTGGTCCAGTCAGACGCGGCGACATTCACATTTTTCTGTCTCATTTGATTTCTCACTTGTTCATCACTTTTAGAATACTTCAAGCTTCTTTTGGATTGGCTTTGTTCCTTCTGCACTAAATGTTCTTTCCTAGAATTTCTTGTTATTCCAGATGGATGAAGGTATTGAGAGGACACTTGTTGATTTCTTATTATAAAGATTTGCATGAGATTGCATGGGGATTTTTTTCACTCCTAAAAGAATTGCATTGTATCACATAATGTGTAACAGCTTACTGAAAAAAAGCTCATGTTAATGTTTTTAAAACATTTAAACATTTAAGAAAAAATGTTGTCTCATGATCTTTGTGACTTTCCTCGGCCTGTAACTTTCTTTCAACTGCTGGCTGAAGTTCTTAGATATGTTTGCGGTTTCTGCTAATAAATATTGAATTGACCTCTGGCCGGAGATCTCCCCAGAATCAGTGGCCTAAAGGCACTTTGGCAGATTTTCTACTCGGCCAATCAAAGTTTGCTGTTTAGAGATGTTACAGGCTAAAATCTGACAGGCTAAACACGATGATTTTGGGTCTTTTGTTCAAGTGTTTGCTAAAAGAAAATGTCTGTTTTTACGAACACACGGGGCAGAATGAAGTACATAAATGATGCATTAGGTTAACTCTTTAATCCGTAACATGGTAGTGTGGGAGCGAAGTGCATCACACACTCATTCATTTAATTCCAATTAGCCAGTCCACCTACCAGCATGTTTTGGGAATATAGAGCTGCATCTGAGATTTTTTAATTGTCCAATTGTCTGTCTATCTTCTGACAAAATTAATCAGTATTAGCTTCTAATTCCTGGTCCATAATCCAAACAAGTAAACTCAAACTTTCTTCTTCTTCTTCTTTTTCTTCTTCTTATTATTTACAGTGTTTAGAAATGAAATCAGCAGAGAGATGGTTAAAAATCCACTTTCAGCTATTTGACTTTCTTTAAACACAAAAAGGGCAGAAGGGGTTAATTCGTTGCTGCTGAAGATTTATTTCACGAGTAAAAGGTCATCCTTTGGCAGCTTGTACATTTCTGCCATTTCCATGATAAGCTGCACTTCAGGAAAGAGATTTTCTAAATCCAAAAGGGCTTCTATGTTTCTCCATCCAAACCACTGTGTCCCTCTTTAGTGGTCCCAACTGATTCAGTAACAAGCATTCGTTATTGCATGTAGCTACACTTAATGGTCCTGATAGATAATGGACATTTTGGTTGCAGGGCTTAACAGTAATGAATACGACAACAATAATGAGGATATTGACATTACATTCTTTACACGATGTTGTGAGCTATTGATTTACCCATAGCCTAGCAAGGGGATATGTACTTTATGACTCACGTGCGATATCAGAATAAACACAGATGTTGGGTCAGTCAATAAAATACCTTCGAGTTAGCAAGAAACAGACACTATTGTCAACGTTTCAGTGCAACCTCAAGGTCTAACTGCCGATCACAGATCTGACTGATGTTGATTATAAGTATTATTAATTAGTTCTGGTCCCTCAGACACCAATTACTCAGAATTATAAACTTAAGCTCCACTATTTCACATCCCATCATTCCATTCAACCACCATTTTTATGAGCATCTGGGTTGATATTTTTAGCTTGGTGCCTTTACTTGGCCAGCTTCCTGTGTGGTGTGTGGCTCTTTTAGTGATTTTAGAGAGGGAGTAAAAATCATTTGCCTCCATTTCTGAGAACATAACCCACATTTCGGTTTCACCTCTAGAACTTTGTTCAGGCATGTTAAACGGATTCGGTGCTTTGGGACACCATGCATTAAAGTCAGAGTAGGAGTACTAATCTTGGGCTGGTTTTGTTCCCTCTGGCAAATTATGATTCTGGTGGTGCATTTGTAGATTCAATCTAACTGAACATTGTTTTAGACAATCACAGAGGTGGACAAATGCTAAATCCATGAGAATAGCCTACCAGACGAGTATCTCTAAAAGTCCCTTCAGCATCATGAACACTCAAGGCTCATCCCACCCGACGGGTCCAAAAGCCAGCCCACCCTGTCTTATCCCACAGACAAATCAATGTAGCACAAACAGTCAATGCTGGCCACAATAGAATAGCACCAGAACACCATGTGCACCAAGCCTGCAGCACAAAGCCCAATAGGCAAAGATCGCAAGGCCACTTACAGTATAGAGTGTCCAAACACCACAGATCCCAATCCAACTGAGCAGACATGGGATGCCCTGGACAAACCCTGTCCGATCGGATCTGCTGTGAACATCCTGGTGCCAGACACCACACGACATAGGTCTTGTGTAGTCATGCCCAGAAGAGACAGAGCTGCCTAGGTGGCAAACGGGGAACCTACACAATTCTGGGCATAAATTTGGCTGATTGATTGAGCAACTCAAAATTAGTAAAATAAGGTCCAGGATATCTAATCTATGTAAATTGCGTACAGGTGGAGCAAATGGTAAATGAGTGTATTCATTTACGACTTACAGTGTATCAGCTAACATTATATAAACTACTATATGTAAGTGAATGCTGATAAGAATATAAGTGTTTGATGGCTGTAACTAGTTATCTATCCCCAAATAAACACATTAATTCATGTACCCCACCTTATGTGTAAGTCTCTTGGGGTAGGCTCCAGGCCCCCCGTGACCCTGTATACAGAATAAAGCAGTATAGATGATGAGTGAGTGAGTGAGTTATGTTATTTTGTAGACAGAAGGGTAGTGACTTTTTTTTGGAAATATAACTAAACCCAAAGTCAACAAGATTCTCATGCTACAATATGTTGAACTGCTGTGCCAATATCCAGCAAGGTTGAGCCGCAGGTTTCAATCCTAGCTTGATCCTAAGCTTGTATTACTGTCTGGATAGAATTTTACATGGTCCCCAATGTAAGGTTCATCTGGATTTTCTCAGACCAAAGTCAGATGATGAGAAATATATATACTGTACATTAAATGTTACCACTGTTATTTAGGATTACAGTAGCTATTTTATTGATTATTGAGTTTGTTGGAACTCAACATAATATTATCAGTGACTAATTATTTTACTGATTTAATTTTGGATTTATATTCTACAATATAGAACAATATTGGATCTTATCAAAATTATGAAATAATATGGCATTAGGTAATTAAGTAACAACAACACCAACAACAACAAGAATCACTTGCTATTTTAAGTCACGAAGGTCAGCTGTCCTGGAATAGTTCTTGCAAGAACAGTATTGTCAAGTGCATTTGCAAAACCCATTAAGCACCATAATGGAACTGGTTCTCATGCAGACCTTCCCAGGAAAACAAGACTAAACTTATCTCCATAGGCTGCGGAGGAGAAGTTCATTTAGAGTTACCATCCTCAAAAATCACCACTTAACAGCACCTCAGATTAGAGACATTATAACTGCTTTAGAGGAAACATGTAGCAGACACATCTCAACAACAAGGAAAATTATTGCATATATTTGATGCCTTCAGCATTATTTTACAATGTAGAAAGAAATAAAGATTAGTAAAGACCAGGAAATGAGGTGTGTCTGTACTTCTGACTGGTAGTGTATATAGACAGTTTTCATTGGCATCATTGTGCTGGGGTCAGTTAAATTTGTCATAGCAATGCGTTTGGATCAGCACCATATTTCTTTGTATTCTTGGTTTGATTTTGTATTTTTTTTAAGAGCAGGATTAAACAAGCTTCTATAGCTCCTGTAATTCACCCAAAAAGCTTATTTTTAAATCCAAAATGACATTTCAGATAAGCACCAGCTGTCCTGTGCAGACAGACTCTCTTTTTTATTGATTTCATACAAACAGCATCAATACCTCTCTACCACAGTTCAAGTCAGACACACCTAAAATGAACAAAAGCCTATGTTCTTGTGATTCCCTCATTGTCTGCCAGGGACTATCGACTTCTGGTGCACATTATGTAGTTACACAGGCCTAAACAAGTAACTGGCTAAGTACAGTAGGCTATATGCTATCTATCATTCACTGTTGGGCCGTAAAGATGGAACTGACAACAGCCTCAGTGTACAAACTCTAAAAATACTAGCGATACTCGCTTAATCAATACCTGTCCAAAAAGTTTGTAATGAGAAGTGTGATGTTGATTTTTTTAGGACTAGCCTGCTGACAGTGTCTCGGGCCTGATTACAAGCCCATGTGCTACAGTACGTATGAATCACGCTTGCAAAATGGTAACTTGTTTATTTCTAAGAACGTCTAGGGATCTTTAAGATATTGGAAGTGACAAATGAATCCCAAATCTAGAAGCGCACTCCTGCTGCTTGTGTACATACTGTACAGACATAACAGCTAAATTAACAAGCTAAAGATGTATTAGACTTGAAATGAAGTAACAGCTCAGTGATTAAATGTCAGCATTGATTTGAGGTTATATATGACTATACAGTGTGTAACATTCACATCTCAGTCATTTTAAACTTTTTTTACTATAGAAAATATTACAAGAAAGCTATCAAATTATTGTCTAGATATGTAGGGATTCATCATTTTGTGCAACTGGGATAAAAGTTAGTCCTCCTTTTTTTATGAAGTTAAGATTACACAAGTTTAAGGTTTTCATTATTGTTGTGATCAGAAGATTTGTTGCTACTGTAAGAAATGTTTTAGGGTGGATAATTCTGTACTTTGTCAAAACAAGTACAGTACACATGGCGTGTAAGTACAAGTGAATGGCGTGTAACATGAATGCAACCGCCTGAAATACCCCTTTAAGTATATGGCTGCTGTATGTCAATTTTTTTTTGTCATGTCATAAATAAGACCTCACAATGAAGTTATTATTGGATAGATATTAGATTTGAGCCTCTCAGTTGATATCACCATGACACTAACCATGTTCTGAAAATTGTATAGAACATACTTACAGTTGGTCTAGAAAAGAATCACCCTGTTTAAAACAATCTGTTGCAATCTTGCTTTGCAGTCTGAAATGATGACAGACACAGTTTTTGTTTAATCCAGCTGTATTTACTTTTTTTTTTTTTTAATTTTTAACATCCAAGTAAAAGACACACCAACATGTCAAAAAAAACAAAAACAAAAAAAACCAACAGAATTACTGATATGAAAAGGGCTAAAAATGACTTTTGGTCATGACAATTAGGTGAAGCTAATCAGCTTCTCAGTGGCACACAAAGCTTTGCACATACAGACAATGCAATATTTGCCCATTCTTCTTTGCAGAATTGCTCAAGTTGAGTTAAATTTGATTGTGACCATTTGTGGACTTTCCAAAGTCTTTTCACAGTTTTTCAATGGGGTTCAGTCTGGACTTTGTCTAGACTCTGACTCCGCATGAACATTCACCTTTTACTCCTGCAACCATGGTGTGGTCAGTTTTGCTGTGTGCTTTGGGTCATTTTCAAAGTTTGGTGTCAAATGTGGTCCTTTTACAAATCAGTAATTCTGTTTTTGTTTTGTTTTTTTCCCTGACATGTTGGTGTTATATTTTTCTCTTGGACGTTATAGTTGGACTGAGTAAATACAGCTCAATTAAACAAAGACTTTGTCTTTATTTCAGGGAGCAACAAAATGTGATTATTTTAAAATGGGGTGATTGTTTTTCTATTCTTACTGTATGTGGTTATTTTTGAAAACTATTATGGTAAGAATCATTAAACGAAGCGATATTGCATGGTTAAATTCTGTGTCTCATGCACACAAATTTACTCAGAATGTGGGATGAATTCTAGTGTAGTTAAAAAAAACAAATATTATCTCATGCACATGCAATTAGCATTTTAAGCAATTCATGTTGAGTTTGCATAAAACATCCAGGTCTGTGGGCAGAAAAGCCTTGTTGGTAAGACTGGTCTAAAGAAAAAGGCCTATGTGAACATAAATAACCACTCTATACAATCATGGTAAGATGAAAAGTATGTTAGAATGCATAGCACATTATCTATTGAGGCAAATAAGCTACAAAATCACTCAATAACATTCTCAGACATAACCTATACAAAATATGTAGGCTTACATATATATACTGTATATATATAATTATTTTTTTAACATATATGCTTGTTTAAAAACTTTTTGTTGTCATACACACTTCGGGTTCTTGTGTGTGGCCAAACATAATGATCTCTAAGGAAACGTCTGGATATTTATGCGTCCGGATAAGGCTCGGTATATTGGCCTATTGATGTTGAAGAGTCTGGCTCTCCCTCAGGTCAGTCCTGTTC
Organism: Leiocassis micropogon; assembly: GCA_028565275.1. Classification (NCBI taxonomy): domain Eukaryota; kingdom Metazoa; phylum Chordata; class Actinopteri; order Siluriformes; family Bagridae; genus Leiocassis; species Leiocassis micropogon. The sequence continues at coordinate 17,534,399 of JAOVVA010000001.1, forward strand.
TGATAACCTCCTCTTTATCTCAGCTGCAGCTCAGAGCCATTTTCAGTGCTAGAAATCCCACCCTCATTTATCAGTACTGGCGGCATGTATAGCACTATCCTGCCAAAAAAAGAAAGAAAGAAAGAAAGAAAGATAGAAAAAAATGCAACAGTTGTGACGTTGCCAAAGTGGGAGGTTGTGTTATGTAATGTGGAGTGAAGTCTGTTGAGGGAATTTATTCACTACAGGGGAAGAATTCTGACATCTATTGTATTTTAGGATAGCAAAGTAATTTATTTAAATTCAACACTTAAAAAATGATTGCATTAAATAGAGAATTTACAGTAGCTTTTTAAGAGTCTTTATGGATGACAATCTTACAGTACATGTATAGATATACTTTAGTTTTTAGGCTTACAAATATTACTATTTGTAGGCCTACTGTACTATATAACTATTTGATAAATTATTGTTGGTTCACATCCCCTTTTTGACCTGAACTTAGTAAGCAGTTTGTCTGGACACAAACCATCAAATATTGGATTTTTGGTTTCATTTTGTTTGTTTTCATTTGTAAACAAAACTTTAAATTACAAAAATTGCTGAAAATCATGAGACACAGACACCAGTTTTAGTTTCACCGACATCTTCCCAACACAGCACATCCATCTCATATCTCTTGTACACAGTTTTTTTATGTTACTGTATGTCTCTGCTTCATGACAGTGCTTACAGTACAGTCTCCCACAAAGTTTTGTTAAGTATTTAACATGGTGTTTGAACAACATCCAAATTGCATAATGCCCTGTTTCGCAGATGTTAAGCAACACATACATACTGTATCATTTATTACAGTGGAAGAGACTGTAACGGTGCAGCAAGAGTGTAAACGTTCTTTTCTGGGCTTAGTCATTCTCCAAAAACCCCTTGGTTACATTTAAACCACTCATGGCAACTCTTGTGTAACACAGAAGGTTTATCCACTTTACTGATCACATGACAGAAAGAACTGATGCCATTGGCTCGTTGCTTGAAAATCTGGTTACTATGCGTCCTGATTTGATCAAAACGTGGAATCATTATTATACGCATGTACTTTGTCATAGACAACTTTGAGTGGCGGAATTTATTCATTTTTTGCCAGTTTCTGAATAAAAGCCTGAAAATGGTGTTTATCACTTTTTGCTGTTAAAATGTTTATGTGAAAAGTCCAGAATACACCCAAAAAAAGCCCACAAGACGTTATGAGTCTCAGCTGAATTTAGGAATGCATTTTTGCATGGAACAAGGGTTGCATAATTTCCCCCCCGATTACTCACATTGTATGTTCCAGGTGATGTACTTATATGCACCTCAACTTTGATTTGTCTTTGATTGACAAACTTGAAAAAAACAAACACAGACTATCAAAAAGCATTGTACTGTGGAATTAAACAATCAGCTGGTTTACACAAACCAATGATTGATTATGGAATATGCAGTAATGTGCAGTAAAGCCACTAGATTTACCAATAATTAATGAAATCATTCCACTGAAATGATTCCAGTCAGCTTCTGCTTGAGCCCCTCTTTTGCCCTGCTGACATTTATCATGTTAAGTGCAACCAATTAATTTGCCACTGCCATTAATTTCAACACAAGAAGACCTAATTTGCCTGAATGATCCATCAGACACAAAATTGTGCAGAGTATGACAGATTAAGCCTCACACTCTTGAGTACTGTTTATTATGTAGTGTGAAACCTGCAATATTTCAGGATGGTTGCAACCCAGATGGTTTAATCTAAGATTTAATATGTGCATTATAGTTTATATCATTTTACTACAATAAAATAAAATGTATTAGATTTAATGTATTTTCTAAAATGTACTTAGATATTTTTATTAAAGTTACTCTTAAATCCTTTGTTTCAAATTATTATCATTTTTTTGTTTTTTGAGGTGGCAAAATGTATGTTGCTGTTCCTTTTTAATCCTACAGGTGGTATGTTGTAAACTGTTCATAAAGTAAATTGTTTGCAAAGTTTTTTAGATGTGTAAGAAAATATGAAAAAAAGGTTAATTATAGAATCAGAATATTCATAAAATCAGTATATACAGGGGGTCAAAAAAGTATTTTGTCAGCCACCAATTGTGCAAGTTCTCCCACTTAAAAAGATGAGAGAGGCCTGTAATTTTCATCATAGGTATACCTGAACTATGAGAGACAGAATAAAATAAATGAAAAAATTTACATTTATTCTGTCTATCATACTTGAGGTATACCTATGATTAAAATTACAGAAAAATCACATTGTAGGATTTTTAAAGAATTTATTTGCAAATTATGGTGGAAAATAAGTATTTGGTCACCTACAA
>JAOVVA010000001.1:17540268-17553554 GCA_028565275.1 Leiocassis micropogon
TATATACACAAACCACTCCACCCAGACCCATTCATATTTTGCCATATCTGTAATACTTAAAGTACAAATTTTGCTAAATAATCAGTCTGGCAGGATGATGGTTTTTCATTAGATGTTGCCCATTAAGAAACGTGCATTTACACCATGCAGGCCTGGGGCATTTACATCAATCATTCTTAAGATTGGTGGTTAAATAAAAGCTTCCTGTAAGGAACAACAGTATTGTCAGTAAGCAGCTTTAGATATCTGAATGTAGATCTAGATGCCTAATGAGCAAGCCAGTGGAAAGAAAGTACTCCTAAAGATGACATCAGGAAGAGACTCAGAACAAAATCGATGCTCTTCTTGGTAAAACCAGATAGCAGCGTTTAATATTTAGCTAGTAAACACTCATACAGTTTGTTTTAAATGACAACAGGACACAGTTGAAGGGACAATCCCATTGCTATATTGGTGAAAACTGTCCACAGGCCTACACCCCCCCTTTAATCTCAGTCACTTCAATATTCATTATCTGCCTCACTCACTGCCCCTTCTCATTCACTTCATCATCGGCTCACTTGCTTATTACTTCCCTCTGTCTTATATTTATAAGCTATTTTTCTTGTTTTTCTACCCCACATACATTTACTCACTTCCTTCCTCCCTTCCTCATTCACTCACTCTGTCCACTCACTCACTTGCACTCACTGTTCATTAGCCCTGTAATGTACGGTTTATTGGGTTTGCCTGAGGCATTAAAGCCAAGCCCAAGATCTTTCAATGTTCACCAGCACTTGTCCATCAAGACCTCAGAAGAAATCTAGTTTAATGTTGTTCACTTGAAAGTCTGCTACCTTTAATAAAATCCATGTCTTGTGAGAGTCTCCCAGTTTATTAGAAGAATGTTTCTCAATCAGTTCATTATTTTTAAAAAATATTGTTCCATGGTTCATTTAGCAAAGTGTATTATTATTATATAGTATGTCATGGTGTAATAATACCAGTAATCTTGCAATTTATATATGTTATTATTGCAGCACTTATAGCAATTATGCGATCTGGCCATTTTAATCTGTCGGTAGATCCATGCATCTTAAAGTCCTGGAGTCAAAGGTGTTATTATCCACAATTTCATAGAGCAGCTATAAAAAGTGTACTTTAAATGGCTGCTTAACTTTTTCACCTGATTTGTGATTAAGCAGTGGATGAGTAAAAGCATATTACGTGCCCTAATAGTCTATTCTGGCTGCTACCTGAGGCAACTTGTGTCCTAAATCTTGATTCTGTATTACTTGTAATATAAGACAAAATGGGGCATGTAAAGGCATGAGGCATCCAAGTCAACCTGGAATTTGTGATTAAATTTCTTGTGAATGAAGGCTTACAACCTATTGACATTTATAGAAGACCTTAAGCACAGCATGGTGATGAGACTCATACCCTCAGTAAAATTTGAACTTGTGTTTAGCTGGAATGTTAGTACGACTTATTAAGTTTGAATATTTAAATTAGAATTATTATTATTATTATTATTATTACTTTAGCACCACCAAAGCTAAAGCTGTTAAAGCTTAGAAACACATTAGTAATTCATTCACGAAGGCAGTTCTGAGTAGTGGGTCATGCTCGGCTTGTTTTAAGAGTTTATAATGAGAATGAAGTGAGTGTTTGTAAGCACGCAAAGCCAAACACCTTTCCAGTGTAGCGATCCAGTGGTGTAACATAACTAAATGGGATTCGATCAAAGAATACGATGAGATTGCCAGGAGCATGGTGATAGTGAGGTAATAGCAACTGGTGAAATTTAACTGAAGAGTGTAATTAGACCATGGATGCTCATTGATTGAACAAAAAGAAAGAGTTTAAACTGTGCCTGAAGTAGTTTTAGCAAATTAGGGAATAGTAGTCGTGCTTTTTGATCTTAAGACTGTATCATTTTCACAATGTTTAGATTGCTCTTCACTGAGGTCCAAAATCTTTTTCAGCATGACAGTCCTCTGTGCCCTGCGCAACATCCATGAGGGCATAGTGTGCCAAGGTTGGTGAGGAACGACCTGCATTCTGCACAGAGCCTTGACCTCAGCTCTACTGAACATCTTTGGGATGAAATGGAATGCCAACTATGTGCCAGGGTCTCTTGCCAAAAATCTGTTTCTGACCTCTTGTGGCTTAAAGGACACACATCCTCACATCCACACTCCAAGATGTAGCAAAATGTTTTGTTATAACAGCAAAAGGTAGACTAATTATAGAATGGAACATTTAACATGCATACATGAACGTGATCAGGTGTCCAAATGCTTTTGGGATTATACTCTACACCCTAAAGTCACTTATTAAACATATTAAAGTTGTTGGCAGTTAGTTAAGGTGTGTTGTTAGCAGAGACAGTATATATGGCCTAGGGCTTGATAGTCCACTGGATTCACTGGATAGTCCTTTTTTAAAAATAAAGATACGTCAGTGTACTCTAAATTTCTCTAGTTAGAATACATGTTAGAATATATGTTTAAGTTATCAGCCTTAAGTGACTCAAATCCAATTTCTTACCCTAATACCTATCTGATACGCGGTCATGCGACAGGAACAAGGACAGGCAGATCAGAATTCACACGGGTTTTTGTCTCTGCGCACGCATAGGCCGTTCGCTGATATGAGGCGGTGCTGGGATATCATAGCAGCGCTAGCAACAGCTGCTAAACCAGCTCAAGTGAGATGTCTGGTTTTCTTCCTTCTTCTGGACCTCACCAAATACAGATTAACTGCTTGCCATCCTCCAGAGCTAAATCCCAAAGTAAAATCAATCACTGTTTGAAATGGATGAGTGGTCGCATCAATATGACGCGTTTAAACCAGATGAAGCGAGCAAAGTCTTATCAATATGCACATGCGTGTCGGAGGTAGATGCGTACACATTAGAGTCAGTTGTAATTATGAATTTGAACCGTCATGATATGCAAATCTGATCTGAAAAAAAAAATCGGAATTGGATTTAGCTTTTAAGATAGAGTTTTTTTTCTGACGTTATTATTATATCTTCAGTGAGCCATGATATGCAAGACTGGATTTTAGCCCCAAACCAATGGCCCATACGAATTTCATAATCAACCTGTTTTTATAATTCAACCCGATCAGTTGTTGTATGACGTGGTGTGTGAGCAGGGTTCTGATGCCCAATTAATCACCCAAACGGCCAACCATCTGGCTCTAGGTGGATTTCAGCTGGTCGGCTGTCTTGCAATGTGAGCAGGCCCATGCTTTGATTTTCCAAGATGCCGCCTGAACTCGCCTCAGTGCGCGTGTGCACCCATGTCTGATTCCTGCTGTAAATCAGTTAGACAGGATTCGCCACATCTCCTCAATCTTTTTTTTTGTCACAAACTTCATCTTGCTTAGATAGAACTTTATTGGAACAAACCCTTTCAGTTTAAGTATTCACATCGTGCTCAGATACTCAGACATACAATGTGAGCAGAGAGGTTACAGTTTCAGGACGCGCAGAAAAGCCAATTAAAATGTATAACGCGAGTTAACATGTTGTACACGATCAATAAAAATCGCACAGTGCCTATCCGGCCTAATATAATGCATTACTTAATAATAATAGTTTCATTGTTGAGCAATAGATAGATATTATATTTTTAGCCGTCTATCTAATATAACTGGTTGTCAGCAGGAGGATATATCCTCCTGTGAGATGCATTCTGCATGCAAAAACATGTGACAAGAAAAGTTGAAACACATTAGCATAAAGTTCTTTTTGCAACTTATCCTTGTACAATATGCTGCAGCCACATTTGCAATTGTTTACTGTATAAAATTCCAATTTGTTTTATTATAAAGTCACAATCTATTTCCGCTATACTATGTTTTAGTCACCACCATCATGCAGTGAAAGAAATTCAGCAAAGAAAATTTGTATTTATCTTTTACAGGTCTGGGGATTTGCATTCCGAAACAGATGATCATAATAAATATTCTACAGTGGTGTAGAGAGCCATCGGCTGAAATTTCCACCACTTATTTAAAGTTGGCTCACCCCGGACTGTCTACTTTTACATTCCCAAACACACACTGAATACTCCATAACCCAACAACTGAGACTGCACAGAACTACCCATGTGTCATCTAGCGCCTGTATCCTGCGCTTGACTCGGAGTAATAAGCTGAGGAAATGAGAGAGAGGGGAGATATTATATATTTATGTCTTTCATTTTCATATCTATTACCTTGATTTCTGTGGGGCAGCAAAACGCGTTTTCTTCTTTCCCTTAAGATAGGGCAATCATTCTTCTCACTGCTAGGTAGTTCATTTATTTGTAGGGGATAAAGCAAACACTTCGTTGGACCAATTAAATCGCAGCTGGCTTTAAAGGGGGCAATAACAAACAATTTCCCATGAAACCTGATCAGATTTAGGGAGGGACAAGTTTATAAGGCAATAGCCTACATCTAAGTGCACAAACAAATCCATTACTCTTAGCAGGTACTGTACAGGGGCACTAATACCAAACTGCACTCTACTACACTAAACAATATTTGAAAGTACTGTTAATATTGCACTTGCTCCAGTTTAAGGATTTTTCATTGTGAAAAACCTAAATGCGCCCTTTTACAGCGCGAAAAACAACAACAACACACCAATCAGCCAGAACAATATGACTACCCACCTAATATTTAGTAGGTCCTCCATTTTGCCACCAAAACTATGTGCGGACACCTTCCTCTGGGAACCAGCGGTAACCTTTCCAGCAATGTGAGTCTTCTATTGGACATGAGCCAGCCTTTGTTCCCAGTGTGCATCAGTAAACCTTGGCCGTCCATGACCCTGTCACTGTTTTCTTTCTATGGACCACTTTTGGTATGTCCTGACCACTGCAGACTCGGGACATCTCACAAGAGCTGCAGTTTTGATTGTTCTCACTCAGTCATCTAGCCAGCACAATTTGTGCCTTGTCCCAGTAGCTATGGTTATAATTGCCATGTTAAATTTTGCAACAAAGTATCAAGTAATCCGGTAGGAAATCAGATAATTATCAGGTAATTATCAGGAAATCGTTGTGTTCAAAATGCTTCAAAATACACCTCGAATGTAATTAGCAAGAAAAATTCATAGTAGTCTAATGTTGGTTAACAGTGCTGCTGCCATCCACTTTTGTGACTGACGTTATGATAATCAAAAGACTGCAAAAGGTGTATAGAGAAGCAATCTGCACTTTTTATTTATCGATACATAATAAGCACATGCATACTATTTAATTAATCTATTTTTAATAAATATACTGTACATTTACTATAAAATAGTTTATTTCTAGACTGCATCTTGCACTTGATGTACCTAGTGCATTGAAAATACAACTGGCCTGTTGTCAGTTGAAGGATTTTAAGAGAGAAATTACATACTTGGCAACCTTTTAGGAAACAAGGCACAAAAGGAACTGAACCTTTCCTTTTCCAATAATGTGAGCAATGCCTGGCACACACTACGCAACAACCGACAAATACTACTAAACAGTCACATTGTACCTGTAAGCTGTATGTTCTGTGTAGTTGGGAATTTCATACAATCCATTGTGATGTGATGTTACTCTAATAGTTCTTTGATGGTGTAACTGGACTAAAACAATCAAGAGAATTTTTTTTCTCCCCAGCTCTGGTTGGTTTGGTAGCAGATGGCACTTTCTAATGCCATCACAAGATATGGTGCCAGTAAATCTCAAATAATATGGGGCACAGAAACCAACCAAATGCTACTTATTAGACTTTTAAAAAGTCATTTGCACAAAGTCTATTAACACTGCAAAAAATCCCCTGGTGCCAAGGTCTAGATAAGCAACTTATCATGACTGAATAGTCACAATAGTTACCTTTTTCATGCTTAATTGTTAATGTTTAGTTTTGTAGTAGTTGGTGTTGCTGCCTCACAGCTCCAGGGTCCTGGGTTTGATCCTGAGCTCAGGATATTGTCTATGTGGTTGGCTACTGTCCATGTGTAAGGTGAGGTGGGGTGCTAAATTGCACCTACAGATTAAGTATGTAAATGTTTGTGTGAGTGCTATTGATAGGACAATTATCGATTATATCCAATGATGGGTCGATGTCCTGTGCAATTCAAGCAATTGATTGTTTGTTTTTTTAGAAATTACTAAAAAATGCCATATTAAATTTTACATGCTGAACTGCTTTGTAGTACAAACACACAAAGTCTGGGTGTAGTAGTTTTGAACAGTGGTGTGATTGATTTTCAGGAAACACAAAGAGTGCAAGAAACATTGTAGCATGCGGTTAAACAGATTATTAATTGATCATCGATTGATTTACTCATTTCGGAATGGTTACTGACTCCCATCACTAGTGTGTGCACATGGTGATATGTGAGAGACTATGTGAAATTCTCCTGCAGTGCTTCCAGGTTTACCAGAATAGCCTCCAGACCTACCACAAGCCTGCCTAGAATAAAACACTTTTTTTTTTCTTTGCTTCTCACTTGTATTTCAGATGACCGCTTTTGTCTAGCACCATGTGCTCTGAAATATAAACTCTGACTGTTGCTTTAATTCGACTTGTACTCAAAATCGCAGCAGTCCTGCTATCACAACTTTTTCCCCAAGAGTCTCAAACTGATTTTAAACTTAAGGCAGAGAATAAATCCGCATTTACCATTAGGTTTACTTGTGGATTATTTTCAAGTCATCATGTCACTAATCAGTCCAGAAATGGTCAATTAAAAAAGAAAAATCCTGTGTGATGCATGCATACAGTATGTGCATGTGATTGCTTTTGTATTTATCCAAAGAGTCACAAAAAAAAAAAACCTAAAAACAAAAAAAAAAAAACAGAAAAAAAAACTTTTTCAGTGCCCTAAATAAAATCCCATCCAATTCTGACTTAAGCAAAGGCTGGCATTCTGTGACAGCCATGTTACCACTGCAACATTTTGCTGCACATGTTCTGTTAGGAGTTAATTGTATAGGATAATAAATAATAAAATTAAATAAAAAGTGTCATGCTATAGATATAAGTACTCTTGTGCATTAAAAAGCAACATTGTATATATCTCAGTTTCAGACGGAGAGTTTGCTCTACCTTACATCTTAAGGTCCAAAATATCAATGTAGGCAGATAGAGGGTGCTTCGTAATGCATCCTCTCTTTTTGTTTCATCAATGTCTATTTATACTGCTCTGCCATAACAGATACAACCATTAACATTATTACCACCTAGGTTTTGGGTTCCCCTTCTGCCATCAGGGGAGTTCTGACTATGACTCCACAAGATCCTTTGTGTGTTGTGGGCTGCAGGGTGGGGCCATCATGGATCAGATTAGTTTCACTTTCGGTGCATGTTCAGATTGGAGTCTGCTGCATGCTGTGTGTGTGTGTGTGTGTGTGTGTGTGTGTGTGTGTGTGTGTGCGTGTGCGTTTATCAAGGCCAGCATTGTGCTTCATTGGCTTGTCTTTGGGATCAGACCAGATAGGCTGGCCTTTGGTCCCTACAGGCATGGATGAGCCTTGGGTTGCCCATGATCTTGTCACCAGTTTGCTGCTATGCAGTTGGTGATCATTGCTGTTCAGTCTATCTGGGGTTGGTGTTAATGTTATCGCTGACCCATGCATGTCCAGTCTAAAATGTTCTCTTCTGTGTTAGGGTGTTGAACACAACTGATGTGAGTTGTCTATATATGTTGTATTTGTTGGACACTCATTATCACTACTTAAAAAAATATATTTTGAAAGATGCTATTTGTACCTTTGAGAAAGTGAAACAGTACACTCTATAAAGAATACAACACTTTGGTGCATGCTGTTAAAGGAAAATACTGTAGTGAAGCATCCTGCAGACTTTACCTTGATGGAAAAACGTACAGTTACAGCTTTCCCTGTGGCTTTAGTACTGACACTAAAGACCCCTTCCAAAGTAACTAAATAAGGCTCTCCTGACTATATTAAGATAAAACTTTACCATATCAACAATTATAAAATATGCACAGATTGATTGGCCTTGGTTACATCAGTTACATTACTTTCTGATAAAAGTAACTAGTTAGAGTACTTTTCCACTGCAGAAATTGAAAACTCCTTGGTAATTCCTCATGCATGTTGGTTTAGTCAAGACCTTTTATAATTATTCTACCATCATCACTCAGCGAAGTTTGGCCCATTATCTGTTAACTACTAATACCCCTATCTCACCTACACGGGTTCGCGCGGTAGCCGTAAGTACGGTTTCATCATGATTCACCGTGAGTTTTGGGGCTGTGATTAGGTTTCCATCTTTCCGCGCATCGGTCCTCGCAGAGTCAAACCTCTTAATACAGACTTAGGTGAGATAGGGATATAACAGCAGGAATAACAGAGGGAGGCGGGTTATCGGGGGCGGGGCTTGAAGGACGACTTTCTCACACACACACAAACTAACAGATTGGGAATCACTACTGTCTGGCTCACGGATTACATAAATTGTCTGAATAACGGATTACATTTTTTAAAAAATAACTAAATAACTGAGTACTTAAATGGCGGACCTAACGCGTTAGATTACTCATTACATCAAAAAAGTAATCCAAGTACTCTAATGCGCTACTTTATATCGCGGTACACCCAACACTGCTCATGACAGGTAAGAAGGATCAGGCGCATATACTGTATAGCCGATTTTGTGTCAAACTAGTGAGACAGGAAAGTGTTCTCCAGTTTGAATTCCGCTTCAGCCATCCATAGCCAGTAGTCTAAGGAGCAGAATGGCCGTGCTTTCATGGAGGTTAGCACTGTTGCCTTGCACCTCCAGGGTTCGGGTTCAATTCCTGCCTTGGATCTGTGTGCATGGAGTTTGCATGTTCTCCCCATGCTTGGTAGGTTTCCTCCAGGTACTCTGCTTTCCTCCCACAGTCCAAAGATATGCAGATTAGGCTAATTGGTATTCCCAAATTGCCCGTAGTGTGTGAATGAGCATGTACAGTAAGTGTGTGTGTGTGTGTGTCCTGTGATGGATTGGCATCTCATCAGGGTGTACCCTGCCTTGTCTATGTCTAGGCTGATTGGCTCCAGGCCCCGCGCGATTCTGTATACAGGATAAAGTGGTTTAGATTATGAGTGAATGAGTGAGTAAATAAAGTCCTGTAACCTTTTTAGTTTTGGCGAAAATGTAAAAGTTATTCAATAGCCTATGGTTTATTATGAAGATACTTTTGAATTTTAATAAATAAAGAAAAGTTACAAAACATTTGTGTATGCTGTCAATTATAGTTTTTAGAAAGGTAGAAAATGTAAACCTGACAAAGTTGGAATCAGCAGGTCAGACATTTAAAACGTTGGAAATCAATACATTATTATAATAATTCTTCCTTTTTTTATTATCTGCTTACAGTTACTGCAATTCAATTCATTTTGTAAGTTGCTACTAAAGAAAAGACAATTCAAGTCTGTATTAATATAAACATTGGTGGTGGATTAATTTAAAATTTTGCTATTGTAAAAAAAAAAAAAAAAATCAAGTCCTTTTGACCAAACACAATTGGTAATTTTAGTATGATGGTAGCACTTTTGCAGGTAACATGTTCCTAGCTAAATTTGGCTAGCATGAAATCTAAAGAAAAAAAAATACAAAAGCAGGATGTTTTCAAAAATCATAAAGGAAAGTTAGCTAGTAAGGAACTTTTTTTTGACTAAGCTAAATTACCAACGTTTGTGTAAGGAAAGAAATATTTACCTTAATAAGCCTTTGGTTTAACACAAATCCATAATATTTTAGTCGGCAAGTTTGAGCTAATGTTAGCTAATTAATGCTGTTGGTTGGCTTGCTAGCCTAATAATACTACTGTATTCCCTGGTTATTTTTAGCGACATTCTTGTTTTGTATGTACATATACATGTTGCAAGTGCAATGTCTACCTTTTCAGAAACTAAATTTGTGTGACAAAAAAAAAATTTTTTGCTTTACTGTGTGACCTAAACAATTTAAAGCTCTAAAAAATTTCTTTGCTAATCAGTCTTAGCATTGTTGAAGGGGGGAGATATATTGTAAATCACAGGTGTTTTAAAGCATACATCTTGTATCTGAGAAAGTGAAGTTGCCTCAGGTAGAAATGAGCAAGTTCCTTTCATGAGAATTTTATATCCGAGGGTGAGGAAGTCGAGCGGAAAGCGCGGTGTGACAAGCCAAGGCCGAGGTGAGCAGATTGCTACATCCCTAGGTGTTCTAGGTCTGCAACATCAAGACGAGATGTCTAATCTAGTTGAACAGTTTGCATGGACAATTGTGTTCTGCCTCAGCCCTGCAATGTTGTATAGCATGCATTTCTCTCGTTATTTGCTTGAGCTATGTGTCTTGCATGAAATATTTTATTATTCCTCAAGGGAAATGAAAATGAAAACATCCTATAAACAGGCTGTTGATATGATATTACAGCTAATATTGTGCCAGCACATGATAATAACAAGAAATAACATTGAAATGAACCCATGAGAAACAAATGTCAGCCATGAGTGTATTTAAATGAGATATTTATTCAATAACGTGTGGCTTCACAGGGTCATACTCAGTGTTAATGCTCCTTTGTGAATTCTGAAGAAACTGTACATGGAATGACACTTGAATGCAACTTTAATACTTGGAGTCACTTGAGGCAGTTGAGAGGTTGGTACAGATTTCCCCAAACACTACTGGCTTCAGTGAGTTCAACAGTTGACCTAGCTGCCACAATTTGTTAGTCGTCAATGCTCCTCTGAAGAGCTCGCTGTTGCCCCATTACTTTTTCCCTTTTATTTCATTTTATTCTCAATTTGGCCACCTGCCAATTTCCACCCACCAGCCAGCTCCCCTGCCGACTACCAACCGGGGCAGGTGATGGCTCACGTGCGCATCCTCTGTGGGTCATCACAGGGCACCATGATATCAATGATTTCATACATTGGAGGACCCAAAACCAGTCTTTCTGTCTTTCTGTCTTTATATCTGTATGTCTGTATATCTGTATATCTGTCCAGCCGACTTTCTCACAGCATCACGCAGAACTGCCTTAACAGAATTTAATGAAACTTTGCCAGTTGTTAGGTATTTACCTGAAGTTAAATCTCGCCATAAATTAAATCAAAATGTTGAGTAGAAGGGACATTATGAGCAGTTTTGTACCAGATTACTTTTCAGCAGTCATCGCTTTTTAGATGTATATGATGCTTTTGCCGTCAAAGTGGGCGTGTCTATATGCAGTACTCAATAGTCCCAATCAATGCGATAGTTTATGGTAAACACACAGAGAATGCAGAAGACACAGAAATGACCGTAATCTCCCTAAAAAGTGCTCAAATCCTCACGCAACACAAACAAACGCGTGACACCAAAAAAAGGTAACTATGTAACTTTTGAAAACAAAGATTACGAACAGATCATTGTATGTTTATTTTTCCTGCGGGAAGAATAATTTTGCTGTTGTACATACAGTATCAATAAAACATTTTCAAAGTGTAGTAACAGATAATTAATTAATTAATAATTCATTGTTTTCCTGTAACTGCACATCAACAAGTGATATATTGCTCACTTATTGTGTTTGCACAGATACTTCAGAAAACTTTAATTAGTCGAATATATGTGATGATAATATTCCATATAGCTCTTTTTTTCCTTATCAAGGCATCATGATCACTTTGTACAATCATACAGTCAAGAAAGTATGTTACCTGACAGCTATCTCTTTCAGTTATATTCATATAAATCAATAACTTGGCAGGACACAGAATCGCAATCATCCCCATATGACACCTTTAATGAAGGCACTGTAATGTTGTTTTAGCTGTACACCTGCAGCGTGGCACCACATTGCCATTAACATTGGACATGAACAGGTGTTTCCATGGCAATGCCCATCTTGGATAGTGAGAGTGGGGGAAAAACTAGAATGAGCTGAATAAGATGTATGAGGAGCTTAAAACGATCATGATTCTGTTTTAGCTTCACAACCCACAGTCCACTCGATTTGAGCTGTTATCTCATGCACTACACTGCTGCCATTAGCCGTCCTAATCTCCAAATGATAGCTGGATTAGGAAGATATTTTATACAGTTATTATGTAAGTGTCATGTAGTTTCCAGTTATTGAGCCTATTATTTGATTTGCAGCTTGAAAAGTTGTAGGAAGAATTCGTACAACTTTCCGGCTTCATATCTTGCTGTAGCCAGACATGCAGACAGTGATGGTTTCTTAATAGGAATTTAGGCTTATTGGAAAATATTAAGGCTTGAGCTACAATTTCTTGAAATTACACTGGAACCCCAGGAAAAAATAATGCTTTCAATTAGGTTAGGAACTTTTAAAATGCTCATTCATCCGATTATCTAATAAAGAGGTCAGGAGCTTTAATTAATGTTCACAATAACTGAATGCTTTGAGTATTTCAAAAATGCTTTCTTGCAAGCAAGTGCGTAAGTGCAAGTGTGCTGCTGAAGTAAACTGTAGCTTTTCTGTCAACTCTCAACATGCCATTTCTGCCTGTTGCTGCTTAGTAGTTCTAGTATTTATTTCCTAATTTTCACTAATTGTACCAATTGTTTAGTATTATTATTATTGTTATTATTTTTATTATTATGGGGCAGTGGTGGCTTAGGTGGTTACGGCTCTGGGTTGATGATCGGAGGGTCGTGGGTTCAAGACCCTACTACTGCTGCTGGACATTTGGGTAGGCCCCAAGTAGTGGCTTAGGCTTTTGAGGTTGTGGATTGCTGGTCGGCTGTTTGAGCCTCACTACTGCCAGGTTGCCACTGTTGGACCCTTGGGCAAGGCCCTTAACCATACAAAATCATTCAACTGCTGCATCCCAAAGCCAGGAATTAGAAAGAAAGAGATTTGGGAATCGAATCGGTTGGGTATTATTATTATTATTATTATTATTATTATTATCTGTTTTTGCTGGATTATTTTTATTGGTCCTGCCTACTTTGTCATTGTATGGTGGTCTTATGTAGAGACTGAAATACATGTTTGTATTTTCATCTGGTGTTCTTGAAAGTCATAATGTAAAGACCGGTACTAAAAACTCAACCCATCATCAATCACATTCTGTTGTCTGAAGAGGTACCTACATCTCCAGTGTAACTGTAGAATTTATATTTATTGACACATCCCTCTGCTGACATGAAAGATGCATTAAAACTTAACTTTTAGATTAAAATTTTTAGATAAAAAATCTAAATTGTCAGAGCAAACATATTTCAATTAAAAAGTGGAAAAAAGGGCCTCCGAGTGGCGCAGTGGTAAAGTGCTCACCCTATCATCCGGAGATCGCTGGTTCGAACCCCGGGTGATGCTG
>JAOVVA010000001.1:17553654-17568128 GCA_028565275.1 Leiocassis micropogon
TAATTTGACCATTAATTTTGTGACATTATAGGGGAAGCTGAGCTTCCCTTGCAGTCTTAAAGAAATCGCCACTGATTAAAACCTATATTGGCAGCTACCAATTCCCCAATGACCCAAAGATAAGATAAGATATACCTTTACTTGTCCCACAGTGAGGAAATTTCTATGTTACAGCGACAAAGAAAACATGTGCAAATTAAAAAAGTCAGTCAGTACAGTATATGAATACAAAAGAAAAGAAACATACAATACAATAGTCACACTTTCAAACAAATTGCACTAGGTAATATTGCAAAGTTAAATTCGTGTTATTGCACAAAAATTTAAGTTATAGTTACAGTCAAAAATTATTGTCCTTACATTTAAAAAAAAATTTTTTGCATGTCTGAATAAATATAGGCGGTAAAACGATAAACACATCAGCCACCATCCCTTAGACCACCTGTGTGAAGCTGTGAACTACGGAGTCGAATCCGTCTCATCATACTCTAAAGAGGAGTTCAAAAGAATCGATTCGTTGAAGTGAATCGTTTTTCCTCGCTCGCGCTCCGGGGCGGGATGAGTCCTTGTTGTGACGTCACCCACCGCCTTCCCGATTCATTGTCGACATGGCGCAGGCAGAGGGGCAGCGCGGACGCAGCACGGCGCAGCGACGCTCGTGAAATAAACTACAACAGCCAGGACGACGCAGAAAGTTCCAGTCTCACGGGATAATTTCGCTTCATACGATTTAAACTTCAGTGCGGCTTTCGGTAAGTCGTCCCGACTCTCAGCTGAACGCCGTGTACAGATTCGTTCTCTCCTAAAACTTGTTGAGTCTGAGATGCGAACTGCAGACTAACATCGGATGTAGCGCGGGTCTGTTTGTACAAGATGGCAGAGTTAAAGTTTGATCGAATTATTTGTTACAGTATAAAAAAAAAGAAAAAAGAAAGAGTTCAAGTTGTGAGATATTCAAGCTGCTTGGCTCTGAGTTATTTCCGTAGCCCGAGGGGACTGAATACAGAAAACACACCAATTCACACCCAAACTCTACATTAATCCCATGATCCCGAGATCTGACTCAGTGTTCTCTCTGTAGATCATGTTCATGTTTATAACGGTGTAATACTCTAGGTTTTACTGGGTCTCTCTGGCTGAGCTGTGGGCTGTGATTCACGCCTTCCACGTAATCAGAGGAACAAGGCACGCTTTCTGCAGCTTTTCCATCATTTCCAGGGGAAAAAGTGTGTAAAGTGTGTGTAACAGCTGTGCACAGGGCTGAACACGACTTACTAGACTCTAGACTCTGTGAAACCTTTACTTTAATATGTGCCTTCATCATTAGTACAGATGAGAGACAAGAGAGTAGATCTTCTGTGCATCTAAACATACAGACGTTTTTATGCAAAAGGACTCAATGAATCTTTCAGTACAGATTTATTTCACGAATGTTATCCAACTATTGCAATTTGTTTGCAATAAGTTAATAAAAAAATGAAAGTTTCTGAACTTTCCTAAAATAAAATGCATTTATAGAACGTTTATAAACTTTTTTTTTTTTATATGTAAACTTTTTTTTGTAATAGTAATTAATGTTTGTATGAAGCCAATTCAGTTTAAACAGGTTAACAACTATAAGAAGCCAGTGATAAATATAATACTCTTCACTGACAATGACATGGTGTGAGCTCCATCAGTGGAACATAAATTCCACTTTGAGAGCCACTGATTTGAACACATTTCGATAGATAGAACTTTGTCATTGTATAGCACAAGCACTCGGCAATGAAATGCAGTTTAACATTTGCCAGAATGCAAATAGTAGTCTAATTGGAATATCATCGAAAAGTTGACATATTTCTATAACTCAGTTCAAAGTTTGAGTTACAGAAATATGTCAACTTTTCGATGATATTCCAATTAGGTTGAAATGATGATATTCCAATTAAAAGTTGACTTATTTCGGTATTCCAATTCAAAAAGTGAAACTCGTATATTATATACATTCTTTACGTACAAACCGATATATTTCAAGTGTTTATTTCTTTTAATTTTGATGAGTATGGCTTACAACTAAGGAAAACCCAAAATTCAGTATCTGAAAAAAGTTGAATATTGTGAAAAAGTTGAAAGAGACGCCTGGTTTCACACTCTAATCAGCTAATTACCTACAAAGGTTTTCTGAGCCTGGTTCAGTAGGCTGGCTGCTTACATTTTTCTTTATATAATGCAACCTAAAGGAGCAGGTTAAATAATTAGATTTACATATATACAGTGAATGCAGTAAATATTATATAATACGGCTATGCAGTAAATTTGTGCCGTAGCTATGGAATAGATAATGTGGAAAACGGATATGAACAAGAATATAAGCAGGCAATATCCATGAAATTGAGGATATGTGTGTATGTTTTATATATAAACACATGGCGGCGTAGTGGTTAGTACTGTGGCCTTGCGCCTCCAGGGTCAAGGGTTTGATTCCTGCCTTGTGTGTGTGTTTGGAGTTTGCATGTTCTTTCTGTACATTTGTACAGTGTATATAAAGGTAACATGTATATATTAAGAGAGTCAAGGGATATATGCAAATCTACAGTTATATACACACAAACAAATGTATTTGTGTAGTGTGTGTGTGTAAAATAGGAAAAAAAGAAAAGAAATTTAGCCTACCCTGCAAATTTGAGTCTATGGACTCTGTTGCTAAAAATGTAATCTGTCATCAAAACATCTGTATCTGTCTTTACTTTGTATTTCATAGGACTTTATGTATAGATTATATATCAGCCATCAATAGTTGTTGCAGTTCTGCTCTCTCGTGGTGATGGTAGTCTTGCTTCATGCCTGTGTTTCTGTAAAGAATTTAATGAGTTTTATTTTGCAGTGTGCTATAGATAGAAAAGCAGTCCATCTTCCTACAGTTGCAGTTCCGTGAGGCTGAAATAACTCGTATTCCTCTGTCTGGAAACACGATAGGCTACTTATTTACTGCTTTTTAAATAACAGCAACAGTATTGAGTAATTGAGTAACAGTAAGTGATATAGTGCAATCATAGACAGTCTTAAGAAATAGATTTTACATAGATATTATTAGTTTTTCCAAATTTTTTCCACTCTTGTGCACCTCAGCAGCATAAATCTTGAAATCCTATAAATATAGTATAGTGGTGGAAACAGCATTGCTTAATACTGGTGTTTGCTACTTTTGATAGAACAAATAGTCATGGATGATTGGTCTTTGGTTTACTTTGCAAGTCCCGTCAGAGGAAACTGCCAAAGATCAAAACCGGAAATCACACCAGTTTATGTTTCACCCCCCGTAAAGTGTGGCGCCAGGTCCAAACCAAAATAACACTGTGGGTTATAATTAAAAACTACACATGTAAGCACAGATCACATGACACATTTGTGAATATGGTGATAAAGATTCCTTCATACTTAAATGTTTCTGAAATCTACTGAAACAAACAGAGTTCGCAATGCTGCTGTTCTGATATTTGATCTTTACAGTGGTATGAAACAGCATTTCTGCTCTGGCATGCGTGACTTCAAGCAGCGACTTATGAAACCTGCCTGCAATTTTGTGTGTCCGTGTAGATGATTTGTTTTTTAATCCTTTTTCTTTTTTTACGGTCACCGAGTCTGATGGCTTTCGAGGAGGAGGAGTTTGTACAGTATGTACACAGTGTAGTGTAGCCTAGAGCTGCTTGGCTTGATTCAGCTCCAAAACCATTAAGATTTTAAGGAAAATATTTTCTCATAGGAAATTTTTGGAGGAGACAGAGAAGATGATGCAAGGAACGTTTCCTGCTGATTTGTCATGGTACAACTGCAGTAATATTAAAACCGATGTGTCAAGGAAACTCCACCTTTGAAACATGTTAAATATGTTTATATTAGAACGTATTTGATATGCAGAGTGTATCCAGTGCTAATTTGTTGGATTTTTGGGATTCCACTGAGAATTTTTTTGATTTGTGTTTCTCAAACATAAGCGAAAAGGATCAGATCTTACAAATTTTTTGGGTGATGTTCACAGTACATTAACATTAGATACATTAATGTACTGTGCAAACTATGGTGTTGAACACGCATCCAGAATGCATTACAGATATATGTTAATGATGAGCTACAGCAGAGCCACGGTGTGAATAGTTGTCGAGCTACAAGATGGTGAGCATGTTGAGCATAATGATGTTGTGGAGGAATGACGTGGTCGCTTTTGCAGATGAGGAACCTGGACTAATATACTACATCATCATGTATGGAAGAGAAAATTAAGAGAAAAAAATTAAGTATTTATTCCAGCTGACACCACTATCAGCGGCAGAGATGATGCAAACCGCTAGGCCACTGTGCCGCCTTTAATTATCATTATTTTAATAAATCTCGGTATCACGTTAATATCGTATTGGGTGGTCCCTGATGATTCCCATCCCTAACGAGCAGGTACTTGATTAGCAATGTGGTAAGCATTTAACTAAAATGAAAACAGACCAACATTATAGAAACTTTTTTTTTAACAAAACAATCATGAAAAACTAAATCTTTGAAGTATTGAGATTATTAAACAAGTAATTCAAGGTGAATTGTAGCTTCAAAGAGCACATTAATTTGAGTGATTATTTTTAACACCCCAGTGCCCACAGATTGCTCACAGAACCCACAAAAACACTGTGCTATGTAGAGTGTTTGTTTGCATACAGACTGGTATTGTAGTAAACATAGCCAAAGTAATTTGTAGCTGGAGCGGTGTGTGACCTAGAATTTTTGTCTGATGTTTATATTGGAAACAAGTACAGAGCAAATCATTATTTCTAAATTAAATTCTCTTTGAGAATTAAAAATAAACTAAAGTATATATTTGAATGCTTTCTGATTAGTAAGGAGCTCTTGTTCTTCACATCGCATCTCTTTTTTTTTCAGTCATTTTCTTCTTTTCTGTTGTTCCTGCGGGTTCGTTTTTTTGATGTGAAATTCCTGTGACCACATGAAGCTGGAATGCACAATATCCCTGCATGCTGTGGTCCAAGAATCTGATAGAGTACTATGCAGTGCCATGTGATCGTGATGGCCAACACAAAGAACTTGTTATTATCATTGTGTTATCGCCATCCATGCCTTGGAACCATTGTGTTCCTGCCACGAGAGGAAATTCCACCCAAGAAAGAATCTGCAATGCAAAGTGATAGTAGAAGTCTGAATGTGTGTATGTGAAACAGGAAACTCACATAACATAAAACGTCTCTCTAAGCAGTGAAGTTCAGAGAGCACCTCATCTTTGGACAGAAACAAAACTAATCTGCTTGGCACGAAGGAATGCAGGCAGTGTTTGCATGTTAACATGCGTAGCTAAGCTGTGAGCTTCACTTGTAGGGTCGTTGAAAGACGTCTTTTACATGACCTGCTTGTGAGGCAAGAGGAACAGTGTTGTTCTTTTATATACTACACAAGCTTTATTTGTCATGCATTTCTTTTTCAGTTAACGTAAATTTATATGTGTGTATTTTTTCTGCATAGTGCAAGCAAAGGGAGGCAATGCTTATTTTCCTGCTTCACACACACACACACACACACGCACACACACTGACCTTGTAGACAGCAGTTTAGTATCTCATATAGTTTTTCACCGAGAACCAACTAATCTTTTAACAAGTTTTTGACCTGGCCTTGAAGTTTTCACTATGACTTCACTATGTTTTCAAGAGCAGCTCACAGTTTGCTGAGAACACACACCATCATCAAACACCATCTTTTCGCTGGAGTTGGTATTATTTAATCAAAATGATGAGCATTTTGGGTGTACCACTGCCGTAGCAATGCAATCTAATCTATTTCCTCTGTTATGAAACGGCTGAATATACAGTACTCATGCTTAAATTCTTGTTGGCATGCTGCATCACTTGGCATTACGGCAAGTGATGTTGAATTCTCAGTTCTGATTGGTCAGAAGGACTTGTTGAGTTTTCTGTAATAGAAGCACTGACAGTAGTTCTATTCACTCATTTCTATAAATGCATTCCTTCTAATATATTGTTTCTATAGTAATAGCCTATTCACAGGGACCTCGGTGGTGAACACTCCATATAGTAGAAAACGAATAATAAATTGATTAAAGAACATTTTGTTATTTAGCAAAGTTAAATTAGTTGGTTATTTGCTGTCCAGTGACAGTGCATCATTCTGTGCAACAAACATTTATTAATCTTATTAACTTTAACGGAAAATGAGGGACTTGCATTGTATGAGCGATGGGTGGGGGAGACGACTGTACTCGTGCTCCCACATTAATACGGCTCTTCTAACCATTCAGGGGCGTCTGTGAGCTCACGTAAGTGGAGGGGAACGGATAGCGCTGTCCTCCGAGTGTGTTACTCCGCCCCCAACAGTGCGTGAGCGAGCAGTTCGAAAAAATGGTCGGTGACATCACGTGGGTCGGAGGAATCACGTGATAGTCTGCATCCCTCCCGACTGAATAGTGGTAGAAGCTTAATGTGGGAGCCCCCTAGTGACTGGGAGGAATTGGAGACTAAGTGGAAAAAAGACGTGCAAGTGCTTCTGGTAGCGGATATTTTCATTTTTTCCTGAAAGAGCAAAAAGAAAACAGGAAGTCAGGATAAAATTAGCCATCTTGACACAAGACGTACAGCATTCTCAGGTTTTTGCAGCAAAATCCTTCAGGGTTTTCATGTTAACAACATTGCCAGCCTTGTATTTATTTTCAACCTCTTCTTCCCTTTGAAAACTAATTAATTTTCAAAGTAATTAATTTCCAAAACTTGCAGCAACACCAGCGTCTGATAGCAAGAATCCAGCAGTGCAATCATACAGCTATTTGTTTGCTAAATTGAGAAGGTAGGTATATTCAAACATCTTCTGTCTATTCATGCAAAACTACATGCGTTATCTTCTTTCCTTTTTCACTTTCCCAATATTTATTCTGATAACGTGCCGACAAAAGCCTTAGCATGAATGTATTATCAGCGCTTGGAGGTAATACACATAGTGTTCCTTATTCATAGCTCTGTTTTGGTGTTTGAAGTGTCCATGTCGATATTGTGTCAGGGAAACTTGTCCTTCTTTGACTTGACTAAGGAATGGCCTCTGGATTGACAAGCTAGTCTTGACCTCTATGTGTTTGGAGAGGCCCCTTCATGCTTGATCAGCCAATGGAAAATGCACAGCACCACTCGTCTGTTTGGTCTGTGTCGTGTTGCTTTGACCCCTTTTTACTGAAGCGTGCATCCTCATCTGAGGGAGTTGTTCACCAGTGGCCTTATCATGTGCCAGTCAATACACATTTATGACAGAAATGCAAATACACATCCAGAGGATAGAGGCTTTTTTTTTTCTTTTTTCCTTTGTTTTGAGAAGTATTTATGCATAACATGCATTCTGTCTGTCCAAAGTGCTTCTTATGAATCTTTATATGTAATGTATATGGTTGTTGTTGTTGTTACCATGCTGTTGGCCATGCATTTGATTTAATAAGTTACATTATCAGCGGCAATTTTAATAAATACATCCATATTTGTTGAGCCCATACCTTTCAATTCAAGTTCTGTCAAGTTTTATTTTTATATTTATTTTAGCCTTCCTGTCAGATTAAACTATTTTGGCCAATCTTCTTGTCTGTCTTCTCTCAGCAAAAAAAAAAAGTAATAATAATCTACCTACTCATTTGCTCATTGGAGACTGTTGTGCATGAAACTTAAAGGAAATAAGCTGAGATACTCAGGGATACTAAAAACTGCTTCAACCATGCAACTGACTCTTATTCTCCCCTAATTTGATGTTTAAAAACTCTTTGCACCGTGTACATGATTTTGTGCACTCCATCATTGTGACATGATTGGCTGATTACCTATTTATTTATGGTAGGACTAACTTGACTTTGAATCGAAGTTATCAATTTATTAGAAAATTTTAAAATAATTATAAATAATTATTTTATTATTAGAAATATTAATACATAATATATTATTAATTATGATTATTATTATTAATTATTAGTATTATATATATATATATATTAGAATTAGACATTTTCTAATTAAATAATTCCCTCTGCAAACTAGAACAGGTTTACTGCTAACCGAGATAAACAAGATTTTGTTTTATTTATTTTTCATATAAATTGCAATATATTGTTCCTAAGGACTCTTTGAACAATCAATAGCAACAGTTTTGCTGAATGTGTGAAACATGATACAGTAAAATTTTTCAGAAAGTCATATTTACAAAAGAAATTAAAGCAGTGAGATATTGATACAATACTCATTACTTTCACTTTGTACATAAGTATTTGGTAGACTTGCCTGGTTATATCTGCTATGCACTGTGCGGCAATCAGGATTTCTAAACTCTGTTCATGAGACCACATATTGATGTCCGCATATACAGGTACAAGTAAACCGCATCCCTGTACTATGATGAGGTGCTGTGATTAAAAAAATAAAAAAAAAAGTAGAAGAGCAGCCTCCAGGTAGAAGAGGAGGCTGATCAGGCTGTAAACTAATGTTTTTGTATTGCTTTTATGCTTCTCATGATCACCAAACCTTGCAGTTGAAAAAGGTTTTGCCTGTAACAAAACTCAAAACTTTCTTTGGTCCAAGTGACTTGCTACAAAAACACAATCCAAGCATAAGAGTAATATATACTAAACAAACACTATTATCGACACTAAATTGCATATTAAATTAACCACAGAAATCAAAAATAACCGCAGGCTGATTTATCTATCGTGGCAAAAATGTGGGAGGTGGAATTATAGCGAATTGTAAAATGTGGACATAAGATTTTTTTTCCACTTGCGCATTTTAACACCCTTGTGATGCAAAGAAATCACACATTTTCTCTAACAGTTTGTAATACTGGCAGTTCTTTCTCTTTATATATATATCCAAATATTTACAGTGTCCTTTTACTGTTGTAATTGCAACCACATTTCAAGCACCCACAATATTCATCTTATGTTTTCTGTGAACATCAACGATCAAAATAATATTAAATGTCCTCCAAAAACACAACTCACTAACAATGGATCTATGCTATTGTATTTAGCAATCAATTAATTGCATAGCAATAAGCTTCTATTATACAGTGGTTGCTATGCACAAAATAGGTGCTATTTATTTCCGTTTTTCTCACATTTATGTGTTTTTGCACACTGATTCCGACTCATTGGTGTTGGAATGCATTGTTTAATTTACCATCATTCACGGTATATAGCATCACTAGGAAAAAGGTGGAAACAAACAAGTTTACACCTAGATAACATGTTAATAATGTTGCCATGGATGCATTGCAAAGACCCAATGTAGAACATTTCATCCTATCTATGGACTTTAAGAAATGAGTTTTATTATTATTGTTATTAATATATGTAAATTAAGTATTGCAATGTATCCATGTAAATTACTTAATTGCTAAACAGTTTCCTTAAATACAGATAAGTTTGTAAGTAGGTATGGACTTCAACATCAGAACGAATAATCCTAACACTTACTTAAAATTACTTTTACCAAAGCATAATAACCCAAATCTGGACAAATACTAAGCCTTAATTGGATTATTACTGTACCTTTAGAGATGTTATAAAGCTGCTATTATTGGATATACTATTAGATGTGTCTGAATCAATAATGTGTGTATGGATCCAAACTGTGCATTTGCATAGCCTTAATCACTAAAACATAAAGACTAGAAATCACCCGCACAATATTTTAAAAAGTATTTTGTGATACATTAATAAATTCTATGAAACAAAATAAAGAAATAACAGCAGGCCTAGTTATAATCTGGACAATAAGTCGTGTGTCCTACTACAAAAAATATGACTGCCAGTCAATCGGAATATAGCATATTTTTAATAGCCATGGTACAAGAAAATGTTAAATCAGCACATGTCAGTGCCATTAATTTCAGCACATTCAGTTTATATGAATATTTATGGTTAAGGTAGAAACCTTTCACCTTTTTATGGCCTTTTTTATATATAATCAATAGCACAAGCCTTATTTAAAACAGTTTTTTTCATTTGGGTCAAAATGCAATCTGCATCATTGCTTTTAATTTCTTATTATTTTGCAATTTTTGGCCTATATTTAAAGAATAATAAATATTTTATATCACTGCATGGTCGAATGCAATTTTTTTTATACTGCATTACTTTCATATAACAACAACGCCAGTTCCAGCTGTAACACAACCTTTTTTGTTTATGTCAAACAGAGACTTTTGATCTTTGAAAACAAAATAAATAAAATTAACTAACTTTTGCAAAAACAGAATGGGCATGAGAAGATGCATAAGTACTCTCTACACAATGAGTTGAAGCGAAGGGGTCTTTTTAAAGGCTGCACGGAAGGGGAAACCACCGTCTCCTTATTAGCCTCCATACTGTATGTGTACATTCACACACATACATATATACATATTTTAATATTTTATTATCAAACTATTATTTAAGTCAAGAGGTGTTCAAGTCAAACTGAGACGTTTGAATGTGCCAAATAACAGAACACTGAAAACTCCCTTTAAAACTCCCTTTATTTCGCTTTATAATCCCCTGCTACAGCGTTTCACTAGTGCTTGAATACCATCAAGGTAACCATAGTTATGATCGAAACGCCTGCTTCACGTGTGATACGCTGGCCCCTAAATAATGGCCCAAACATGTGGAAACGCTTGGAGCGAGGTGAGAACTGTACAGGGGCTGTGGCAATAACTCCCAGCTGAGTTGCTGTAATCTGCAAGTGGTAACGGTGTGGTGATTACTGTATGTGTATTGTTCTCACAGACAGATGCATCTCCTCTGCCATTTGGTGACAAGTAATTTATTAGAAATTTTATCAGAAGTCCTGCTTTGACTTTAACATGTTTCTTAATGCGCTTTTAATATATACGTTATTGCCACTAACGACGATAGTCGTTTAACAAAATCATTCCTATTATCATTGATGTGGTAACGTTTTTCTTTTCCCTAATCAGTAATTACTGAAAGAGCCTTGGTTGTAAATACTCAATCCTGATTACACTTTCCTTTCTAGTCTTTTTAGCAAAACAACAAGGTGTATTATGTGTATGCATATGTGTGAGAGAGTGAGAGGCTGGTAAAGAATGAGGGTTCATCATAACATGAGGTGCGGGGCTGCCTTGTCCCTTGTGCCACATCACACCCCCTGGCATGCATTATTTTTGTATAACAGCACAGTCGGTTGTTTGTTGTTCCTTATTCCCTCAACACTGTAGGCTTGAATCTAATTGATCAGAAGGTGTGCATTCTATCTTTATAACAGTGCTAGTGTTTTTTCTTTCTTTCTTCCTGGAAATTAACATGTCAGACTTAACACAGGGCTTTTCATAATAATATAACAGTATCATAAAATTGTTATTATTGCTAAGAAAAAATAATGTAATAAAAAGAACGTTGGGCGTGAGCTTACTTCTCTACATATCTACCACCTAAGACGACACATTACACCAAACAATAGATGAGCGTCTATGAAGAAGCATTCTTTTTGGCTCTTGAGGAAAAGTTCCACCTCGATAATCACCTCTAAACGCCTGCCAAGAAGTCGTTTCTTCACGTAATGGAAGAGGAAGAATTCACTGGGTGAAAGGTCGGGGGAGTAGGGCGGACGAGGTAGAATTTTGTATCCCAAGTCGCCTGCAAGTTTCACTGTTTTGTGAGCTGAATGGGGTGGCGTGTTGTCATGTAAAAAAAGTTGCACTTAAATTTTTAAAAACCGGGTGCCATTTTGGTTTTGACTCTCTAACAGCATCATGCGGAACTGTACCTTTTTATTTTTAGAACAAGAATAAATGTTCATAAACATACTAATTTCTTGGGGCATCATTTGAGCAAATATTTTCTGTTTCTTCCTGCGATAATACAAATTTTATGACCGCCCCTCATAATATTGCAACACATCATAATCAGCTTCCATCTGTTTAGAATTTACTGTAGTTTAAAATCTGATTCGATCTAACATATATCTAATTGGGTATTTCATGCAGCAATGTTCTGCTTGTATTGTAATGGATGCCTGTTATACAAAATTCACTTTTTAGTCATTTTAGACATTCAGATGGGTCTCCAGGGAACAAGTAAAAAAAATAGTGAAGAGAAAAAAAAAAGTACCTGTCAAATGTTTGTACACAAGTTTGAATTTATTTTTTACTTTTTTTTGTTTTTTTTAATTATGAAACAACACATATGATATTAGGTAAGTAACAGCAGCAGTTAAGACACGAAGGTCAGCTGTTCTTGAATAATTCTTGCAAGAGCAGTATTGTCAAGTGCATTTGCAAAACCCATCAAGCACCATAATGAAACTGGCTCTCATGAAAGCAAGAACAAAAGTTATCTATGCTTTAGAGAAGAAGTTCATTTAGAATTACCAGCCTCAAAAGTTTGGGGAAGCTTGGAACCTATCCCAGGTAACTCAGGGCACTATGCGGGGTACACCCTGAATGGGGTGCCAGTCTATTGCAGGGCACACACACATTCATTTATACACTACGGACAATTTGGAAACACCAATTAGCTAATCTGTATGTCTTTGGACTGTGGGAGGAAACCATAGAACCTGGAGGAAACCCACCAAGTGCACTTTCTGCATCTGTCTGCATGCAATTTATCATCTTAAAGATGCCCATGAGTGGTTGTGATTGAGGGGAGCAGTTCGGCCATCTCTTCCAACCAAAGAGGCCTGTATGTACCCTGTAGCATCGTCACAATCTCCCAGTGACCATACGTTACTGGCTCTCCTTGTGTTCCTAAGGATATACTCTACTTTTTTAACTTTTGGAAACTTTTGAAAGTGCTCTGCTGTGACGAACAAAATGCTGACATCAGTGTTTTTTTTTTTTTTTTTTTTTCCCCATCATGTCCTCATTCTGCCGGTCCCACGTCTACTTCCCACAGGATTACATGTTAAATTTGTGCTCGAAGCTAAGATTAAAAATAGATATTGTGAAAGCAGCCTTAATGCGCTGCTTTGTACTGGTTTAAATTGTGTTAATGAAACTGCATTTTATCTGTTAACTATTCTTTTTTACGCCATACTTAAAGGCATGATTGTTAATTTTACTGATTTACTTGTAATTTTACTTTCTATATATTGACTCTAGTTTACGAAGATTGCTTCAGGTCACTCACACTTTAGCTATCCACGCACACACAAACACACACACACACACACACACACACACACACACCTTCGTTTGCACTATAGCTGTGATTACTCCATTACTGTCCCATCTGTTTATGACACCAGTGATTATGTAAAGCCCATTTTCCAGCTAAAATTGGTGATTAATTTAACTTTGGAAGTTCTCATTGAGAGATCCAGCAACAACCACAAAAAAAAAAAAAAAACCTCCATGCTTT
The DNA here is from genome assembly GCA_028565275.1 of Leiocassis micropogon. Classification (NCBI taxonomy): domain Eukaryota; kingdom Metazoa; phylum Chordata; class Actinopteri; order Siluriformes; family Bagridae; genus Leiocassis; species Leiocassis micropogon. The sequence goes on from JAOVVA010000001.1 coordinate 17,567,033, forward strand.
TTAAAAGCGAGAGCGGATGACACTCTGTGTTTTAGCATGTCGAGTGCTCGCATGATTCGATTTTGGAGCACTGGGTCGTAAATGGATGCTTTTGTAAATGGAAATGAGAGTGAATAGCCCAGCAGGCAGAGCATGCACACTTGTGGTGGGAGTTGAAACGCTTATCTTTCATGACACTTCAATGTCTAATGCAGGCAATTCATTTTTATCACCCGCATTCAGATTTACGGCTTTTGAGAATCGATTTTATTGCTTTTCCCGATCAAAACAGAAGGACATGTCAAACTGTTTGATGAAGCAGGTAGGTGGCTGTACAGTATATCTGATTCTGCTTTGTGATTGTTACATGCAGTAAAACTCACTAGGTGTATTATTGATGTAGGTAAAGAGCAGTTTGATTAAAAAGAAGAAACTAAATGTCATGTTTAAATTAAATCAGGTTTGTTGACAACTTATGGCCCTTTCATAGCTTTTATGTCTTTTTATTTTGCAATGTCCACATCATGGCATTTGGATGATGCTCAGTTGATAGTAAGAGGCCATTAGTGTGCCAAGAAAATATCTCCTTCAACATTATACCACCATCATTAGCCTGAACAGTCGATACAAGGCAGGATGGATGTTGTTTACGCCAAATTCTGACCCTACCATCCAAATGTCGCCACAGCAGTTGAGACAGACCAAGCAACGTTTTTCAGACTTTTATTGTCCAGTTTTGGTGAGCCATGTGACTATCCAATCATTGGATATTTTCTTATTTTCAGACCTAATAGCAAATGCTAATCCCAGTAGATCCACAGTTTGAGAAATACTCAAACCCGCCTATCTGGCACCAACAACTATGCCATGTTCAAAGTCATGTAAATCTGCCCCAGCTTGATTCACAGTTTTAACTTCAGCAGATCATCCTGACCATGTCTAAATGCCTAAATGCATCGAATGGCTGCCATGTCATTGGCTGATTAGATATTTGCATTAACAAGAAATTGAACAGGTCTATCTGGCGAGTGTACAGAATATGTTGTTGTTGGTCTTTCGGCTGCTCCCGGCAAGGGGTCGCCACAGCAGAATACCCAGTCCGCACTACAACTTGGCA
>JAOVVA010000001.1:17588125-17600974 GCA_028565275.1 Leiocassis micropogon
ATGCTGAAAATTGTAGACCCCTCCATGATTTCTAAGTAAGAGAACTTGCAAAATCACAGGGTGATCAAATACTTATTAACCTCACTGTATATACATATATGTTAATAATATGATAATATTATTAATACTATATTGATATAATATATGTCATACTATTTTTCTTTTCCTGAAGTGTGTATAACAATAAAATAACATGATTTCCATTCTCTGCTAATTCAAGGAATTGCGTTTCAAAATCCACTACATTTTAAACCAACTAAATGCAGCACGGTGGTGTAGTAGTTAACACAGTGACCTCGCACCTCCAGGTCATGCCTTATAGTCTGTGTGTTTGAAGTTTGCATGTTCTCCCTTTGCTTGGTAGGTTTCCTTTCATAGACCAAATACATGCAGATTAGGCTAATATTTATAGGATGAGATTCGAGTAACATTTGTAGCCCCTGTTGTATATCATGGGGTGAATATATATATATATATATATATATATATATATTTTTTTTTTTTGGCAAAAATCTGATCGTAGTGGTTTGCAAAAAATGTGAAGCTGAGAATGTACTTATAGTTGTGCAGATCTGACATTCTGCCTTCTGAGTGTCAAATTTCACAAATTGTGTGATATTTTTTAAATTTTAGTGTTTAAGCAATTCCAATAAAAAAAGGAAATCCATCCAAAGAAGAACATCATATGAACATCACGATGGATAATTGCAGTAGCCTGTCAGAAACCAGTCTGAGATAAGGATCAACTCTTGATCTTGTTTGCTGTAGTGTTTTTAGTACGGTTGTCATGCTTCTAAATTTGCTGTCATGTTTTTCATTTTGAAGTCTTTTGGTTTTACTGTTGTGCTTTGTGATTTGCTAGTGTGTTTTCGCTATTATTTCCTATTCTTCAGGTTGTTGTTGGGTTTTCAAATTTGCTGTAGCATTTTTGGTTTGATAAGAGGGCACTAGTGGCTTAGAAGTAGATGCTTTGCCTGCCATGTGAAAGGCCTGGGTTCGATTCCCAGCCAGTGCCCAAACTCCAGCCACTGGTGCCCAGCCCGGATAAAATGGGTTGCGTCAGGAAGGGCATCCAGCGTAAAAATCCAGATGTAGCGACCCCTTGCCCGGGAGATCAACGACAACGTTTTTGGTTTGATAATGTGTTTTTCCAATTACAGGCCACTACAGGCCAATAGTCACTACAACACTCATCGAATGCCCACAATGGACTTAATAAGACATGTGCCAGATTATACATTAAAACTTTCAGGATGAGACCTTCAAAGAAAGAAAAGGAACAAAAGAATTAGATATGTTGCAGGATAGCTTGTGTTTTAATGTGCTAATGTGAACAGGAAAACTCTCACCTGACACACGAGTGGACATGAAACCCATTCCTACTTCGCTTCACCTGACAGCAGGGACACAATAGGCAGCTGCCCATTGCCCACTCACCCTGATGGACAAGATAATAGAGTGCAATAACGGCACACTGTCCAGAGCCCTCCAGACACCCAGTGTTCATCACTGCCCTCGCTGTCACAGACACATAAATACACGGGTGAAGGGTGGAGAGGGGCCAAGGCTGTGATACCAGACCCTGATATTATTTCTGCCACCCATGTATGTTAGAGAGATGGACAGAAAGACAGACATAAAGATCATGACATTGTTGTTTGTACAGGTTTAAAGATCACTTCAGGGTGTCTCAGCTTTTAATAAATATTTTTTTCTCCCTAAAGGCTACAGGGTTCTGCAGACAAATCTGAATCCAGGCTTCTATTGCAAAAAAGAAAGGCTGCAGATGTCGGAATGCAAAATATGCTACTGCCTCGGTACTAGGATTATTTACATTTACACATAGCCTTATAAAATTCGCAATGCAATACCAAGGACAAAGACAAGAGGCTTATAGGTTTAGCAGGTAGCCGGTTTAATTTAAAGGAACAAGTGCGAAACTATAATGAGTCACAAGGCACCTTTAAGAGCTCTCTAGAATGTGAATATTTACTATAATGTACAAAAAACAAAACAATGGGCCGTGCTTTTATAGCAGGATAGTCAGTATGGTGTGATGTATCCTGATATACTGTAAGGCAGAGATACCTCTTCTATGCCAAAGTTGATTATTTTTCTTTTAAGACAGAAATGGATTCCTCTTAAATAACAATTTTAGTCTAGTAAAAAAAAAAGGCCATATTAGTTTGATAGAACCTGTACTGTACCATGGTATGTAGTACCAGAGTATTTTTGATAGTACCATAGTGCTTATTTGCTGATCTAGAACCTGTACCACAATATAGCACATACTTTGGTACAAGGGTACATTTGCTACAGTGTGGTACATGGTGCTCCGGTGTACCATAGTATGGTACTATGGGATATGTACCACAATACATGTTTATGTCCTGTAGTAGTAATATTTATATAGTAACCTGCATAGCCATTTTACCTTCTAAAGCAGGTATATAATAAATCAATAATAATAAAATAACAGTCTGTACTGTATCATACCAGTAGTATGTACTAACATCCATCAATCAACCCATCCAGGAACCTCTGTAGTCCAACTAGAAACTATGGAGGCCACTGGTGGCCATTGTATTTACTGCCATTTGTATGACCATGGTAGGAACATTTACACACTATGGGCAATTTGAGAACGCCAATTAACCTGCATGTCTTTGGACTGTGAGTACCCAGAGGAAACCCAACAAGTATGGGAGAACATGCAAACTCCATGCACATCCAGACCCTGAACCCAGAACCTGGAGATGTAAGGCAACAGTGCTAACCACTAAGCCAGCGTGCCGCCATGTACTAACATACAGTATTTCATTTGGTTCAGTATATACAAACGTACCATATTAGATACTTACTGAGCTTAGGAACTATGGTAAGTACCACACCATTCACTGAAGTATTGTAGTTCCCACCATAGTACTACCATGGTACCCCCTGATGTGCCATAGTACCTGCTCTGGTACTCTCTAAAGTCCTTTGGTGCCTACCATGGTAATGTCTGAAGTATAGTACCACGGATTTATACTATGTACTATAGTTTACCATCGTAAAATTTCTTATGGGTTATTAAATTGCTGTTAAATTGACACTGGAGGCTACTTCTATAATTGTTATGTCTGTTATTGTCTGGTTATCATTTAATGGAGAATTAATCATACAAGTTCCTGTGAACTAAAAAATAAAATAAATAAATAATGTACAGTATCAGAACAACAATAATATAACCTTGTGATTTGAATTATAGCTGTAAAAAGTGGACTACTGTATTGAAAAGATAACATCTGACCAATCAGATTTAAAAATCTAAAACATTGCTCTAGTATAAAGATAATTTTTAGACATACAGTAAGTTGTCCAAAAACTGAGACCATGTAAGCTTTTGGAGACTTAGTTTACAAAAATAACAAAATCTTTTAATTCATAGACAAAAACGTATTATAATGAAAAAACATATTTATCAAGAATTAAACTTGTACTGTGGATAAGACACCCGTTCGTTAAAGGTCACGGTGGGATTTTCTTTCTTTCTTTCTTTTTTTTTTAAACCAATACTTACTGTAAATCAGCTGTATTTTGTCCCAGAATCATGTTTACATCTAAAAGAACATCTCGCTCCAAACACCCTGTATCGTCAAAAACCTGAATTTCTGAGGCACTGTTTTGAAAATAGCACATGATTGAGTCCTTCAAGGTTTGGAAAGGAAGCGCGCACATTCTATGTTTTGATCTTTCCTACCAGAGGGAGGCAGTTGAGCAATTTCAGCATACGAGTGACAAAAAGGGTTTTGAGAGTTTCGAGCAGGAAAGAGGAGAGCAGAGCTATGGCTGACACGTAGCACTTTGTAGTGGTGGAACTAAATTAGGAATACGTTTCCCAAGATGCTCGTCAGAGCCAGAGTATGATTCTTTCAAGTAGGGGTGTAACTCAGCACCACTATCTGTATCTATATTTGTTTAGTGCTTGGAATATCAAAAAATGCATCTGTATTCATATGATTGTGCCCCCCAAAACAATGGAGGAAAATCAGAGCTGCTGTAAAAAGAACTGAATTTCATTTGCAAATTATAACAACAAACATTAGTTCGTAGAACTTTAGCCCCATCACTCAACTTAATCATTGCGGAAGGATCTGCACTACTTTCACGCAACCTTTTAATTATTGCATATACTGTACCTTATAGCACAGTGAAATTCTTTCTGTTACCTAAAGGCAGCTTGGTAGTGCTAGGGCTTGAAAACCTGACCACCTAATCAGTAACCTAGAGCCATACCTGCTGAGCCACCACCATCCCATCCAATCAGCTTTGCGATAGCAAACCCCCCAAAAATGAGTTAAACCCATCAACGTTCCTCTCCACAGAAACCTTCTGTAAAACGCAGAGGACCTATATATGGTTGAAGAGCAACCTGAGCTAAACTGAACCAATATGACAAACGAATGAGAAATTTCTTGCAAAAAAACCTTTTTCCAAAAACATGTACAACATTGTGATAGCAATAACACTCACTCACTCTCACTCATCGTCTATACCGCTTTATCCTGTATTCAGGGTCACATGGGGGCCCCGGAGCCTATCCCAGGAGACTAAGGGCACGAGGCGGGGTACACCCAGGACAGGGTGCCAATCCATCGCAGGGCACACACATATACTCATTTACACACTCATTTACACACTACAGGCAATTTGGGAACGTCAATTAGCCTAACCTGCATATCTTTGGACTGTGGGAGAAAACCGGAGTACCCGGAGGAAACCCACCAAGTCCGGGACAGCAAAAACGACCTAAAAATATTTTATCAGATAAACTTTTTGATGTTACATTAGAGAAAGTTCATAAATATACACCAGTCAGCCATAACACTAAACACCACCACTAGTTGAATTGAATATCATCATTGAATATCAATTATATATAAACTGGTGACAGGCTCATGGCCACCCAAAGCTCATTTTATGCCTGTTGGCTTGAAAGCCTTGGCTGTCCGTTCCGATCCCACAGAAAACCTAATGTGCCACAAATTTCTAAGAAAATAAATAAATGAATAAATAATGGGGCCTGTGATAGAAAGGTATCAGGGCACTCAATGCATCACAGCTTGCTATGTATGGAACTTAGCAGTCCAAGGTTGTTGATCTGGCCTCCAAATTCCAACTTGTTGATCTCTGATCAAGCATCCATGGAACACAATGCACAGACTAAGAAGCTGCTGGTCGAAATGGGGCCTGTTAAGCAACACATGGAACACACAACAGCATGTACAAAATACTTACACACTTATTTTGGAGGATTCCATGTGCATAGCATGCTGTGTGTGGGCTATATTGAGAGGTGGCTCTATAAATAACAGCGGATTTCTTTTTGTCAATTTTTGGCCAGTTTGGAAACATGGTACAGTTGTATTTTGGATTTCAACTTTGCAGTATGTGAGAGATTGGAAAGCTTTTTTTTTTCTGGCTCGGTAGATCAGTTCCACTTTGTCAAAATGTCACAGAATTGATAAAAATGTAATATAAACTACAGTTGTATCAATATTGAATTGATCTTTGTTTTCAGTTGACAAAGAAGCTTTGTTCTCCATCTGCAGTGACATCAGAGAGGGAGACAGGTGTCGCCTTTGATACATGAGGCTGAGGAAAAAGTACAGAGGAGTTCATTTCGAGCACAGCCTCTAACATGTGGAGATTTTAATGAAGTTGTGATTTCCTGTAGGATGAGTGAAATAAATGGCAAGCAGTCAATGACTGATGTGTCTTGGTCACAGCATGTAGCATATTGTAGTTCTGTCTCAAAGGCTTTCAGAACAAATGGATGGTTTCCTGCCATAGAAAAATTCCCATTAGCATTGATTACCCCAATTACCTAGGCTAAGTAGCAGCAGTTAAAGTGAATTAACGCAAAAGTATGACAATCTAATTATGTGCATCAATACAGAGTATGGAAATTAAGCAAGCACTGGAATTCATGTGGAACAAAGTTATTGTCCTCTTCTTTTAAAAAAGTTTTGGTGTGGTGTTTTCTCATTTGACATCAAGACATTATTGCAATCTGACATCATGATTCTGCTTAGCAATCTAGCGTTTTTCTAGTTAATCAAAATATTCCAAATAGTTCCTACAAGCAGCCAAACCATTTCCATATACAGTACATGTGTGTAATGGAGCAGGATTTGGAAAAGTGTACTGTGCATCGAGGTGCTTTAAAACATAGAGAAATACTGTAATGTACTGTATATAAACCAGTTGAAGCCTGTCGCTTTTAAATAAACATTCTAAATGATAGGTTGTCTAGTTGTTGGACACATTTTGGCTTATATTACAAGAAGCATTAAAGTCAAACCAGGACTTGATTGTGCAGAATAATAGTTTTGAGGGTAGCTAAGTGGTTAAGGTGTTGGACTGTTGATCAGAACGTCCTGGGATCAAAACCCCAGCACCACCTAGTTGCCACTAGCCCTGAACCCTGAATAAGATCAAAGCATAAGTCTCTCTGGATGAGGGTGTCATAATTTATGCCAAATGCCATAAATGTATTTAAGTTATAATAGAACTTAATTTGTTTTATGAATGTTCAGAACAATGAATGTAGCTCACTTACTCATCGTCTATACCGCTTTATCCTGTATTCAGGGTCACAGGGGGCCTGGAGCCTATCTCAGGAGACTTAGGGCACGAGGCAGGGTACACCGTAGACAGGGTGACAATCCATCACAGGGCAAACACACATACACTCATTCACACACTACGGGCAATTTGGGAACGCCAATTAGCATAACCTGCAGGTCTTTGGACTGTGGGAGGAAACCAGAGTACCCGGAGAAAACCCACCAAGAACGGGGAGAACATGCAAACTCCATGCACACAGAGACGAGAATCGAGCCTGGCCGGGAATCAAACCCGGACTCTGGAGGTGCAAGGCGACAGGCCTAACCACTACACCACCGTGCCGTCCATGAATGTAGCTATAAATGGAAATACATATCCATCCTTTATAAACGTCGAAAATTCGAATAAGTAATTTGCCGCACTATAAGAAGAATAAAATATTTCATGGTGTGACGTTATAGAAAATGAAATGTGATTGCTTTGTCTCAGGCTTATCATTGTATTATAACAGCATCCCCTGTTGTATTTTATTCTCTGTACAAGCAGGACATGGTGTACCATGTACTACATTTTTTCGACTCTATTCCAGCTTTATGTGGAGGTTTAAATGAATGCTTGGCTGAGTTGTACTGCTCTTACGGAACACAATATGTCAGTGTATTTCACAAATAACCTGTTAGTGTAGCAGTCAACCCCTTTAACACATATTCTCGACTGACATCAAGCCTTTTCCCAGGCTTTCAAATCTTATCGATGGATCATTTTTTTGCGAAATCAAACATGTACTCGGGAAGAAGATGAAATTGTATGACAAGACGACGAATTAGCATAGAGAGTGACAGCGGTTTGAAGAGTTTGGAGAAAAATGTGGTGCTCAACACACCATGGAGGTCTTCCATCATAGTAATTTAGAGGCGCAGCTCTCAGTGTGACACAATCATTATTGTTGTTTACTCTCCAAGCATGTGGCCTTATATGGTGATGTTTGCTCCGTCGAGTAATGCATGCTGTTTCCACACCCACAGCTGCATTAGAGTCAAAGAACTTGGCTTGCCTTTAAGGCATGACAGATCCAAAGGCTAATTAAAAATAATAACGCCTCATTGAAATTCGCTGGCCTTGGACCCTTCCTGAGGGAAAGAAGTGAATTGGAGTTGGAAGATCAGTTTGCTGCAGTCAAAGATCAACAAGATCTCTGGAGAATAATTGGTAAGAAAGCCTTGAGACTGAAAAATTTCAGGTCCTAATATGCTGTTTTGTTGGTATGGTCTCCAGGATGTGTGCACAAAAGTACTTTTAAAAGACAAGTAATGTAGTCACCCAAACAAATGCCATATTGCCCATCCTTACCCTGACGTACACATCATTTTGGAGCTGGCTCATCAGACCACATGACCTTTTTACATTGCTCCAAAGTCCAAACTTTATACTCATTAGCAAACTGGGGACATTGTTTTTCCTGATTAGCCTCACTGACAAGTGGTTTTCATATGGCGACATGGCTCTTTAGTCCCAATCCTATCTGTTCTTGTTGCACTATGTGTTTGGAATGCCCTTACTTTCATTTTTATCTACACATAGCTGTCATTTTTTCATGATGCATGAGTCATGACCTTTCCAGATGCATATATTTAGTAAGGACACACTTAATAATTACCCAGCGCACCATATAAAATGAATCTCATACAAATAGACCTGAATATACTCAGTAATCTTCTTCTGCTTGGTTGAAATGAAAAACCTGCACCCACACTGGGCTTTTCTGGATAAGATTTGACAGCCCTGTCTTAAATCATCCTAGAACATAGAATGTAGACAGAATGCTACATTCTGTGCAAGTGTACGCTCATGGACAGGTAATGTGTGATGGACTGGTGCATCCTTGCCTGGGTTGGTGGGATGGGTGCATGCTCTGGGATAGTACTCCCAATTAAAACAAAAAAAAAGTGTGTTTACATGACTTCACTCCTTTATAGACCACTCATTAAAACAATAAAAAAGATCGTATACATGCCACCTGTTATTTGCTTCTGTCACTTAACCTGTTTTATTTCAATCTCGACTTCGAATTATTACATCTGGCAGAATGTCACCCCGTATTGAATATTTAGCTCAAGGCGGGTGAAGATCGAACACGTTAGGAATAAATAGCCACGGGATTCTTCCGCATTGATTAGACATCCAACATCACGGCCATAACTGCATTCAGTAGCTTCTGTGTGAACGTTCAGGCTTCTGTGGCCTTGTGTCTCGCTCTGACATAAAGCCAGAGACATGGGGAACAGTCCCGCTGATACGCTTTAAACTCTGTGTGCGGAATATGAATAAAGCAAAGTTATGCAATATTTTGTGAGCATTTGGAGGCTGTGTGTTCAAATGGCAGCATGACGCCTGCTGAGATTACACTCTTAAAGACATCATTTACAGTTTCATTATATAACTCATGAAACAATGATGGCATTAAGGAACTAATTCCCTGTGATAAATCCATTTCTGCACTGACATGAGATACTGTTTCTCTCTCAATTCTTAAACAAAATACTCAACTGTTGTTTCAACCATATTGTGGTCCAGATCTATACTGTATGTCCCTATTGATCCATCTATCTATTTATTTATTAAATCATTATTCAGTGACAATTATTAGTTACACAATACAATACAATCCAACAAGTTGTAATATAACAATTTCAAAATAAGCCTATTTAACCAAGTGAAAGTAGTCGCCAAGGATAAATGAATGAATGAATAATCAATCATCCAATAAGCAATTTATGAAAATCCATGGTGAACAGAAGCAAATACCTACAGAACCCATCTGCTAATTTTGACTGCTAGCTAGCATATAGGAGCTAATATTAACGACCAAACCTGCTCATAAACTTATTCAATCTTGGTTTAAACTGTATATGTTAATATTTTGTTGTTTTTTTTTTTAGTCGTTCAGCAGTAGTGAGCTCGTCCTGTGATCCGGAGATCCTAAGTCCGAATCCCGTGTGATGCTGTAGCAGCATCCGCAGTCAGAAGCCTAGAGAGAGCTGATTGGCCGAGCTCAATCGCAGCTCTAACCATTCGTGGGCATTCCGGGAGCTTACGCAAGTTGAAGGAACGGATAATGCTATCCTCCAAGTGTGTTACGCCACTTTTACTGGTGCATGAGCAAGCGGTTCCAAAAGATGTGGTCGGCCGGTGTCACATGGAGGAAACACGTGATAGTCTTGGTCCTCCCTTGTTAACAGTTCTAGCCTTGATGGGGGAGAGCTCTAATGATGGGTGGGAACTGACTATTATATCCATAAATTATGGAGAAAATCTGGAAAAATCCCAAAGGGGAAAGAAAGAGAATTTACTACTGAGAATTGCTAAGAATAGGACAAATCGAGTCATGTTGGAAATATTTTTTGTGTTGGTTCACGACATTGTAAACCGTGACCAAGTCAATAACTAAACTGAATATTCCAACTGACTACCAGGAGAACACTTAAGTGCCTTCAACTTGCACATCTGTGTGTATTATCACAAGAATATGGTGCATTCTGTGCAGTAGTCGTTATCATTACTATCTGTAAATCACTTAATTATACATAAATCTGCTTCAGTCTGGCACTAAGATTTAATAATTAACAAAGATTGTGCCAAACTGGGCTAAAATTGCAATGATTTAAGTCCCGCCTTTATGCTCCAGGTTTCTAACCAATTATAGACAAGTCTAAATTCTTCTAACCTTTTAACCACATTCTCTGCTGTGCGTTGAGTACTTGACTAACAATGACTCTGCTTACATTGACACAGAAATACTTGAACTCATCTTGGCAAAAATATTTTGTTGTTTGTTTGTGTCCCTTAAGGGGTTCAGCAGTTTTACTAGTACTTGTACCAGATCTCATTTAGTTCAGCATTTTTCTCATTTCTTTTTTTTTCATGTGTGTTTTGCTTCTCTTAGATTCCTCAAATCAGCTATGCCTCCACAGCTCCAGAACTCAGCGATGATCGACGCTATGATTTCTTCTCACGTGTCGTTCCACCAGACTCATTCCAGGCTCAGGCCATGGTGGACATTGTCAAAGCTATGGGCTGGAATTATGTCTCGACTATAGCGTCAGAAGGCAGTTATGGAGAGAAGGGAGTGGAGGCCTTCATGCAGATTTCACGAGAAGCCGGTGAGTCAAGTAACCTTTTTTTTTTTTTTTTCTGGGAAATGATGCTCTGTTGACCATTCTGTGTTTTAGTTTTCTCAAAAATGAAAAGGGAATTTAGTTTTAAAGCACCTAATATTTTGTCTTCATCCTAGGGCTGCACAATTTGCACACACACACACACACACGCACACGCACACACACACACACACACACACACACACGAATAATAATAATAATCACATTGCGATTATTTTGACATATAGTGAGATTGCAATTTGATCTGGAATATGTAACTATTAAAATGTATAATTTTGTATTTGAACATATTTAAGTGGGCTGAGAACAAATAAGGACACAAATGAAAAAAAAAAGCTTTATAAATGATTGCACAGTTCTATATTGTGATTTAGATTTTTATGCAATTAATTGTGCAGAACTACTTTCTCCAAATGAACTAAAAATAAGGTAATATAGTATAAACAAAAATTCCTAAAACATCTGGAAAATGGTTCAGACTGTTTTTTTTTTTTTTTTTGAATAAAAGATTCATATTCTGTGGATATTAGAGTCACTTTCTGCCAAGTAATGTCAAAAGAATTTACCTACTACCATGTAGTTTAGTAAAATAAGATTTTGTCATATTCTTGTTATTATAGCATAAATGTAAAGAAATATTATAACAGTGTATCATAATTTGTTTTTTTTATCAGTTTCTACTCATAAAATATGTTACTATAATACAATTAGATATCAACCTAATCACAAATAAATATATATTTCCCTGAATGTAGCAGATTTCACATTTTGTTATTTAGATAGCATTAAATAACAGAAAAGTAGACGCATTCAAATAAACAAATGAAACATGAATGAACAACAAAAAGTTCTGAAATTAAATTAAGATAAAATGTTTTTCCTAGCCAATCATACTTCAACTTGCATGTAGTTACAAAGTTTATATGGTGTAAAATAAATTACAGCATTTATTAAATTTTTTATCATTTTGTTTTTAACAAAAGGCAATTTGGGGTAATTTACTGGAAATAACTAAGGGGGAAAAAGAATTACAATTTTACATGCTAACTTGACTGCTGCTCTTTCTGAACAGGCACTGTCAGATACAAACACATGGGAGTGGAATTAAGTGACACTGATGTTAGTAATTGAGATAAAGCTTTGTCTAAAAGGTCTTGAATGGAATGTGTTCAGTCACTCAAATGTCATACCAAACAAAGTGCTACATACCACAGGGATAAATGCACCTTATAGCACCATTAGCAAAGAAAAGCTAATGGCTGAAACTTAACATGATGCTTTTAGAGAATAAATTACATTCCAAGCTTCAAAATGCCTCAAAGTCAGTGGAGTCGCTGATACAACATTTAATCTTTTATTATTACATTCCTAATAGTACATACAAAACATAAAAATGAACTGATTACTTTGGCTACACCTTAGAATGTTTATACAGCAAATTTACTCATTACTTAATTCAAATTATTTTCAGTTTTCCTACATGTGTAATTTTCCATCCCTCTTTTAGGTTTAAGGTCACATAGTATTATTAATTATAGAAACAGTCAGCTCAAAAAACAACCTCATTATTAGATTTTATTCTATTCTATTTATGATGTATTTCATTTTGTAAAAGATTTACTGTAGCAGTTAATGAGTTAATAAACTTTTATGTTTATACAGCAATTATTATAGTTAATTTTAATTTTGTTAATAGGAATTTTCAATCATTTTAAAAAAATCTTTAAAGTTTCTTTAATTTTTTTAAGTGTATCACAACATACTGTAAAGTAGTTGACATAAAATATTAGCTAGACCACCCGATAACGAAAACCCTATTCTGCCTGGTCTCTTTCTTGGTTCTCCTGGTAACTGATCAGGCTATTGTAATATTTGCTACCTGATGTATGTATATTACTATCCTCCTTTAGCAAAGCTTCTAACATTATTTTGAAGAAGAAGATTAAGCTACTTTGACACATACACTACCGTTCAAAAGTTTGGGGTCACTTGCAAATTTCTTTGTTTTTTGTTTAGTGATTTATTTTCTACATTCTACAACAATACTGGGGATTTCAAAACT
>JAOVVA010000001.1:17601074-17613651 GCA_028565275.1 Leiocassis micropogon
CTCACCATTAACTGTTCAAAGGAGATTAATGCATTTTTTGGACGCCTTCAGCATTCCTTTACAATGTAGAAAGAAATCAACCCCAAACTGTAGTGTATGTACGTAAACGGTAGTGTATGTACCTTAAAGCACAGTGAAATATTTTTTTCCCACATATCCAGGCAGCCAGGATACAGTGTCCCTAGAGCTGATAAGGTTAAGGCCCTTGCTCAAGGCCTCAACAGTGGCAACTTGGTGGTGCTAGGGTTTGAATCCCCCACCTTTCGATCAGTAACCCAAAACCTTAAAGCCAGTTTGCGCCACCACTGCCCCAAATGTCAAAAGTGGGTTGTTGATGACTTCCTCAACAAAAGGTCAGAAGGTTTTGGTAACATTTTGCCTTTAAAAGGTAAATGTGGTGTTTAAAGACTGTTTTGTACTGATGGAAATAATATATGATGGCTGGAGTCTCAAATTATTTTGCTGATGTGTGTGTTCCTGATTCAGGAAAAGATTATTCAAGATTCAAGAATCAAGATGCAAAGAACTTTATTAATCCCAGAGGAAAATAGCTTTATTATGTATGAAATTATGTACCTTTCTTTGTGCTGACAAATAAAAAAATGTCTGTTATAATAATTGTAATTATAGAATTATATGTGTGGTTCTGCAGTCAGTGGCACATGAGACACACAGTTTTGCATTATACTGTACGTACTGTAGTTACAAACTGAAGAACATGCCTGCCTATTAAATGTCATTAAGGAAAAAGTCTTAACTTTTAACAAGAAAACTTTACTTTTGACAAGAATTTTACCCAAACTTGGTAGAAGAGTGGCTCGGCAAATCACAAAATCACAGAATAAATAAATCAGACCTATAAAATATTGAAATCAAAATCAAACATCAAATAAAACTGGTAATCTAAAAAAAATAAATAAATAACTAACAGGCAATCAGTGGAAACATGGCTCAGACCTTACACACCTCAAGTAAATGACAAGACTTCATTATGAATAGCTAATTTGTGCTTCCTTAACTAAAGACCAATCCAGGAAGTAAACAGGAAATGAGCGTCTGATTAGAATTCCGCAGACTGCTTGAGTGGGGAGGGTTTGTGTCCTGGGCTGTTGTGAATAGTCCACCTCTGTCATATAAGTCATTATTACAGACATTAGACTAAGTTCCTCCTAATTGGTTTTACTCACAGAATGAATCGTGTTCTACACCCGTAGAGATTCTTTAGTCGGATCTATTTGTAACCGTGCCAGATCAGCCTTCCTTGCTCGAATGACTGAGCTGTTTTGGCACATTTGATTGTTCTTAAATGATTGATGCTCCACCTACAATCTCATGGCGCATTCTTTTTCCTCTTTTTGTTCACACTATGCATCCGCTTTTTATTTTCTGCCATGTAATCAAAACCCGAAGCATAAATCATTAGTACGGGCAAACATTTCGTTTGAATTACGTTCGTTGTGACAGCCGTGGGCAACGAAAACGTCAACAACGTGTGTAGAGGAAAGAATAAGATGAAATTACCTCCTGATTATCCCTATTATGTTTGGAGGATAGAGACTGTGGTACGCTTTGCCAGTAAAATAAATCAATTTAATATTTGACAGCATGCAAGCTGTCCTTTGAGTTAATGTTAGTCAATACTCATGAATGGAAATAATAATAGTTGTTATTGTTAATATTATACCTACTCCAGGACACGCTGCTCTGTTTGTATAGTCGCTATACATGCAATCTTCACCTCCCGTACAGCTGAGCATTGTATCCTTATAGTATTTCTTTATTTGTTTTGTTCCACAATCTACCATGGCTATATTGTACCTTATTGTGCTTGCAACTCATATGGAGCATATTATTAAGGCTGTTATTCTTGAGCATCTTACTGTCTTGGCTAGAACAGTGCTGACCACCAGAAACAGAGCCAGAGCATTAAAAGTATAAAGCACATTGTATCACATGATCACAAGGTCTATTAAGATCGAACCGAGTATGCCCAATCAGTGTGACGGGACAAGAAGCATATTTTGGGATGTCTTACAGTAGGTCCGTGGTTAATGAATTAAGGAGATAGCTGGTTAGACAAAAATGTCCAGCCAAAGTTTTTATAGTCAATAAACTGGCAACGCATGTTTCCTGCTGCAAATATAGCAAATTTTAATGAATTTGTTGGTGGCATATTGATGATCCAATGAGTTTCTTATAGTTTGACAATCTTCAACACCCAGAACATTTTCTTAATTACTATAGATCTACTCAGCTTAACTTACTGAGGAGTATCTTTACTGATAACCATTACATTAAGTAGCTTAAATTGGGCTATATTTTTTTTCCCACTATTGTTCCAAGACATGAGGCAGAACCCTGCATACCAGTTGGTCTTTCTTTTATTTTTTGCAAGGTTTTGAAATAATACGTAATGTACCAACCATAGAGTCAGAGGTGGCAGATAGCTTTGAGGGCCAGTATGAAGCAGACATGGTGTGCACTTTCAAATGAACTGACAGACTAGACACTGTGGGTGGAAAAACTCTAAGAATAACTGCCAGAAGACTTTTTGTTGTTATTGTTGTTGCTCAACAACAGATGAAGATGCCTAGTGAAGTAAAGAGATTAATTTTGACACCTGAAACAGAGCTCATAGCTTTGATGCATGCATGCCAGAGCCCGGGGATGAAGTCAAGCTGGACTGAGTCGCATACAGTAGTTATTCAAACACGAGTAATGCAAAAAGGGACCAAATTTGAGTGCATTTAAAATGAAACCAAAAATACCATATGCGACTTAATTTCCAGCAACTTTGCTGCATTTGAAATCTGTCCAGCGAATATTATGCTACAGCTTCAAACTTGCAGGTTGCAAATGAGATTGTGTTTACTCCGGCTTTTATCCATAATGACATTTTCAGTGATAAATTTGACAAGCATGTTATCTGTTGAGGCATGCCAAGTCTGTCGTTCCCATCATATTATCCACACCTAACGCTGCATCCAGGTATTTGTCAGCTAGTATTTGTCATCTTAACTTTTCTTGCCAGAGATGGTCTTGGCTCCTACTGTGGTATCAGTATTACTATATTTGTTTATTAAGTCATTACAGCCTCATCCAGATTGAAACAGATGTGCCTGATATTGAGGACCTTAATTTACTTATTGCATTGTTTATTGCTTACTGCACGTGTATGACAAATCCTCAGCAGTTTATTGCTTTCATTGTTTATGCATGCTCAGGTTAGTGACAAGACCCCAGACAAGTTCATGTAGTGGGCCATAATTATTTTTCTCCAGGGTTTCCTAGAGATTTCTCTATCTTCTTAGAGTTTGTTAGGCCACTTGGAATCACTATATCTTCACCTGAACTGAACAACATTGAACACCCACTACACAACAACAAACTGTTGACAGGATCATGAGACCCAAAGCTCACTCATGCCTACAGGAATCAAATGCCAGCCCATCCATCTAAACCGTCAGAAAAGACAAATCACAAGGGAACTTAAAACTTATAGCAGGTGGGTTCAGGATCAATAGGTTTAATGTTACGGTTGATCATTGTATCCAGCTTCATAGAAAATCATACAGTAGTTTGGTGGGACAGCTTAGTGGCAACACCTTTTTTATTTAAGGATTTTTTTTACTTTTTGCAAGGCAGGTGCACCACTATTTGGAGGCCCAACGAGTTTATGCACCGGGTGCCCTGTTTGAAAATGTACTGTATAGTCTTCTTTCAATCCCTAAAGCCATCTTGACCCCTTGAAATTATTTTGATTTTGTACAGCCTTGTAGCAACTCATGGTTTGTTTGCACATTTTGGTGGCATATGAAAAATCATGTGATATATGGGAGACACTCGCTTAAAAATCTTTTGGGTTTTGGTGGGTTTTTTACACCGGTAAAAACTTTGAGCCTCCACACAAGTTGATGCAGTGGGAGCCACGTCCCACATTTCTTTTTATTATTTTGGATTTCTAGAGGCTTCTATGGTTTTTTTGAGAAGTCATCTTCATCAGCTTTACAGAAACATCTGGTTTGGGATAGTGAAGTTTTAAGTTGTTTTGGCAACCTTCTGTCAAACCACTAAATCTTTCAGAGGATCAAAGGATGTTTTTTCCCTTTAAAACATCACTTGGTTAAAGAGGAGAAACTTTGATTGTGACCTTGTGTAAATCCACTGTAAGGTGGTTCAAATGCCACCTTTCTCTTTACAAGGGAAGGGTGACATTTAAATGGCCACTAATGCACAGTGATTTGTCAGTCACTTGGGTGTCCACTGTATATAAATGTACGGCAGTCAAGCACTTAGCAATTTTCTGCAAATACACTGATTCAATAAGCAAAGCATGGGGCTTTAGAAATGTTCTATACCTCCAACCCTGATGCTGCTATGACTAAAATGTAAAAAGGTTTTAATAAATGTGAAAATTAAATGAGTGTGTCAAAGTTAATGTCTTTCCAAGGGAAACTATTTTTACCTTTATTTATGTTGCAGGGCTTTGCCTTTATAAGGGTTGTGATTGTGGATGTTTGCATAATAGCTAAATCAAAAGTTATTATTATTATTTTTTATAAATGCATAAATGCAAGAATGCTTTATGAAAATAAGTGCTATATACTGCATCTATAATTGAACTCTGTAGATAGATAAAAGTAGTGGAGTTGAGGCACATATATTGTGAAAGCTTAGTAATTAGCATTGTACTGAAACTTAGAAGGCTCTCTGGGGTCATATAGTTCTCACCTGTAAGTTTATTACGTTTCTGTATATTCTGGCTTATTTCACTCATTACTAGAGGCATAAGTAGGACCTAGCTATCTCATTATGTTCCTGTCTTTAAGCTTATTTATGATTAAATGTGTGCATTTAGCCTTCGTTCGGTTTTAATTTAGTGACTTGGACCAGTTTTTTATGTCTTCTGAGGAAAATCCTGAAAAACTGAGGAGTTTTCTTTCAAATTGCCTTGAAAAAAACAAGTAATTTATTATATGCATATGTTACCCTTAAAAGGCTTTGACTCATAGAAACACTTGTTTTGTCTTTTATGTCCGTATGTATGTATGACACCATATACTTAGTTTCTGTTTTAATGTTCCTATATTGTTGCATTCAACATAACTCAGAAAACCTCAGTAAAAACTGTCTATGCTTTCTCTCCATAAAGAATTGATTGCCACTTCTCAGAGCTAACATGGCAGTACCCAAATATTTTCCCACAATTAAAATGTAAAGATGATTTGATTAACCATTTAGAAATTTTCATATCATTTTATAGCAAAAGCTTTGGAGCAGCTTATTGGTTTTTGTTCAAATGCAAATAAAAAATTATAGAACATATAAACTTTAATGGACCCAAAATAAACCCCTGTGGCACCCGAGTCTAAGAAATGTGAAACTTAATTGTATACCTATAGATAAAGTTTTCTATTCTCAAGATATTAGCTATAACATCTATAAGAATAAGATATAACATCTATAAGATATAAGTACAACTGCAACTGATAATTTTGTTTAGGAACATTCCAAGACAATATAAAAAAAAAAAATCAAAAAAAAAAATAAAATAAATAAATAAATTGCTATATACAGTATATTCGAATGGCTCCCAAATAGCTTACTTGGTTTAGTCAGACAGTTCCTGAGAACCTTTGATAAACCACCACCAATTAATTTTTAGGAGGACTTCTGGGAAACTATACTTTCTAATATGTATAAGCTCTATGAAGTAATATTTGTCACAAATGTTTGGTATAGAGTAAGAAATAAAAAACATATGGTGTAGAGCTACCTATTGAGAAGTAGCTTAACTGTTAGAATCCTAGATTATTGTCCAATAACAGCATGTATCAAGGGCTTTTATTAGTTTCATACAATAGCAATTTGCCAAGAATATATGAAAGACCAGGTTAACATATGAAAGACCAGGTTACATGTTCTCCCTGTGCTTGTTGAGTTTCCTCCAGGTGCTCTGGTTTTCTTTTACAATCCAAAGACATGCAGGTTAGGTCAATTGGTGTTCCCAATTTGCCCGTATAGTGTGTGAATGAGCATGTGAGTTTGTGTGCGCCCTTGTGCCACATTTTAATAGCATACGGAGGTTGTTAAGTCTGAAGGTCTTCTACAGCATGTCATGGACTTACAATCCTGACGAGGCTGTTATAAGAACTCCACTGACGTAGCAACAACACAGTAACTTCCCCATAAGAACTTAGTCAGAACACCATAATAATAATATTATTATTATTATTATTATCACCAAGGTATAGAACTTATTAAATGATGTTATTACAATGAGCACATTGCTTAAATTAATCAGACTTCAGAATTTCAAACATATGATAAAAATTCATTGTAACTTTTTAGCTTAACTAATTTCTCTATCAGTCTCCAAATTCTAAGTTGATGGATCTCCATTATAAGTTATTTCAAAAAATAAAGTTTTAAATAAGGGTCATGCAGGAAATTTCACACCTCTTCTCTTGCCCTTATAATGCCAGATAACAGCTTTTTTTTCTTCCCTTTTTTCTTTTCATTTTATACCAAATAGGAAGAACAAAGGTTTCTAGCACTGTCTGACTATTTGAACACAGACTATGTCTTATTTCTCTAAATTACTGAAGTACTTTGAAGTATTTTCTTTAACCCACCACAATTATTTTTCGGAGCATTTGCAGCTCTGTTGAATCAAAAGCCTTGATCGCCTGCCTGTATTGTCATTGTGATGTTATACCGATCCTTTAGACTGATTCACTTACAGAGTCCAGACAAAATAAAGTAGTTAATGTTTGTCTGACGTGAATTAGGTCATCTATCATGTATCAACATATTATGATATATTTGACAGTAACAATACAATCCATTGTGTAACATTGTGTACTTATCTTTCAATCATCATGATATTTATATATCATTGTGCTGGTCAGCTTTGTAGGAGACAGATATTTCACAATGCATTACCTGCTTTTACACTCACACATCTCACACACAAAGATCACAAAATAGAATTTATTTCTAGATTACAGATAATATGAAGAAAAAAAGGCAATACATTTTTTTTAGACAATACCCAATGTTCAATATCCATCCATCCATTATCTATACCACTTATTCTATGTATGGTCACAATACATATGGTCACAATACATAGGGGCTTGGAGTCTATCCTATGCAGCTTATAAGTTTCTCACCCTGCTGCCTTAATGTCCAATATGCAGTATACCTCTCCAAAAATTATCAAAATGCGATTGCCCACTGTATACTTTACATGTAGTCAGTAGACACAGGGTAATGTGAGAGCTGACCAAAGGTACTAGTGTAACTATACACTATAATGTATATACCTACTGTATAATGTGATGAACATAAACGAGTTTGGAGAAGAAATTAGAAGTTAATAGACTAGGCATACATTATACAGCTGTAGTACAAACTACACAACTGTAGCTGTCAGTTTCTAAATACTCACTGTTTGACATGATTATGTTCGAAAGAAAGAAAGAAAGAAAGAAAGAAAGAAAGAAAGCGAATTGTCTCAATGAGTAAGAGTTTTGTATTTATAATTCTGTAAGACTGAGAAGTTCCATACTGGTAATCGAAGCAGGTTTTTATGTCAAGTCAAGAATTATTTGTCACATAAGTAGCTATGCAAAGTATATTCACTGAAATAAAATGCTTTCCAGCAAGTTCCAGAACTTTGCTTTCAGATAATAACAAGAATTGATGGGTAAACAGTGGTAAACAGGATCCATGTATGGAGCAATGTGAATAGACAATACAATATAGCAAAGACCATCCAGGCTTAGCCGTATCTAAATTGTGCAAATTGGAGTGCAAGAGTCTTAGTGAATAATGGTAATGGTGTATATCGGCTTGATTCTAGAGATTTGCATAATACCGTAAAGGACATATGGGAGAATGTTCGACAGTGCAGACAAAATGGCTAAAGACAACACTGAATACACTTGTCTAAGGTGGGTTAACAAGAATAAGTGATAGATGACTGTAAAGTGAATTATGCTTTAGTGTGTAGCATAACTTACTCATTTTGGCCCTGGGTTCAATTCCCGCATTGGGTCTTTGTGCATGGAGTTTGCATGTTCTTCCCGTGCTTGGTGGGTTTCCTCCCACAGTCCAAAGATATGCAGGTTAGGCTAATTGGCATCCCCAAATTGCCCGTAGTGTGTGAATGTGTGTGGGAATGTTGACCGGAGGTCCTACCATGGTTGTTCAAAATGGGAATAAATACAATGGCTACCATTGTTCCCTATTTGGCCTACAGATGTGCCCAGATGGATGGATGGATGGATGGTTATGTAGATGACTGAAGTTACCACTAATTAGTAGAATACACCTTGTATTTATAAAATCTACACTATATAGCCATAAGAAATCTATGTGGACACCTGGCCATTGCACCCATGTGCCTCCCATTCCAAAACCATAAGTGAAATGAATATGGAGTTGATCCTCTAAATCAACTCTATCAACTCTAAATCCGCCAAATCCTCTTGATTCTCAAAAGCATTAATTAGGGTTCATTTGTACCTGTTTTTGTACACAGCGTTCGTTGTTCCAGAAAAATCTTAATGCTACAACATACAGTACAAAGACATTCTAAACAGCTTTTTGAGAGAAGTTCAGAGGAAGACCATCTTGGATGTGATAGCCAGGTGTTCACATGCTTACGGCTATATTTATTTGATATCTACCGTCGCTGTTATCACACAAGCTGCAAGAATCAGCGATTATCCAGTGGCTTTTAAATAAGGTTATTTGTAATGATAATGCCTTGGGGTATGTTGTTTACTATCCAGCCAAGAACTGCAGATATAGGAAATACTACTTAAAGGGGTGCATGAACTCGCATTCGGTATCTTTTAATGTCTCTTCTGAGTCTGCATCACCTTCGGCTGTTTATTTATTAATTTTTTTTTCTTTTATCATTACAGAACAAAGCTCAGCTGTTTTAAATTTCTTTTAACGTCGGGGGCGGTTGCTGTCAGAAAGCAGCTTTTTGTCCTCAGGTATTTAAATGAGTCAGCCTTTCCTTCATTTAAATGAGGTTAGGTCTTATCGTAAAAATATTTGTATCTCATACAGCTCTCACTAACATCATCCAAATAAATTAAATGCATTATTCTGTGCCTTGAAATGATCCCCATATTTCCCCCCCATATACTTGTCATATAAATAATTAAGAGTGCTACTCGATCAATGCTGCATTAATGCCTCTCCTTTTGAAGACAGATTGAGTGGGTTACATTTGAGAAAGTTCATTGCTTCATATGAATCATTTCTACAATTAGTGTCACCCACTCCTTCTGCATCAGACAGTTTCTCTGAATGGAAGGTCGGCATTTTAATTTCACAGCTCTTTTGCTTCAAATTTCCTCAAATACTCCTTGGGGGGGAAAAGGGCTGCTTTATGATCTGTAGTCAACCTGAAGTCTTGAACCTCAAACTGAGCAACATTCAAGGCTTGTAAGTGCTCTAAGTGCCAAGTATAGTATTGATGAATTCCTCTGAATGACAGGCTTTTCACAGCAGATCGAAGTAAAATGGCTGTTGATGCTTGTTAGTTGTAAGTAAGTCATTCATGCGGCCATGAGTCGTGGCTCAAGTAACAGTTTAATGTTCTGTAAAACCCGGCAATGAATAGAGAAATTATGCCAACTTTTTTTTTTTTTTTTTTTCCCTCCTCACAAGGGAGCAGCGTATCAACACATCAGCTGAGGGTGAAGCCTTGCTTGATACATTATTCATCTGCTTTTATAACCTTTTCCCAAGTTGTCAGTGCTGGTGTCAGAGACATTGTACTCACAGAGGGAATTCACTGCCACTGTGCCCTATTAAGAACTAATATGTTGCCATCTGTGACTTTCCTGCTGCTGAACATGTGCAAACCAGAGGAGGTTTTGTATGCATATTTCACTTCCTGCAGAGATGGTGGCCCTAATCTCTTCAGTGCCAAGAGTTAATGACAGGTTAATGAGATATGTGATACCTTAAGCCAAAAGTGCTATCGCAACACTCATCACTAATCAATAGGTGTACAGGTGTCCTAACATCTGCATTGGAATCAGCGATGAAGTAACCGTCGTGTTACGATGTGTAACGATGTGTAACGATGCACGGGCACGTATTTTAGATCAGCACATTGTAAGCCCGGTTTGTATGTGACGTGTAGTGACTTCATGTACAGTTGTTCCATACTCCCTTGAACGCCTTTGCTGAAACATCCCTCATCGGCAAGGCTGCATGTTGAAAATGTTTAAGGGTTGCATGCCAGCTGTTCTGGGGTCACATGTTTATCACTGCACGGTAGCATAGAGCTGCTAAATACGAGCACCAGGCATTTCTTTGTTTTTGTTGTCATTATAATTGCTATCATGAGCTTCATCTTACATTTAAAATTATCAGACTAATTATTTACTAATCTATAAAGTAGACAGTCATGTTTTTTTTATCTATTCAAACACTAATTGTAACTGGTTAATATTGAAAGTTACTATTTTAAACTGTCAATAACATGTAGACTAAATTTATATATAAAAAATCTTTTAAAAAGCCTATTACTTTCAATATAGAAAAAGCTGTGTAATTGTTCATCATGCAATTCATTTGGCAAAGTTTAAAGTCCTGTGCCAATATCCTTTGCCCTCGTTTAAGGACATCATGCCACAAACAGCAATGTGCAAAGGTCTTGAGCCACTTCTCATTTCTTTATTTTAAATTCATTTAGATAAGATTAAATTAAAGAAATAGGAACAAATGTTGTACTGTGACAGGCCTAAATATACAGTTTAAAAATTGATGATTTATGTAACAACCGCAGCAGCAACCTCATTTCTCCTCTTGTCTTTTTCAGCCACTCAGCATCCCTAGTATACTAATCACGGGCCCAACCATCATTTGTCCTCTTCTGCACCTTTTTATCACTGCCTAATGCCTTAAGTTATATGGTTTTATGCTTGAATGATTTATATGTCACTACATGGTTTTAAAAATCACTTTAACAAAGAGGGACAATTTAAAGCAGCTACTCCACCTACAGCACAGTTATGGGAGTTTTGTGGGCAAACAAGAACCCAGGATAAAGACACATACAGTAACCAGGCAACCTGGAGCTGTCAGATGGAAACGCTACCCACCGGACGATTTACACCAGTGCAAAAATCCAATCTGCTAAATTTAATTGAACGGTTCATGATTTTACAGGCAATTTTCTATTATTATTTTTATTGCTTTTACAGCTACACAACATCGTTAGGAAGCTCCATGAGCTCATTGGAGCACGATATAAAATCTCACCTCCACCATGTGACAGTGTTTATCTCGGGCGCTGAGTAAAACCCAGTCCTATTGATTTCATGCACTGGACAAGTGTTCAATGGAGAAAACAACCCCCCCCCCTGAATGGAAGGTAATTAAAGATCTACTGTATGGCATTAATATCAGTAGGTTCATACCTACAGACAAGGGTGAAAATAGTTTAAAAAAAATTTTCGGTACTACTACCGCAACCCTCATCACTTGATATCGTTCATTCTTCTCGGCTTCCTGAATCCTTGGGAAAAAAAAAGTTTTAATATTTTAATACCTGTATTGAGTTGAAAGAAATTAGAAACACTTGACATTGTGTATAGCAAAATATTTTTTTAAATGATTAAGGCGAAACCTTGAAAACACTTATGTAAAAATTGACAAAATCAAATGTACCCTTTTGTAGGCACTGTTTAGTATGCGCTGGTGCAGTCACGTACCATTTACAGAGGCTCACACACAGCTTCTCTGAGCTTCTCTCTGTGTTTCTGGAATAAAGCCATCACAACTTATTCTGCAACACATTTTACTTGGAAGATTTTGTACCAAACATTTTCCTGACAGAACCCCACAGCATTGGATATCAGTCAGCCACAGGACATTGGCAGAAGCCGTGCTTACATTAACTAACAGTAATGAAAGATCGGACGGTTCAGAGGCGATTCGGAACAACTTAAAAGCAGTTAATAAGAAGACTGTGTGTTGTTTAAAATGCTATACTGCTAGCAGATTTGTTTTCTTAGCTGTATTCTTACTAAAGGGATTTGGCAGGCAGCTGCTCTCCCCTCTTTCCAGTACCGCCACTGAATTTCTTAATGCAGTACCAGACCGTAAAAGCCTATCTTTTATCCACAGCGACCGGATTATCTGGCTTATTTGTTCTTTAAAGTATCTAAAAACTTAAATGCAGTTCTCTTTCTGTTGATATACTGTGATATAAGGAGTGATTTTTTATTAACTTTTGATTGATTGGCTTTTATTTAAGATGGGAAGACATTTATGTACCAGTTTAGGAAGGAGTCTCCAGTGTAAGCACTTTGTAACACGCATTTTTTTTTTTTTAAGTTGTTTTAACACCAAGTTTTTTTCGAAAAAAGTTTTTTTTTGTGTCTTATTAACTTCAAAGAAGGTGGGAGGTTCTATAAAGGGGCAAATTGCTTTTTAATAGAAGCTACAAAACACTTACGTAGACATACTTAGTAATACATGTCTGTTACCTTACAGAGACTCTGTACTGTAAATGCTAGGAATGATTGCTGTTTGTAGT
>JAOVVA010000001.1:17626762-17642113 GCA_028565275.1 Leiocassis micropogon
TTTTTGCACATCACCAGTCCAATAACAGAGTTACAGTGGTTTCAAGATGGGTTACCTTAGTTATGCTGTAATGTTAGGTGACTGTGATGTCAGCAGGCTAGCTACTAAACGAGATCCGACAGCGACAATATAAAACAACCAGGGCGCTAATTGGGGAAAGGGGTTTTATAAAAGAATAAAAGGGTTTATTTATTTATTTTCATGAAGATGAAAGACATGCAAGTAATATTTAATACCTAATACTAAAGAGTGTGCTTATTATGGTGGAGTGGTAATTGGTTAGTGAAGTTTGAATCATTTTAGTGACTCGGTTCTTTGAATCTCGTTCATTAAAATGAACAAATGAGTCATTTAGTTTATTTCGTTCTTTTGATCAGAAATAAAATTAAATGTTACAATTTCAATAAACAGACCCGCAATAGGTCTACATACACAAATTTTGGCTATAGTTCCAGTAATGAAAATATTACAATGCAGCTAATGATATATTATGATAAACAGAATGAGCAGCTCATCTCTCATATCTTCAGGTCCGAGTCGTTCATTCTTTTGAATCGATTGCACCGCATAGGGTCTATGGGAGTCACATGACAAAAGAATGAACGATTCGGATGAAAGACTCAAAGTTACCTACTCATTTCTGTTACCTGTATATAACCTACAGAGGTTTAGTGATTCTTTGGACATGCGCGCCCAGTAGAAATGAGCAAATCACTATCCAAGACTACTCGTTCTTCTGAGTCACGTTAAAGATGAGTTATGTAAAGATGTAGGTTATGTTCATGAACCATTCGTCAAAAAGAACGAATCGTTCTTGAACAACCCATCACTAGTGTGTGTGTGTTTGTGTGAGTGTGTGTATTAGAGAGAGAGAGACAGAGAGACAGAGATCACAAATCTGGTGCCTGAACATGACATTGCAAGAGACAGTTGGGCATTGTAGGTTTTGGCAGCCATATTTCTAGACTGTGGTGTGTTCTGGGAAATGGGCCTGACAGAGCAGTGCTTTCTGTCCTTCTGTGATAGTGTGCATGCTCATGATAATCTCAGTGATCCAGTGCAAGATCCATAATGATACATAATCATGCTTCTGATGTAGAACAGTTGCAGTGAGCTGATGCAATTCCATGGCGACCATATGATGGGGAATTATCACTCTGAAGTTTTTAATTGAGTCTAGATTTTTCTAGATATACAAAAAAGACATTTTTAAAAAATGTATAGCTTCAGCAGTTTATCCATGACAAACAGGCCGGAGGCAATGGTGGTGAGGAAACATGGACACCGTCCAGGCGCTAGTCCGTGGCGTGGTTTCTGAATCCCTGTGCCAAGTCTCTCTGACACTGTCTGGCAAGTATTTTTTGGCATACTACAAACAATGAAGCATGAAACTGAGAGGATCTTGCTGGAATCAGAGCTGATAGATGTTAAACATCAGTACTTTTTACTGAAATTGCTGCAAGACAGAAAAAATATGGAGGAGATGGTCAATTCAGTTAAAATATGGACACGTAGAAGAAGAAGGTGGACATTTTTATGCTACCAGATGCACTAATTACCAGGGAGGTGTTTGTCAGGTTATGACGTAGCCTGTGGTGTAGGGTACATGGCAACGCAGACCTAAGGTATACTTGGGGACTTGGCATGGAAGCCTACTGTAAATCAGGCTTAAGATGTGATGCAGCATGGCTCTTCATTGTAAAAACAGAAGACAGCTTTTTCACTTGGACTGCATGACATGAAGGGGACGCCTCCTTCTGACAGGAACTGAAGCCACATTTTCTTCGTTAGGATTGACAGGCACAAACAACCTGGGGTTGACAGGGAGCGAGACTACGCCTCCTTCATTAAGACTGACACCTTCTATATTAAGATTGACAGGCAGACAAGCCACGCCTCTATAAATGTCCAAACTTTCACACACACACACATATATATAATTCATCAAGTAATCATGTTCCATCACTTGAATTATAAAATTATGATTTCTGCAGTATATTCCTTTCTTTCATTACTTTTGACAGGAAAACAATTACTCAATTCCAATAAAAGTCACAATATCGAACAACCTTATGGAACAATTCGGTGCTGTGGACAGTTGTCCTTTGCCAAGGTCTGTGTGTAATTGTGTATCGGCTTCCTCTCCTCCCTGCATGTGAAACTCCTTCATCATCTGCAATCGAGGACACTATTCATGGAAAGCCTTGGCATTGAGCAGTGTCTGGCGGTCATTTGCCCTGCTTTTGCCATTTGGCCCTGATGTTCATCTGCTGGAAACAGACCAACAACCCCCCCAAACACACACACACACACACACACACACACTCACTCACCTCCCTTTTAATTTTTCTTTCTTTCATTGGGATCTGTGACTCACATGCTGAATGCCAAGGTCATTGTGCTGTTTTCAGTAAAAAAAAAGAAAAGAAAAACCCGACATCAGTTGTGGAAGGGATTTCACAGCACAGCCAGACTGTGGGATGAGTGGCTCTATAATCCAAAGACAGCCAGTCTAGTATTTGTCACAAATAAATGAGTGGTCCCAGGACGTGAAACAGTGAAACAAATATCATGTGACATTTCGCAGTAAGGAACCTGTGAGTCATACCGTCGCTGCTTATAGTTCCTGTTCAATGTCGTTTGCTCCCTTGAAGAAAAAAAAATGTATATATATATATATGGCTGATATGTGATAACATAGATGTGTGAAAGCTTTTCGCATGGGCAAATTTTGTCACTGTGCTAGCCCTTCACACTTTCCTGAAAGGAAATATGTGATTCTTATTTGCGAACGTATCTCAACCAAAAGTCAGCTAAAAGTAAAAAGGAAAAAATGTGTCAAATGAGTAAAATTTAATATAAAAAAAAAAAAGTTCTCTGTGTCAGCTTTTAAAAACCGTTATAAGGCATCTTCATTTTATCATCAGCTTTATCAATCTCTGTCTCATCGCCTAACCAATATTTGATTCCGAACTGAATTAATAAGGCTTATATCAATAAAGTGATGATCCAGCTTGATCATCGTCAGCAACTTGATCAGTGCCTGACATTCATTTATTGATTAAAGATTTCGATATCTCCAGGATATAAGCCAGATATATGCCACACTTGGTAGAAAACTAGAATATATATTGAAGTTTAGAAAGAACAAGGGGCTTTCAAGTCAAACCGGGACTTTTGATGAAAATTCTTGTGAATGAAGGCGTAAATCTGAAAAAGACTTAACACACAGTACTGTTTCTAGACTATTAGCTGTAGTGAAAAAGAAAATAATTGTACAAATGTTTCAATGAAGGCCGTACGTCCGTGAATGACGATCTTGGCTGTGGTGGCTAGGAGCACACTGCAGTCGGTCCTCTGAACATTAAGCGAGTGGAATGCCTGATCTTTGCCTGAAGATAACTTGTCGCCAACTTTTAGAAAAGATGCATCTGTCTATGGTAACTTGCCAATCACTCACCAGCACCACTTGCATGTTATAGGAACTCAGCTGGGAGTTATAGCAACAACCCCTGTATAGTCCTGACCCCACTCCAAGCCATTTCCACATGGGTTTGAGTCATTGAAGGAGTTCCTGAGAGGCCAGGGTTTCAGACATGAAGCACATAGTCTGATCATGGCTCTGGTACATACTCTGGTGTATACTGGGAAAACGTTCTACCTCGATGGTTTCCAAGCACTAGTGAAACACTGGAATAAGTGTGTTAGTGTAGTAGGGGATTATAAACAAAAAGAAAGGGATTTTTGTTCGTACATCATCATCACATGCTTTACATGCCTGCTTATAATCTGATCATTTAACATTTATCATTAAATTGGTAACCAAATATCCAAATCAGTTTGACTTCTGCAGCAAATCAGTGCTCGATCATTTCCCCATCCATAAGCTACTACTCCTGTTCATTCACTTTTCTCCAGTGAAGTCCCAAACAAGGCAGTTGAATTATGTAGGCATCTCATTTTAAAGCCAGCAGTGCAGGTCTTCCCTCAGGAGCTCTTCCACTAGCAGACTTCATTTGCTCCAAACTGGCATCTCTACCTGATTTTCATTTGTTTAACACTGTAGACAGTTGCTCTTACTCTTGAAATATACCATTCTCTGCTGGTTCAGGGCTGCTGAATTGAAATGACTGCTGTTTGCAAATTTCCATGTTAAGAAAGACAGCAGAGGAGAGGAGGACTTACACGGCTTTTCGCCCTAAGTCAGTTTGTGTACCGCAGTTTATTTTCAAATGTTTTCACACATCTGCAGCTTTTTTTTATTACTTTTTACTGCTCTTTTATTAGTTTTACACGTTTACTGTTTTATTACAGAGGTTTACACCACTTTTTATGATGTACAGTATGACTTCCCACATCACCTCAGGGCTCGGTACGGCTTCTAATGCAAATGAATAACTTATACAGAATATACGCACTAGTCTGCTCCCTTTTGATTTTAGAAAAGCTGTTTGCAACAGTTTACCTTGAGAATGTGTTGAATGTGTGAATCCTAATTCTACTAATTACCTGAGAAGTTTAGTAGAAATACTGCACATATGAAATGAGTGTTTTGTGTTACAATGCCATTTGCATTGTTTTAAAAATGCAATCATTGAAAATCTCTTAAGGCATGTGTATGCAGACATTGTTACAGTTAAAGCATTCAAACCATAGCAGCAAAGCCGTTTGTACAATGCAGTCGTGTTGCATCAGAAAAAAAATATAATTAAATCACAGTTAGGTTGTAAGTAAGGTTTTGGAAACGCAGAATGTGACAAGAACTCACACGATTGGGAATAAACAGCTGTGTGGTGATAAGAAAGCCACTTGTGCTTCACTTTGCTATGGAGAATAAGGATTGGACTTTGGAGCAATGGAAAAAGGTCACGCAGTCTGATGAGAGAGTGACGGGACGTGCATGAAGCGATGTGCTCATTATGCATAGTGCCCACTGTACAAGCCTCTGGAGGAAGTGTTATGATCTGCGTTGCTCCATTTGGTCTGATCTACTGTAAGATAAACAATGTTATGCGGCAATAAAATGAAATCAGCTGACGACCTGAATGTACTGAACGACCAGGTTATAACATGGATTTTTTTTTTCCTCTCGTAATGGCACAGGGATATTTGAGACAAAAATTGTAGAAATGTTCTAAAGGCATTCCAACAAAATCTTCTCCACTAGATGTCAAAGAGCACTATAATCTGTCAAATGTAACAAGAACATAACATGGTTAATCACCGTGTATATTCTAGCATATATTTGCTTTGGATCTGATATGGGTGACAGTCTTATTGACTTGACTGATGATCTGACTTTGTGTCTACAACAAACTGTACAATATATTGCTCGTTTTTTTTTTTTTATTAAGTTTTTATATTTCTCTATTTTTGCACATGATTGACAAATTGGATTTGCTCAGCTGCAAAATTCTCAAAGCCCCACAGCCCAAGCAGAGCATGTAGCGTTGATTATTATCATTGGTAGGAATGAGGCACTATGACAAAGCAATTCCACATAATGACTTTTCCATGGCGATGTGCCTGCCTGCTCTGCCCTTCTCACTGATTTTAATAAGCAAGCATTGAGTTACAGGAGTGCCTATCGAGACCACATGAAGTGCACTGGAAGTTCACAAACTGTATAATCAAATTCTTTACAAGTGGGAAAAGTCTAACTAATGCTCACAGTGTGGATCTGACAGTGCGGGGATTAACTGCTAATTGGTTGTCGACTGTATTTCTGAGAATCAAGGAATTTATTACATATTTATTCCATAGTGCTGTTGAATTCTCAGTTGGTCAGAGCACATTGATTAATATCCTACAACAGCAGCTCTGACAGTAGTGCTGTATGCAATTCAAATCCCATCACTCTAATTTAAACAGATGTACTCACTAATACTACTGATAACAAATGCATTAAAACATAGTCATTGAAAAAGTGTGAAACTTAATTTAAATTCATGGAATGAGACTCCATCGTAAGTGCATTGCTGAGGAATGGCTTAAAGATCCCATATTTTACTATTTTTAATAAGTTAATATACAGTACAGTGAAAAAGTCTTGAACCATGCCATATTTCTTCATATTTAATTAAATTAAATGGTGTAAATTAAATTAAAGAATGAGAACAAATGCACTCCTAGAACAGGCTGCAAAGTGCCCAAAGATATGATTTAAGAATTTATGTAACAACCTCATTTCCCCTCTTGTCTCTTCTAACCACTTGGCATTCAGCATCACCTGTAGACTAATCACCGGCCTGATCATCTGCCATCATCTGCACCTGTTTCTCACTGATTCATGCATTAAGTTAGATGTGTTGATGCTTCAATGATTCATAAGTTCATTGTGTTAATTAATGAACAAAAAAAATCATTAAAGTGAAACTGCTGAAAATGAGAGCCAAGAAAGTAGTTCAGGAAGCCTGGAGATCTATTCATCAAGACTACATTAAAAAAAAAAGGGCACAAGGCTCAAGACTTTTACACAATAGTGAAGGTCTCAGAGGTTCCGCGAGGTCTCTGTTAAGGCTCCAAATGAAATACCCTTCAGATAATGGTTTCTCCCAAACTGTACCTCAAATACCCTTTATTTCACACTGCTTTCAAACATGCTGTTTTAGTGTCCATGTAAATGAGCTCCTGCTGAGCCACGCCCCTTCAGGGAACAGCTAAGCTGAATAACAAGCTGGGAGAGGGTATCTTCTTACATTCTCATGTGAGGTCACATTAGGAGGAAAATCTAGTTGACTGGTTTATGCCTTGGCCTGTGGACAAAGGATAAAAATAAAGAAATGTTTGTTTATATAATTTTTAACCAAAAGGTGAATTTTATAGACCCCTTTTACAGTACATAGAAGTCCCCTTTATGTACGTAATAACAGGAACCGGCTTGGTTGTCGACACTTTCTGACACGGAATGGATAAAAAGCCTTGCACCTCCAGGGTCTGGGTTTGATTCCCGGCCAGGCTTGATTCCCGTCTCTGTGTGCATGGAGTTTGCATGTTCTCCTCATGCTTGATGGGTTTCCTCAGGGGACTCCGGTTTTCTCCCACAGTCAAAAGACCTGCAGATTAGGCTAATGGCGTTCCCAAATTCCCAATATGCTGTGTTGTGTGAGTAAGTGTATGTGTTTGTGCCCTGCGATGGATTGGCACCCTGTCCAGGGTGTACCCTACCTCGTGCCCTAAGTCTCCTGGGTTAGGCGACCCTGAATAGAGGATAAAACACGTATAGTCCATGAGTGAGTGACTGAGTGAGTAAATCATTGTAAAATTGAAGTGCTATTAGAGATAATGTCCTTTAGGATGTTGTAGCAAAAGAATAAATAAACGTAGTACTGTACTATTTAATATTTATTTTACTTAGTTGATATTTATTTAATATATACTTTTTTAAATATATTACATAATTAAAATTTAATAAAGAATCATACTGTATGTGCCATTACATATATTTAGTTTATTTAGGAACATAAAAATTCCAAACATAAATCCTGGTTATCACTTTATGAACATCCCATCGAGTACAACATTGATCTAGAGCAGCCAACTATAAGCATTGGGTTAGTAACAGTTCTGCTTTTTCTCAATATAGGCAGCGATTTTGTGAAAAGATTCCTACTTTTTATTCCTGTCAGCTTTTTTACTTCTGTCGTCAGTAATTTAGACAGCTGTGGAGACAGCAGTGCTGTTATGTGACTTACACGCCCACTCACTTCTGAATAGGCAGAAAACTGAAGGTTTTATAGAAATGTTTACTTTATATGTAGAGACATTTCAAGGTGCAGTACTGTACAAAAGTCTTTAACCTCTCCTCATTTCTTGATATTAAATTAAATGATGCAGATTATATTTAAAACGGGAGGAAATGATTTAACATGACTGGCTGCAAAGCGCCTAAAGATACATATAAAAAATTATAGCAGCAACCTCATTTCCCATCACCAGTAGACTAATCACCAGCCTGGTCATCTGTTATCATCTGCACCTGTTTCTCACTAGGTAATGCTTGATTAGATTAGATTTTTTTTTTATGTTTGAGTGATTCATAAGTCATTGTGTGGCTTAAAAAACAAAAACATTCCTCTGAAACTAGACAGAAAATAAGAGATAAAAACCTGCCGAAAATTAGAGGCAAAAAAGTCCTTCAGGAAGCCTGGAGAACTAAATATATAAGCATTTTTATACAAAAGATTTAGTAAATATTAAGCACTATTTTTTATAGACATTGGTCTAAAATGTTTATTTGAAAACACTCATCAGGTCACAGTGCCAGCGTGTCCATGTCCAGCATGTTTTTCCTCTTATTAAAGGTGACTTATTATGCAAAATTTACTTAAATTGGTCTCCAGTGTGAACGTACAAACATGTCTGGCTTTCCTTTCATTTTCCATATTTGTATTGGGACTTTTTGTGTGAATTGAGCCAAAGAAGATGCACCTCAAAAAGATCAAGTTCCTTTAACGTGCAAGTCCTGTACATACAGATGTGCCTCTTCCGCAAGTTGGTGACAATTTATCCTTCAGTTTATTTTTAAGGATCAGGTGTTCTACTCGCAAAGACTACAGTGGGCCCCGAGCTCCCTTGGTCAGGATGGTCATTCACTGACATAAGACCTTCTTTAAATTTTAGCACCTTTCACAAGTTTTTTTCTGCAGCAAAGAGACCCATTATCGTACTGTGCTAGAAATCTTCTATAAATGTCAATCAGTTTTACACCTTTAGTTGTTCATTTGTCAAAAGTCCCAGTTTGACTTAAACGCCCTTTATACTATATATTAGTCCAAGAAATTATCAAATTGAGTGCAATTTTGCTTTTATTTGATACAGTACCTATACTGCCAAATACAATATGGCTTTCACTCTCATTTTCTGTAACTTTAAAATAGCACTTGATTCAACACATTATATTCTGCATTTTATTTCTTTTTATATAGACGTTCTTTAACGAGTAACATAATGAAACCATGAAATAAAAATTACAGCCATGAAAATTATAATGTTCATGGGCAATAAGCTATTTTATCATGCTTTTAATCTACTATTTTGCTGCTTTAAAACTGCCTGTTATATTCCTGGGATATTATGTATGCAAGAAGGCATCTGCTTCAGTGTTTTACATTGTACTACATACTGTACATTGCATGTTCTTTGGCAAGCTAAGTTAATAGCTTTCAAGATGCTTGATTTTGAGGTCTGATGTAAGAAACAGTATGTGATCTGCATGCAGAACAGGCCTGCCATTTTAATTACATCCTTGGAACAGTGACTTAGTTTCTGTAGCCATTGAGATCGTTCATGCCTGACAAGTCAGGGCTCATATCTCAGGGCTGACCTTGTAGGTTTTGACACGGCATGTGTAATTTTTAGATTTAGTGACACGGGAACTAAGTTGTATTTCAGCCAATTGCGCCAGCTCCTGGAATGGCCATAGATTAACCTAAAAATGATTGCCTAGATCAATGTTTTGTCACGGATAATGCAGATAAATTTGGCCGGTTCACCCTTGGGCAGCTGTCAGTGAGCCAGCTGCCGACTGAGGTAATAACTCTGGCTTTTTATATCATTTCTGTTCAGGTTCTTCTGTACAACAGTGGCACCTTAAAGAGGCTCCTTGAGGTGTGGCCTTTCACCAAAAGCATGATGCAGTAAGGGAAGACTAGGTATGTCTGGATGTCTAAAGACGTGCCAGGCTCTAAAAAATGTTTCTACTTCCTAGTTATGAGAAACATAGAAGGCAGCAGGCATGCATTCAGACAACTTGGGTTCCGAGTTTTAAAGTTCAAAATGTATGGCCTGTCACTTAACATCTAATGTGTTACCTGCATAAAATATGTCAGTTTAGTTTGAAAAACATGTCAAATCTGATCCATCGAGTAATTCAGATAAATATCAGCAGGTATGCGGTTCATTCATTTATTGGGCATTGTGATTATTAATTCAACAGCACTAATATTTATTTTCAGATTTGCCTGATTAAACAGCTATACTTTTTTGAAGTAATATAGCGAAAATTACTAAACAGTATCTAATATGCATTGTATGTTGTCGATGAACACCCTGCAAGGTCACCAGCACAGACGTCACTTCATTCATGCGTTACCATGGTAACATAAGCACCTTGTATACCTGTCACTGCTGCTGTGGAAATTTCACACTGCGGATATTAAATATTTATTGAAATAAACACTGATACCATTATAAAACGTAATAGTTATACTATTAAATGTGTATGACTTTTAAATAAATTATTTCATTAATTTACAAGATGTACAGATATTCATTTATAAGTTTTTACAGATTAATTAAAATAATTTTATTTGTGTCCTATTAATAGTATTTTTTCCTTGATAATAATGCTAATAAATATATAAATCCTTTTTCAAGCTTAATTTTGTTTACGCTCCAGTGAGACGCAATGACTGATGGGAAAATTTTCATTTCCTTTTCCGGTGAAGGGAAGACCCGTTCTACACTCGTTCCCAACACCCTTTGCAGTTCCCTTTGAACTGAGCAGTTTCGCTCCCTGTGGTTTGAATTCACACTTACCATGGCTGAACTCCCGTGTAGTGTACTTCACAGGGAACCTTAGGCCAATTGGAATGCACGTTGTGTTGCATTCCTCAGTGTTCCTGTGTGCTCCCTACTTCGTATGCAAGGAATATCAGTTAAGGAAACTTTCCTCGACAAAATTCCACAATTCGAAACATCCTGCAATGTCACTTCACACTGTGCTACCCTGGTAACATACAGTAAGCTCCTCGGATACCTGTTGCATTGTGTAGTGCAGATGTTGTACTGATTATTAGCCTGGTATGTATAGCAAGGACTTGGTTGATTACATGTAAAATTACTTTATCATAGTAATACTATGTCATCATCTATACTGATAATTATAGATATTTAAAAAGAGATTTATAATTTCCAATTTTTTTTAATCTCCAGGAGGGCAGAGTTCGAAGTGGAGACCCATCGTTCATTTGTTCCCTATACCGTTCACAGTTCCCTTTGAACTGAGCACTTTTACTCCCTGTGGTGTTGAATTGCACTTAGCATGAATGAATACCCTGTGCAGAATACTCACAGCCGATTTGAACACACCCTCATAAAATGCAAAACTTCTTTTTTTCTTTTTTTTGTGGTACATTTGAGGAAATCTGTCTTTTTTTGAGACTTTAAGAATTAAAATACTTAACAAAAAAAAAAGATTATAAATTGAATATATACTAATTGATTCAGCTAATTGAACAAAAGATCGATTTAATCACATAATCTATTAAATTGAACAAGTCTAAGGCTACTCTATCTAAGCTCATCTTACCTTCTCTGCCAGAAAGAAGACAGGTCAAAAGAATTGACCTTAGAGAGCACTGGTCTTCCAAATGGGGAATTTCCACTAAGAGGGAATTGCAAATCAATATAAATTTCTTCTGACTCATCAGCTTTACGCTTTAATGAAACATTACTACCATGATATGAGTGGTCACTTCCAGGATGGCTCCACTTACAGGGCACAAGCGTTTACTGATTTGTTTAATAAGGATGCACATGATATGGTACAGTAGGTCATATGCAATGGCTTTCAGAATCACTAGATTCCAAACTACACTGGATATTTTTGCTAGACATCAAATGATGGATTACTTTTTTGAAAATCAATGGCAGACACTAAAGATCTTCCAGATCTTCTAGAACACTAGGTGTATGTAATAGTTTTTCAATTATTTTTTCATCCATACTGTATGTACACATACTGTCATTGGTCTTTATTGAAAAGGTTTCATTATGGTGGCATAGTGCTTACCACTGTGACCTCGCGCCTCTAGGGTAAATGGTTGATTTCTGCCTCTAGCCTGTGCATTTTTTCTTATACTTAAGGTTTTCCAGTTTCCACCCACAATCCCAAGACATAAAGATTAGGCTAATTGGCATTTCCAAACTCATGTTAGTGTGTGTGTGCAAGTACTGTATGTGACATGTGATGGACCCGCACCCCATCCAGGGAATACCCTGCCTAGTGCCCCCAAGTCCCCCAGGAGAGGCTCCAACTCTCCGTAACTCTGTACAGGATAAGCGGTACTGGAAATGAGTGAGTGAGTGTATTGAATTAGCAATAAGTGAATGTCACTTACTGCATGGAGATGCACCTGCCGTCTTTTCATTCTCATGTTTTCATTAGTGCGTGGTGAGTTCTCTGCAGTCGCGGAGCATAAATTACCTCCATAATAACAGAAAGCACTTCGGATTTCAAACATCTATTTCACTGAGTGTCTCTGATCACTTCTGAAGCCCAGTGATGGAAAGTCGATACATCAACAGCCTCTACACAGCCAATTAGGATGCACTCTATAATTATATATTAAAAACCTGCTTGACTCTTTTCTATACGAGAGTTTTAGATCACATCTGAAATCAAAAAAACAAATAGCTGTCATCAGATCTGCGGTTGCTTCAGATGGGTTGCTTTTATTAAAGGGTTAATGCAAATACTGCAATTTCATGAGTCACATTTCCAGTATATTCCGTTTCCATTCCATCAACTGCTCATCTCTTTAGGTAGGATAATCCTGATAATCTGTGAATTGCTTTGCACGGAAGAGATAGCATTTTCACGGTGCAGCCAAGTCTGTCTCATTTAGATAAACAGTCAAATGGTGAGTTATCATCCACCGTCTTTATACAGTATGTGCGTCAATCTTTGTAAAGCTTAAAGGAGGTACATTAGACGCACAGTAATAAATCAGAAAACAGCAATGACACAAAGCACTTAAGCCAAGTTCGAAGATCTAATGATCATTGTCATAAGTTATTTCGAGTCGCGTGACCAGTCACGCGTCTGTCTACCTGTATGTTCCAGTAAAATGCTTGTTTGTTTGTTCTGATTGCTGTATTGAATTAGGCCCATCATACTTTTTTCCTCTCCTGGGCATGCATGGCAGCAACCTTTCGTAAACGAAAACTGTTTACACACGGCTGACCCTGATATGACAAATACACAAAGGTGTGCAAGTGACAAGCGCTTCAGCCTTGCCATTAATCAAACATTGCTTTAGTGCTTTTTTTCTCTTCTCCTTACAGCCTGTTGTTTTTACTGTCTTAACATTCCTATCAAAACACATTTTTTAAAGGTGACACCAACAACAACATTTTCTTTAAAAATTGGTAAACCAGGGGCGTCCAAGATAGTGCTCGCCCTATCGTCCAGGGATCGCGAGTTCGATTCCCACACGATGATGTAACCTCTCGCGGCCGGAGGCCTAGAGAGAGCTGATTGGCCGAGCTTTCTCAGAGGGGCGGGATGAGATGTACTTAGTGCTCTACTAGCCTGGTATTACGGTTTTACAGCCAATCAGAGGCATCTGTGAGCTCATGCAAGCGGAGGGAACGGATAGCACTGTCCCCAGAATGTGTTACGAGCAATTCGAAAAAATGCGGTCGGCTGGCGTCACGTCGTTCGGAGGAAACACGTGATGGTCTTCGGCCCTCCCGA
Organism: Leiocassis micropogon; assembly: GCA_028565275.1. Lineage (NCBI taxonomy): Eukaryota > Metazoa > Chordata > Actinopteri > Siluriformes > Bagridae > Leiocassis > Leiocassis micropogon. Next base: position 17,640,243 of record JAOVVA010000001.1, read on the forward strand.
CTGATTGGTAGTAGTAGCTTAATGTGGGAGCGCCCTAGTGACGGGGAGGAATTGGATACATCTAAGTTAGGGAGTTAGGAAGTTGATTTAAAAACAACAGGGGTAACAACAGTAAGTCTGATCCATGGAGAGCCCACAGCACAACCCATAGCACCCAAAACATCCACTCATCCACATCTCGATTTCTCAGAGAGGTTCTGTGGAGTCATGCCTCCCTGGTGGCACAAGGGGAACCCAATGTTATGGCTGTTCTGTGTATATACACAGTACTGTGTAAGTTCGCAGGGGTCTGGGGCTATTTTAGGGCACAAGGTTGGGTACACACGTTTGAATAGGGTGCCAACCCATTGCAGGGCACATGCAGACTCTATGGGCAATTTTAAAATGCCAGTCAAACCACATTTCATTGAACTGTGGGAGGGAACTAGAGTAGACAGAGGGAACCCACCAAGCACAGGCACAGATTGGAGATGAGATTCGAACCCCCAGTCTTCGAGGTCCAAAGTGACAGTGATAACCATTTATGAGATCTCATCTCTTTGACATATTGTTTGGGCTGAATACATCTGCAAGTCTGTATTTCATCATGCTATTTGAGTATTGAATATGTGAAAAGAAAGCAATTCATTATTCTAATTCTAGGATTAAAACTCCGTGTGGATCAGTGTGGTCATTTCAGCTGGTGTAAGACTGGGATTTTAAATCCAGGACAAGTCACTGCACTCGCTATGAATAGCCAGAACCCTTAGGTGACACCCGCATTACGGAGATAAATAGGGGGTAATGGCCCTGTAAAATACCGGATGGCTGTTTCCAAAGCTTTTAACTTTGTCGGGTCACGTTCTTATGTAGTGGAAATTGATAGCCGTGAAAGTGTATAAAGACTGAATATGGCTTTCATTCTCATATCAAAGGAGCTTTGGATTAATTCAGTGCATGTGCCTGAATTACAAATTATGTTTCAGGGTTTTAAATCAGCTGCCTCAATTGATATCAAGATAGCAATACAGGACAGTCCATGAGAAAAAAAAATCTTTTTTTAAATGTCTTTCTATTAAAAAATATATCATACAAGTACCTGTACGAGATGTACTACAGAGGAAACATTAGGGTATTTTTCATGTGGCTAAATGACACCTACATACATCCCGGCATAAACATACTTGGCTTCTTTTATTAATTTGCCAAGATCTGACATCAATTATGTTTTCAAGATGCCCTAACTTCTAAGCAAGTGATAGATTATAGATTGACGTATTGTAAGGTTGAGATGTGACACTCTTCTGGCTGATGCACTGTATTGAATCTGGCCTTGTGGATCTGTTAGAAATTGGTAGTAAAGACAGATGCAAATGCAAATGATGTACAGTATTGTGCCAAGTACACAGACAACTGTGAATAAACAAGAATCGTTAACATGAACTATGTAAATAAGGCAAGAAACATACGCATTGTAACCAAGCTGGAGGCATACTTGGCAACAAACAACAAAAGCTTGACAGCGAGACAGAAAAACCTTAAATACTAGGACTAACAAGGCGTACTGAGACTCAGATGAGAGTCATTACGGAACATGCGAGTAGATCATGTGACATGCAGGGGTGATGGGTAATGTAGTTTTGCCACAACAAGGTATATATTTATGAGTATGAGCCATAAGGTTATAATATCATAACTTGGCAAGTAAAAGTAATTAAAAAAAAGAAGAACATGGACAAGAAAAAGAAGGCAAAACAAAAAAGAAACTTTAGAACATAAATACAAGGGAAGGATTTAGCAGCTTAACAATATTAGAATGAATGATGTAATATCTAGTGCAGGGTTGCGGGATGCTGGCAGCCTATCCCAGTGGACTGTGGGTGTGAGGTGAA
>JAOVVA010000001.1:17661041-17671700 GCA_028565275.1 Leiocassis micropogon
GGAGTTAGAAAGTGACCCCAAACTTTTGAACGGTAGTGTAGGTTTAGTGGGAATCACACACTGCTCTCACCTTAGCGATTAGAGTTCGAATTCTACTCTTTTTAACATTATCCTATCCTCATGTAGTCACCATTGTTCTGATTAATACTATTAAAAACAACATAATACCAACGTTGTCCCAACATTCATATCGTTGACAAATTAACATCACCACAGCGTTGTGACAACGGAAAATCCATGCCAGTGTCTATTTGGAAAATTCGTGAATTAAAGAGTTTTAATTTTTCCAATAAATAGGCAACATGTTACACATTGTACACATTCAGGTCATGAACCTTGTATTTTAATCTATCCATCCATTTAGGAACCTCTGTAGTCCTACTAATGACGTGGAGGCCGATGTTATTTACAATTGTATTTATTCCCAATTTACGACCATGGTGGGGTCTCCGGTCAACGTTCACACTCTCATTGACACACTACGGGCAATTTGGGAACGCCATTTCTTTGGACTGTGGGAGGAAACAGGAGTACCCAGAGAAAACCTACAGTACCAAGCACAGGGAGAACATGCGAACTCAAAGCGCAAAGCGACAGTGCTACCACTAAGCCACCTAATTGTATTATAATAATATGGATTATGTAGAGAGCCTGTGGAGAGTCTGTGCTATTGACGTTTAAGCAGTATCTGATGATGAAAAGTTGATGAAAAGGCATGCACGAACCTATGGAATAAGAGTACACAATTTTCCAATGTGCATCATCTCTGCTCTCTCTCCCTCTCTTTATTTTCATAAAATATAGTAAGTAGATCTGCTTGTCTTTTTTTTTTTATTATTATTTTATACTTGACCAAAGAACAGTCCTACAATGTCATTTTAATGAGTCAAGAGTGAACTGCCCTGGTAATACCTGACTGAACACTGCCATTTACAGCGTATCTTAATAATTAGATTGTTTTTGTAACTGAGTATTTGCCCTGTGTGGGTGAAGCCTAGGCATCTCTGTGATACAGGACTTGCTGTTGCTAGGGAAGGGCTGTTTGATGTCCTCAACAGAAGCTGCTAGGGGCACGTTGCGTGGGTGTGCTAGATATGCCAAGCGCTGGTATTGTGCAGCTCTGAATCTGTAGCACAGGGTCAGACTCGCTCTTTTTTTCCCCTCACCAAAGCTGGAGACGAGCTCTGGGCACTGCTGTTGCAGCAGCGTTGCTGATAATCCGTATCAGCTTTGAGTTCCCCCGCATTTATTTTCCAAAACTGAAGCAACCTGGGCCCGAGGTTGCTGTCGTTGCAATTTATGCGTCGTGGTTCGGGTCTGATAGACAATACATACGATATAATGATGCAACGGACGAGAGACAAGATTGAGCTTCTCGATGATGTAATAATACTGCGGTGCTGTCTGTCAGGGATGTGCGGTGCCAAAGTTAGAAGGTTTAAACTTTTGGTAATGGGTTTATTTGACATGCAAATGAGTACGCAATCGTATAAATTTATAAGTATGCAAAGCACAGTAAGCAATCAGTGGAATGTTTTAGCAAACCTGAGCAGAAACATAATGAGGATTAGAAATCTGCATTTCACAGCAAAAGGGTTTTTTTTGTTTTTTTTTTAATGTGTAAGTTTAGATTCTTTTCATTGTGCTGCTTTGGGGTTCACAGTACGTTCACATCAGAATAGTTAGAATATAGAATGGGTATGGAATTGTGGTGCCATTTAGCCCTGATGTCTCTAAAAATGAAATCATGTTGTGCACTTTTTTTTTTTTTTTTTCAGAATAGCAAGTCTAAGAAAATTCCCATTGAACCACTGCTATTGCAGTTTAAGCAATCATCTCAATTTACAAGGCTTTGCTCTTAAATGAGGTTGAAAGTACAGGGTTGGGTTGAATAATGATGTTGCAAACACGTTTTTAATACCTTATACTGTAAATTTAATGGAAGAGGTTGATCCAATCTTGACTTGTCAAATTGAGTCACAAATTGATGCAAAAATGTTTTTGAAGCATTCATATAATCACAATATGTATATTTCCAGGATGTGTAGTTATACTGAGCTTAAGGTATTTTATGTTCTCCTTTATATAAATATTTGTGAATGTAAGGTCCACCAAAAATGTAGACCAAAAATGGGCAGAACATGGAGTCACACAAGCCTTGTTGCGTTTCAGGATTTGATGCCTACTTTACATCCCGCACGCTGGAAAACAACAGAAGGAACGTGTGGTTTGCAGAGTACTGGGAGGAGAATTTTAACTGCAAGCTCATGAGCTCATCCAAGAAAGAAGATACCAGTAGAAAGTGCACAGGTAAGATGCATATCTTTAACTTTGTATATACGGTAGTACTGTAGCACTAATGTGTTAATGACTGATTTGGTTTAAGGTCATTTTAAAAATGAATTAGTGGTCCATCAGTCAAACTTTTTGACACAATCTAATTGCTTGGTCTTTTATGATTTTTATTACAAATCCAAAATATCCATTAATCTCCATTGAACATTTGATTTAGTTTTTTTTCAATTGATTGTTTTTTTTTTAATATCTGATATAATATAAATGTGTACACATCTTTACAACAAAAAGTAGCATGGTTCAGGAGATAAGAAGCATTAAGGTTTATAAAAAAATGTTGAGTTGAAATTACTGGAATTTGGTTAAGAACTGTCACTATTAAAACCTGGAAGAATAGTGCTGTAATAACTTGTGGAAAAAATGTGGTTAAAAAAAAAATGAATAGAGACATTTAAACTCTTGGTGAAGTTGCATCATTAAAAATGGACGTTAGAAGTCAGAGCTTGGTTAAATAGTAAGAGTAAGAATTTTCTCATGCACAACTCACAGGATTGTGGCCATATAAAACCACTTGTTAGTGAGACTTAACAGAAAAATGATTCAGTTTGTTAGGGAGCATGAATATTGGACTGTGAAGCAATGGAAAAAGATCATGTCCAGATTGACCCTGTTTCATAAAAATGGGACGTCGGGGTAAGAAGGGAGGCCCATAAAGTGGTGCATCCAGAGCGGCCACTGTACAAGCCCCTGAGGACAGTGTTATGATCTGGGGTTGTTACAGTTGCTCAGGTCTAGGCTTAGAAATGTTATGTGGCAATAAAATGAAGTCATCTAGTGACCTAAATGTACTGAATGACCAGGGTCTCACAATTATGGAGATTTCCTTCCCTGATGGCACAGGCACATTCCAGGACTCAAACAATTTTTAGCCTTGATTGTGGTGTCCAATGCATGTGTGAAAATGATTCCTCATGCTCCAGGAACCATTTTCACACATGCATTGGACACCACAATCAAAGCTAAAGGCAGTGCACAGTATATACTGTATATATTATATATATGCGCTATACAGCTCTCACTGTACTGAGACAGTACTCGACAGAAGTACTGTCAAATAGACATGATTTCATCCTTAATATTTTTAAAGTGAAAAAAGAAAACCCAAATGTTCACATTGTTAAAAAAAACAAAACAATGAAAAACGCTGTGTCCCGGTATTCATACACACTGATTCTCTATAACAACAAAAAGAAAAAGAAAGAAACCTCCACAATATTCCATCCTCTGTCTGGACATGCACATTTCCAGAATTTGGATTAAATGTAGTTTGCTAACCATTTAGTAGAGGTCCATTTAACATTCCTTACACTTAACAAAATCATCCACAATATTGTTCAAGTCCATATACTTAGCTCTGGTACTTAATAAAGTAAAATTAAATACACAGGGGTGTTTTCTGCCCCGTGCTGCTCCTCGGGTAGTACTTGGTGAGATTTAGATTAGAAATGGAACTCTCTTTTGTCACATTACTCACAAATTAGGGCCAGTTATCAGTGTAACACAGCTCTGTCCAATTGCCATGTGACGTTCATATATTTTTCTTTTTGTTGCACATGATTTATTCATTCAGGGCATAAAGTTTTTTAAAGCAGGTTAGATCTACTCACAAACAATGGGTGTAAATAATAAAGAAACCAGACACCATAACTCTACCAGTCCTCAGATCTGATTTCAAGAAGGCAGTGTATGAGTTAGAGCAGGCATGGTCAAAAGTCTTTAAGGAGTGCTGAGCTATAGTGAGACGAGAGGATCCATTGAGTGAATCTGAATCCTATAGTAGAAAAAACATTCTTCACATCGCCTCGTGCTTGCCTGTCAACCCCGATAATTGCACCAGAGAACCCAAGGCCCTTGATATTTTCAGCTTTTTTTGTCTCCCCATCAAAAAAGCATCAAAACTGTGCAAGGCCCATTGCTTTTATCCTGCTCGAGATGCATATTTGAATACAAATCAGCTCCATCTTTGAAATAAAGCCCTCAATTACATAATGAGTTCTGCTCAACCCGTTGCTGCTATTTCAGGCTGACTGACTTCCACGAAACCTGGCGTAGGACGAGTCTGACAGCAAGATACGCGCAGAGACTCTCAAGCGCAATCTCTAGACTATTCGTCAGAGGGCTTGGAGGAATCGAAACATGTGAAAAAATACAAGCTCAGTATAATGTGCACCTGGGTTGAAAGTCTTGGTTCAGTGCTAACAAATTGCTTTCCAAAAATATTTTAGAATAATATTACATTGTTAAGACGGCAAGGTGGTGCAGCACGCAGCGTTCCCGCCTCAAAGCTCCTGGGTCTCCGGTTCGAGCCTGATCTCGGGTTAACATCTTTATGAAGTTTTCCGACGTTCTCTCAATGTTTACGCGGGGTTCTTCTGGACTCTTCACATTTCTTCTTTTACTAGCTTCCTATTTATATTATATTCCTCCTTCACCACCCAGTGCTCTTAGGGTAGACTGTAAATCTAAAATGACATGGATATGATTATGATAAAATTGCTTACTTAAGATTAATGAAAGAATTTATTAATTACTGTATGCATTAAAAGAATGACTTACTATTGCAAATAAAGTAGCATACATGCTGTTGACAATAATACTGTAGATGCTCTTTCTAGGCACATTAGTCAACACATTTATATTTGTTTGTTTGTATTTATACTTTTAATTCTTTGAATCTGGCAAATATGATCAAGAGGAGAAAGTAATGAAGGTAAAGAGAGTAAAGAAAAGTAGGACAAACTAATTAAATAGGCTACCATCATCATGACATATTCACATATGCCTAAGTATTATGAATTAAATACATTTAAATTTATATTAAATAGATTATGATTTGTTTATATTTTAAACAATTATTTTTTTCTTGCCAAGACATATTCTTCCATGACGAGTGGAATTAGTTAACCTGTGCCTGGTGGAACTGACAAACAATAATTAGTGTCATTACCAAGACGAAAGTAGTTGTAAATTGTTACCAGTTTTTTTTTAGTCAAAAGGTGAGGACAGTAAACCATGGAGTTGGTGGACAGTCCTGAGAAACTTATGAGATTTACTTTATTTTTCCACTTATTCCGCTTTAGAATATCAGCTAACTTTCAGGTTCCAGGGTTGAATCCCAAATAGAGTTCAATGGAAAGCTAGTGCACTATGTAAAGTGAAAACCCCTTGTTTCACACATCAAGTAGTGCTTTTGATGGGGCTTAGAGATGGATTTTGGATTTAGCCTTTAGTTAGACTCTAGTTAGCATTGTAGCTAGCTACAGTGTGTTTAGCCATGAACAGAACAACACTGAGTGTTCAGAGGCAATTCAGAACAAATTACTACAGCAAAGTGTGGTTTACGTTGACATAACTAAAAGTGCTAAAAGTGCTTCTGTGCCTGGGTTGGAATGTCTATGTTTTTGGAACGTCTACTTTCACCCATGTTGTTGAACGACAGTTAGTGTAATTAACAATTGTTAAAACACTTGTGACATTCAGTGAAACATAAAGTTAAACATCCCATGCTGTTATACGTGGAATGGCTCTCATCCAATCAGATTACTCGTTCACCTAGACATTACCAAAATAGGGAAAGTTCTAGAGAAAAGTTGTAGTGACTTCTATTTTAGGGCATTTTGGACATGTCCATACTGGTAAAATAACTGGACAGCAACTGGTGAAAAGAATTTCAAACACTGGATAATTTTCCCTTCCTATTGCAATCTCCTGATCAGCATCATGACCTAAAAAAATTTATATTTACAAATGCTTCAGTATCTAAAGATTCCAATATCTAAATCCTGGAAGCAAGAAGATAAAATACTGAGATTGCAGGGGAAAACATACAGTACTGTACTGATAAGTAGATACTGTACTTAAGTTACTACATAAGATTTCTCTACAATATTTTCTTTATAAGATTTACTTCTAGAATAGACAGATATGGATTCAATATAAAGATGTTCTCATTAAATCCTAAAACTCTACCCCTGCCAAGCATCATTACAACTCTTTGATCCACTACTGTATAAAAGATGTCATTCGAAGCAGCACGACTACTTTTTTCACACCTCCAGTGCAGCACGTTTTTACTTAAACCTAAAAAGACTGCAGAATCATGCGTTCTATTGCAGCGCTAACACCACATTACAATGCATTTAGCTCAGAGCTGTGATTACTAGCAGAGCCTCTCGAGGTCAGCAAGATTGATTTCAGGATTGGAAGAGGAAGTGACATGCTGCGCAACAGCTGGCAACGCCATCAGCACCTCTGCTTTGTAGATTCGCCCAGAGACACTGTCAGCGCGAGGGCCAATTTCCACACATCAAGGGATCGAATGTGTGACAAGAGAGATGGCACATGCTGCTGTCGCAAGGATAACACGTTGTGCTAAGGGGCATAAGTTGCCCTGGTAGAGCAAAGGGTATAAAAACAGAAATGAAAAAATAGACATGAAAATGAAATAAATACTTGACTCAAAGGTCATAAACTTTGTTAATCAAAAAAGAACAGAGTGGTTAGAACTAGCTAACTGGCTATGCGGCACTCGGTATTGATCTTGTCAGTGATCTAGTCCTGCACGAACACCACAACATCCTACGAAGCTAAGAAAATTGACAAAATTAATAATTTATGACGACTTATGAATAATGAAATATCATGTCTTACATATTAGTTAATAATTTACAAATTATTCGGTGTAGAGACTTTAATTTAAATTGCAGCTTCTTGCAGAGATCACATTAGAGGTGTGTACCAGACTTGTGGTTCTTCACAACCAAACAAACAAAAGTGGTGGGAACAAAACTGGATATTTTTACTAGAATCCCATTGCACACACAATTTACTTTTTGTTACACTGCCCGGCCAAAAAAACAGTCACTACTGGGATTTAACAAAGAAAAAAGTGCAAATTATTTTATTGGATAATTATTGCAGTGATTACTACAGTTCAGTTGGCAACAGATTATTTAAACCTAATAGATACAGCGAGTACAGTAGTTTCTCATTTTCATAAACAATCATTTCAGAAGATGTAGCAAAGATGTTACTTTGCTGTAGAAGGGTCGAATTCTTGGCCTGAATAAAGCAAAGAGAACAACTAAGGATATTGATGAATCTACTAAAATTGGATTACCAACTTTGAGGCACATTATTAAAACCTGGAAGGATAGTGGTGAACCATCGCCTTCGAGGACAGGAATGTGGTCGGGAAATGATCATGATTGGAGATCACTTAACATTAAATAAATAAATAGATAAAGAAACATGTAGAACTCACGGCTATGTCTGATAGTGTTCCACATGCACGACGCTCAAGGGAATTGGACAAAACAGCTGTGTAGCCTTATGAAAACAACTTGGCAGTGAGGGTAATTGAAAAAAAAAAAGGCTTCAGTTTGCTAGGGCTAGGGAGCATAATGAATGGACTGTGGAGCACTGGAAAAAGGACATATGTTCTGATGAGTCCAGACTTACCCTGTTTTAGGGTGATGGGCAGATCAGGGTACAAGAAGAGAGGCAGATGAAGTGACGCCCCATCATGGCTAGCGCCCACCATAAAAGCCTGTGAGGACCAATTGAGGTCAACTGTTGATTTGACTATATACGGAATTACTAGGTTTTTTCCATCAATGCATATTCTAGGATGACAATGGCAGGATACATCGGACACAAATTGAGAAAGAATGGTTTAAAGAGTATGGGACAACATTTTCACACATGGATCAGTCACCACATAGTCCAGACATTAACCACCTTGAGATTTCTTTTGGGTCTGCTGGAGAAGGCTTTATGCAGCAGTCTGACTATTCCATCATCAATACAAGATCTTGGAGAGAAATGAATATGAATCAGGACTGAAATAAACGTTTGTTAAATTGCATAAGCTTATTGACATGATGCCATATATTTAATCAAAGCAAAAGGTCGTCCAACAAAACACTAGGTGTGTGACTTGTCTGGGCCGGCAATGTACTGTATTTGTAACATTCGAAAATCATACCTAATGGATCCGTGCCCAGATGTACAGTACTCGGTACTCATTTAAGACTAACTGACTGAAGGAAATTTAGCAATACACTAAGTTTTCTACAGATCTCCTGCAGTAGTTGGGGATTTTATGCAAGTTTTAAAATATTTGTCCAGCTCGGAAGGTTTGTTGAAGTTTGTGATCTTCATTGTTTTGTTCCCATCAGATGCATTGCAGTGCATGGAGGATTGCACACTTGGTTTGTTTGCTGCTCCTCCCCACTAATAAGAGGTAATAAGATTGTTAGGAAGAATTTGCATGGACTGATCTCTCCAGACTTCTGGCGTCTTCTTCCAACTCAAGGGCTGGCAACTTACTGTCCTGGTTCTCCCTTGTGGTAATTATGACCTTAATGAGAAGAAATCAGAATGCAAAGCCCTTCAAAATCAGCCCAGGTTTTCCCATAAACTGACTTTGAAAGCACATGAAGTACTTTTAAATTTGCCCTGTATCTATTGAAGATTGCATTAATGTTATTATTATTAACATTAAAAACAGGTATTTAAGATTCAGGCACAGCATTTGCCAAGTGCCGCAGCTATGATAAGCCTATGGAAAAAGTAAAATGTGAATCGGCAGCAAAGTCTGCCAGAACTTTTGATTTTGCAGAAAAACAGAACACAGTTATGGGCGTAAAAACTACATTTATTTTCCCATGTAATACTTTGCTAATGTTTCACAAATGCACTTATTCCAGTTTTTCACTAGTGCTTGGACACCATCAAGAGTGAAAGATTTCTCAGTACACCGGAGCCTACTTCCTGTCTGAAATGGTAGCCTCCCAGGAACTTTTTTAAATGAACTCCTTTAAATTCGAAAGTGGTGTTCATCGATGGTTGTGTGTGCAGATCCCGTAGACAGATGCAAGTTGTTGCCAAGTAGAATGTTTACATGAACGACTGTAAAGGGCTCTAAGCCACCTTGGCCATATAAATGTTTTGCTGCGGCTAAGAGTCTCATCACCGTACTGTGCTTGAAATCTTCTGTAAATGTCAATCGGTTTTATGCCTTCATTCATGAGAAATTCCATCACAAGTGGTGGTTTGACTAGAACGCTCGTTGTATTAAACACTGCATGTTTTAAAAGGGCATTTCAGTTGACCTGTTGTTGTTATAGCATGGATACTGTGACAAAAGAATAAAGAAACAGGCTGATAGAAATCACTGCACAGACCCATGGGTTATTGTTTCTGTCCATACTGACTTTTTCAGATGGAAAACAATATCATCATGTTGATTTCAAAGTGTTTATTATATGGACGGAGGAGTTTGCCAATATCTTCAGATGCATTTTCATTGTATCAAATGGATATAAATTAAGGTGACTGACATAGAGCAATCATTAGCAAGATTCGCAGGGGCACAGTAGAGCTACTATAAGTATTTTAATAGAGAATAAAATTAGTTTTGCCTCGGCAATCAGTGTGACACTGAAGGTTACTTCCTGGTTATATATATATGATTTTCCTCTCGACTGCACAGATTTCAGGTTTATTAAAGTCTCCTCAGGTCCTGTGATGTGCGATGTCTGATACATACTCGTCATAGGAAAAGGGGTTCTGTAAGAGTGCTTAGCTAAAAAATCCTATTCTGATGGTGAAACACTAGATTGTGGGAGATTTACAGTATAAATGATTAAAAATACTGAGCCTTTTTTTATTTTGCTGTTTCGAGTTCTTCATATTTAAAATATTGCATTACAAGGTGTTTTCCTGTCTTCAGAAGTCGAATAAAACACAAAATATGTCAAGACAATCAAAGAATCAGCTTCTCTGATTGCGTGCTTAGCCATGAAGCTTGTATTCATCACTGGATTACATTTCTGTATTGATTGACCCAACACTCCTGACAGCGGGCATCTTTATGTGCGAACACTGTCAATAATCATAATCCCTTTCTAAGTACAGATTATATATCAGTAATTATAGTGTTTAGAAATCCCAGCTTAACTGCTACTGATCATGTGCACGTTCCAATTTCGCTATACTGTTTCTCTTTATTAGCACCTGATAACTTCTTACTTAATCTGTGTCTTTGTCTTTAATCACGGTCCTCATATGAGGGTAGTAAAATAATTACATATAGATAATGTGGTTTGGAGAAAATGTCATGTCCTCATGTGAGGACAATCGGGTCTCAAGAGCCTAAACCGCTGAACTCGTATATGTTAAGATCAGGTATTAAATAATTTATTATTATTATTATTATTATTATTATTGTAGCGTTTTTATCGCCGGAAAGGATGGTGGAGAGACGAGTGAGCTTACTTGCTGCCCAATGCAATGGCTGGG
>JAOVVA010000001.1:17679531-17691124 GCA_028565275.1 Leiocassis micropogon
TAGGGTTAATTATAATAGTAATAATATATTTGCTAATAATAATATGAATTTTTGATTGTGGTGTCCTAATATATTTGATAGAGATTTATTGGAGGGAATCTGTGTATAAATAATTATACAAAAACACTACGTTGTGCAACTTAACTTTCAGGACTACAAGTTTCAAAATTTACAGCTTAGCATAACAAAAGCCTTAACTGACAATTTCTTCTCTTGGCTCGTTGATATTTTTATCGCTCCCTTCCATTTTGCAGGCCGCAATAGAACGCTCCATCAAATCAATACACAGCTAACTGTTTGCGTTTCCTTCCGCTTTGTGGGTGACGTAAGCGCTTCTTCTTCATCGGTGTTTAGTAGCGGCTTGTATCCGGAAGCGAGCTGTGTCACGCCAAACAAATAATTGCACAAAAACATAACGCAATCTTTTAAAATTATTTAAAAGTAGCTTCGAGGCAGAAGATTTTGCCTCCATCATTTTTTGTAATCGAGTTACTCGAGGAATCGTTTCAGCCCTTTTGTGAGTGTGTGTGTATGCGCGTGCGTGTGTATGTATGTGCGTGCGTGTGTGTGTCTGTTTCTGCAGCCTATTTGTCGTTAAGCTCAGTCTCCTGTTCTCGCGCTCTGTTTAGGTGCGCTGCGTTGTGATTGGTTCAAATAGCATACTGCGGGAAAAGTCGGGAGCGCGCAAAAAATCGTGCTGTAAGGCAATTTAGAAATCGCGCATATTCACATCGCGATTTCGATGCGATTTCGATTAATCGCACAGCCCTACCACCTGGGTTACCTAAGAATGACATATCAACATAGCCTGAAACCAGAATATGACACCGCTGTTTGTACAATGCAAGGAAATAAGCACACATCAAGCACAAGATCATAAATGTCTTTGTACATTTCTGTTGTTTAGGGCTTTCATAGGTTTCATGTTGGACAAATAGCACAACACAATAACACAATAACACAATGATAACACAATCATTTTTTGCCCGTTGATTGCTGACATTTATACAATGTGATTATGCAAATGAGGCTCAGTCTAATTAAATATGAATTCATTTGCATACTTAACAATCCCAAAATTGAGTCCTTTGATTATGTCGGAACTATTTTGTTTCATTCGTTCTACTGCGAAAGACACACAAGGGAAAGACTTTTACAGAAATCTTTGTTTGCAAATCATTTCTTTGTGCGATCAAGGTGTTATAAAATATTTTCTAACTTTTAATGTGAAATCTAACTTCGTGAACAGTTTTTCGAAATTCCACAGCTAGACTTTTTTTGTATAGTCTTAAGGAATAGTTATCCTGGCTTCCTAAAAGCTCTCATTTTCAGTCCAATACCTGTAGAGCACTGAAATCTGTTGAGTCTTGATATTTTTATCTATTATTACTGCAATAAAATAGAATACATGTCTGAAATTCATTTTAGTTAATATTAAAAAAATGTAAAACGAATCTTTTGTGTCCTTTTTTTTTTTTTAACTCTGTAGGCCAGGAACGGATAGGAATCGACTCCAAGTACGAGCAGGAGGGGAAAGTGCAGTTTGTAATTGATGCAGTGTACGCCATGGCACACGCGCTACACAACATGCACAAAGATTTGTGTCCTGAGCAGTCAGGCATCTGCTCTGAGATGGAAGCTGCCGGCGGCAAGAAGCTGCTCAAATATATCCGCAACATCAACTTCAACGGTGAGTAAAAAAATAAATAAATAAAAATCACCTTGTCATAAGGAATGTTATGTGGTGAGACAGGAGCAAAAGCTCAGGGTACTCTAATGGCATACAGTGCTTTAGTTTAAATTACAAGTCAGCTTTTGAATGCGAAATGTTTTGAATCAGATTTGCCCGTCAAGCATTATTCTTGCTTTTGCCACTCAATTTTTATTTCTTTTATTACATACAGTTGATGTGGTAGAGCTGGGCAGAAGATCTATGTAGATATACTGTATTACTATCATAGTAGAAAATTGTTAAGAAAATGTATTTTGTCTATTAACCTGCACAAATACACAAACCTTAAAGAATAAAAGAACTTAATGGTCATGTTACAAGCACTCCTCATTTATTATGGACTCTACTGGAACAAGGCTTAATAATTATTTACAGTATGTAGATTTACATCACTTTTCAGAACTTGCCTATCAGCAATTTATCAACAAGTAGCTCTATAAATTCTCCTCTTACTTAAGGGCAAGTTATTTTATGTAGGATATTAAATTTGGCACTCATTCCAAAGGTCATATTTAACATTGGCAACATCAGTCCAAAGGTTTTGTATAGGTTACTAATCGTGACTTGCAAGAATCTGAAGTACAAGTGTCAGAGATCGTGTTTTTCAGTAGCATCTGGGTCACCATCTATAAACATAACAACTTTCCCATTCGAAAGAAAAAATCTGGCTTGATGTCAAACATCATATGATTTTACATAAAAGCATGAGACAGTTTTATGCTGAAGTTACACAGCCACAACACTAACTCCACTGCCAGGTGAATTGAATAAAAATGATTATTAATTATATACCATTAAACTGGTGAGAGGATTAGGGACACCCAAGGCTCATTTATGCCTTTGGGGGCCGAAGGCCACCCTGTCTAGTCTGATCCTACAAAAAAGCAATGTAGCACAAACTGCTGAAAAAAAAATATGCTGGCCACAATAGAAAGGAATCAGAACAACCAATGCATCACAGCCTACCACTTATGGGGCTCAGCAGGCAAAGAGTTCAAGGTTGTTGATTGAAACAAGCCTGATACATGGTGGCCTCGCTCCACCAACCACAGCACCTAAAGTATCCGTCACTAATGATTGAAAATGTGAAGGTGTTTTTCATCCTCACCAGGGTATATTCAACTTTAGGTGATGATCACTGTTGTCAAGTCATAATTCATTGCAGCCAACCATCATTCAAGCAATGAAAGTTTAAATCTAATAGTATACTGTATATAATATGGTAGATTTAGTCCCACTTTTGCTGTTATAATATACAAACCTCTTTTGGGATTATTTTCTTCCGGATTTTTAAATATGGATGTGGGGATTGGGGAAATTCGGCTATTGAGCATTAGTGAGGTCACGGTGAAAAATCCTTGGGCGCAGTTGGTGTTCCAGTGCATCTTAAGGTGCACTTACTGTGGGGTTAAGTGAAAGGAAATTGTAATGCATAAGCATACAAAGAAATCCTATACGATTGTGAGAATAATATAAATTTGTTAATAGTGTTACATGTATATATTTAATACCGGCTCTGTCTGTAATATTCCATATTATTTCCGGCTCAAATAATGGAAATTGTGTATAAAAAGTGTTACTGTACTTTCTGCACAAGATAAATTGGGCCATAAACCAAAATCTGAATATTACTGCAAATTTTTTTTTTTAAGTATTTACTTTTAATTACAAGCACATACCCCAATTTTCATATGGCCCTAAGTTATTTATTTATAGTTCATGTCACAATTAATGAATGAAAAGTTTTATATTCTAAAATCTTGCTAGAATATGAAGTACGTTCACATTTTCATACCAAACATATAATTAAAGGGCGACTCTGAAATATCAAAGTAAATGAGTGAAGAAAAATGTTTTGCTGTGGCATGTTACATCCTACCTGGAACAGACCTTTCCCTGCTCTTTTAATATAATTCACAAAACTCTCAATAGTGTTAATTTGCTGTTCAATTGCCTGTGAAGTCGCTCTCCCGGTAAGCACAGACATGTCCTATTAGTTGTACTAACAAATAAATTCGAATGTATTGAACGTGTCTCGACAGCTCTAATCTCCTTTCCTGAAACATACGTACGATCTATATGAGTGATCTCTCATCCGGGGCTAGAGGGAATATAAGAACACCGCCGGCTATAAACTGGCATAAAGAACACATGTGAAACATTAGACTGGATATCTTTACTCTTGGATTAGGTTTATAATAGGATTTGAATGCAGTATACCAGGAAAGGAAATGAAAGGAAACAATGCAGTAAGTGTGGTCTAGTAACACATTTAAAAGCTGCATTATCCATCATACAGTATTTAGTATTGTATATAATAGAACAGATACGGGGCACAATAGCAGACATTAGGCTTTTAACAAGCCAAAAGTTAGCTATAGAAAAAGTTGTGAGAAAAACTCCAAACTGTAATTCAATTATTATTATTATGATTATTTTTAACTACCAAGTATGTTCAGGTCAAACCCAGATGTTTGATTTTGCAGAACATACTTATGATCATAAATACTCCCTTTATTTCTCTCTGGGTATAATACCCTGGAACATGAATGCACTTATACCAGCATTTCACTAGTGCTTGGAGGGAGAACGTTTTCTCAGTAGGAGCCAGGAACTTACTGCTTGCTTCACATCTGAAACTCTGACCTCTCAGGTACTTGTTTAAATGACCAAACATGGAAATGGCTTGAAGCGAGGTCAGGACTTTACTGGGGATGTGGCAATAAGTAACTCCCAGCCAAGTTCTTGTAATTTGCAAGTGGTGTTATTGAACGATTATATGTACAATTCCCGCAGACAGATGTATCTCTTCTGCAAGTTGGCGATAACTTGATTTTCAAGCATCAGGTTTTCTCCACGCGCAAAATGCTCATGGGAACGAGTACAGTCGGCTCTGAGCTACCACGGGCGGATCATTTTTCATGGACGTACAGCCTTCTTGAAAATGTTTATACGCAGCTGCATTCAAATGTTCCACTACGGCTAAAGTCTCATCACCATACTGTGATTGAAGTCATCAGTAAATGTCAACTTGTCCTATGCCTTCTTTCATGAGAAATTTTATCACAAGTCACGGTTTGACTTGAACGCTCCCGTTTAAAACAATTATATTCCAAAGCCTGGATAAAATACATTCTAGGGCAACTCATAATCAAAACTATGATCTGGAAACAACAGTCATTACCCTAGACTTTATCTCCTCTGAAAATCAACGGAGACGCTAGCATTTTATAATTTTACTTCCTCATGGGACTAAAACAGCTTCTAGAAATTTAAAGCAGATTCTGAAGATTTTTTTTCTTTCTTTTTTTTTACAGTATGAGTCAAAATTTCAAACTTAATGGTTTTACTAAATCACTTGATTTTTAAAAATATATTTTTCACTTGTTATACTAGAAGTACAGTAAGTAAGTTTATTTCGGATGCATCAAGGAAAGCCTAAAAGGTGTGAATACACAAACTAATAAGGTGAAACGAATCATAGCAATAAGTCGTATAATGATCATAGGATTTATTTTGTTATTTGGTACTTATTTTTCTAGTATTTAATTTTTGTAAAGTGTAACCAAGAATAGAACTCAGTGGCAATTGCATGTTGATATCTTACATGAAAGGTGCCTACATTATTTATAATAAATAAATAATAAACTTACAAATAGTATACAAGAATGGCTGGGGATCTGATATTAACTGTAAAATATAAGATAAAATTATAAAAAAAAGTGTAAGATAAAATTTATATTCACAAAATTGTTGTACAAAATCCAGTTAATTAACCAGGACAGGTTTCATGTCCATCATCTGGTTCTCTAAATTGGCATTGGAGCTACATGTGTACTAATGTACAGTAGGTAGTATGTTACATTTTTCACTTTTTAGGTTTTTTGTTTGTTTGTTTGTTTTTCATTTAAACATCTGCCTTAAAGTTTATCAAGTTTTTTACTATTCTATTTTATGTACTATATAATTTGTCTAGCTTGCATTCCTGATAAACTGCGTTTCTGGTTTCTACGCATGGTTTATTTACTCTTGTGATTAAAAAGATCCAGCAAGTACATGTGGAGGAAAGTCCATCTCTTGAAGTTGGGCTACTGATCTTTTTACTCAACTTTTAAACAGTTTTTCATAACTGTAGCCACAAGCAATATCACAAAACAACTGGGGAAATACAGTGCATACTAATAAACCTTGAAATATGTAAAAGACATTAAACACTACATTAAACACATATCAACTGTGAGATTAACATCTTGAAATCGAAAGGGACATGGAAAAAAGACATGCATTGTACAAAAGGCATTTCAGTCAAAGCAGGGTTTTTGACTGCACAAAATAACAGAACTCACAATTATGAGAGTAAAAACGACTTTTGTTTCTCTATATAATCGTAGCCGAGTTCCTTTAATGTTCATGTTGTGTTGGTAATTAATTGTGTATACCGTTCTCACAGACAACTGCACCTCTTTTCCAAGTTGTCTGTTGATTTTTAATGCTCAGGCATTGCTGAATGTTCACAGGTACGACTGCAATAGTCATTCACAAATATATGGTCTTCTTTAAAACTTTTCACCATTCAAATGGTTTACGGTGCCTAAGATTCTCATCACTGTACTGTGCTTGAGGTTTTCTGTATATGGTCATTTTTATAGTTTTTGCCTTTTTATTTCATCATAAGTCCTGGTTTGACTCGAACACAATGATATCAATAATTAGTTTCTGCATGTGTCTTGCAACCACAATGATTTATTGTTTT
This sequence comes from Leiocassis micropogon, assembly GCA_028565275.1. NCBI lineage: Eukaryota > Metazoa > Chordata > Actinopteri > Siluriformes > Bagridae > Leiocassis > Leiocassis micropogon. Next base: position 17,686,017 of record JAOVVA010000001.1, read on the forward strand.
GGTCTGGATCCATTTTATCCATTTTTTTTGGGTGTCTTATCAGCAAGACATTGTGCCATTTTAAGCAGAACAGATGATGTTACAGACTTCTTTCAAAAGGAAAATACATACAGTACAGTTTGTCAAGACTACATTTGGAACCAAAATCTTCACTGGCTCCTTATAAAAGAACACATTCTGTATGATATTATTTTTTTTTTCCCCACAATATCTTTCTGACCTTTTCTTTTCTTCCATCACGTTCACACTTTAAACTATTTCTTTTTCTTTTATCTTGTTCACCATCCCTTCGCCTTCAGGCTAAATACATTTTTTTTTTACCTTTCATTCCCAAAAAGTTCTGATTTGTTTCAATTTTAGAAGCAAATTTTTGCACTTGTTTTCCTTAAGGATTTTTGCATGGGGTGCAGGTTTTGATTGCAGGACAGTTCTCTGCTTATTGTTTTCTCTGTGTAACTGTAATTCCTGCTGATTAAGATCACTTATTATACAGTAAGTAACTGCCTGTTCTTTTACTGTATCTTATTATTATTCTGAGCGCACACTATGAAATCTTGCATTTTGCACATTTCCAGGAACATTCCACCTGCATATTATTATGCCTGCTGTAGTGACAGGGAGGGTTATGGTTTTTGCCATGGTCTTGTAGCATTTCCCTTTTGTGTGTTTAATATCACTGTTGCTGGCAGCTGTAGGAAACTTCTTAACCTTTACCTAAATCCTCCGAGCCAATGGGAACGTGTTGTATTATTACAACGTGTAATTTGAATGAGAACATTTTATAGCATTTGCAGTATATCTAAAAAAAAATATTCATGTAACATTGAAATTTACTGTACATTTTTTTAGATTGTATCCAAATACTTGGATGGGTTATAATGAATGTTTATTTTGCATTTAATCTGTCATAAAATGTGATCTGATATTCATCTAAGTCAGGAGTCTTGACCAATATAATGTGCCTAAAATAATAATAATAATAATAATAATAATAATAATAAAAATCTGACCTTAATGTCTTTATTGAACACACTTTTTTAACATTCAAAATGATTGTGGAAAAAGTAAGTAAACCCATGGAATGAATAACTGATAAATCTTTATTGGGTTGAAGTCTGGGCAATGACTCGGCCACTCCAAAAACAGATTTTGTTTTTCTGAAGCCATTCTGTTGTGCACCTGCTCTGGTGTTTTGGGTCACTGTCCTGTTGCATCACCCAACTTCCACAGAGTTTTAGCTGACGTGCAGATATTCTCACATTATTCTAAAAATTTTTTTGATATGCCTGGGAATTCATCTTCCCCTCAATGACTGCAAGCCGGCCAGGCTCTGATGCAGCAAAGCAGCCCCAAATCATGATGTTTCCTCCACCATACTTTACAGTTGGGATGATGTTTTCATGATGATATGCAGTGCCATTTTTACACCAGATGCAGTTCTGTGTATCCTTTCCAAATAATTAAATCTTAGTTTCATCATTGGGGCGGCATGGTGTAGTGGTTAGCACTGTCGCCTTGCACCTCCAGGGTCTGGGTTCGATTCCTGGCCAGGCTCGATTCCCGGCTCTATGTGCATGGAGTTTGCATGTTCTCCCCGTGTTTGGTGGGTTTCCTCCGGGTACTCCGGTTTCCTCCGGGCACTCCGGTTTCCTCCCACAGTCCAAAGACATGTAGATTAGGCTAATTGGCGTTGCCAAATTGCCCGTAGTGTGTGAATGAGAGTGTGAATGTGTGTGTGCCCTGCGATGGATTGGCACCCTGTCCAGGGTGTACCCTGCCTAGTGCCCTGAGCCTCCTGGGATAAGCTCCAGGTCCCTGCGACCCTGAATACAGGATAAAGCGGTATAGAAGATGAGTGAATGAGTGAGTGAGTTTCATTACTGTACAAGACATTTTGCCAATACCGCTATGGATGTCAATGTGCTCTCTCTGCAAACTTTCGGGTCTTTTTAGTAAGCAGCGGCTTCCTTTGTGGTGTCCTACCATGGACACCCTACAATACTTGTTCAATGTTTTACGTACTGTAGACTCATGAATACAGATGTTATCCAGTTCCAATGATGTTTCTTTATCGCTCTGATCACTCTTTATTGTACTCTTTGGGTCATTTTGACGGGGCGCCCACTTTTTGGTAGAGAAGCCACATTCAACAGTGTCTCAATTTGCCTACCGCTACTGTAGATTTGTGAATTTTTAAAGTCTTTCAAATCACCTTGTAACCCTTTCCAGCTTTATGTAAATCAACAATGCTTGATCGTAGATCCTCTGAAAGCTCTTTTTTAGCAACGCACGGCTCATATAAGCGTCCTGTATTCTTCTTGTGCGGAGCAAACTCAAAAAATTTGAGTGTTTTTTATCAATCAAAGTAACGCTGGTCCACACCTCCAAACTCATTTTCTTAACAAGACCCCAATTAGCTTTTTTGAGGTTAACTCAAGGATTCTGAAAACTGCTCATTCCTAAGTCATTGGGGTGTGGCTTGGGACAGCAAACTCACAGACCCAGAGAATTTATCCTATATCTTGCATCTAATACTTATTGTATATGAAGTGCAGGTTCGAGCTTCACTAATTGAGGAAGACCAATTAAATTTAATTTTTTTAGTTGTTAGTTTTTTGCTGCTTCACGGTCTCTCTACTGTAAAATGCAATTAATTGTGTATGGTACAAGTTTGGACCAAATTTTTTTTCTTTTTTTTTTTGATTGATTGACAGGTTTTTTAAGTAATACAGTAATACTTTTGAGCTCTATACTGCAATATCTTAGCAAGTGAAAATATCTTGAATGTAGTCGAATATATCTAAACTTTCGTCATATATGATTACAACAAACCAAATAAGATCATTTAAGCTTTTTTTCAAGACAAATTTATTTAAGTAAAATTTTAGATGTAAATTTATTGTTCTATAAGCAGATAATTTTGCTAGTTGTATCCATTAAATGTGAAATATGCAAAATTATCTACCAATAGAACAAGAAATGTACACCTGAAAGTTGTATAGGAAGAATTTGAATGATCTTTTATTTGCTTTGTTGTAATCAGATATTAAGAAATTTCAGGTAAACTTGACTGCATTAAAGATATTTTCACTTTGCTATATCACTTTTTGCAGTGTTCCACATAAACCAAAAACAGACCATGCGAGCTAGGAGTCACAGGATGAAAGAAGTTCGACACAGGTACTAAACAAATCCGTATTACTTGCAAACGGTGCATTTTGTGCCAAGGGTGGCGCTCAGGGGACCTGAACGTGTTCATATAAGTTCCAAAAAATTAAGAGAGAGACAGGCTGCTTGATCCTCAATTGGAAATGTAGGAATTTGGGGTAAAATAGTCAGATTGAAGGCCAGAAGAAGGTGGTTTCACCGTTCTAGAATGAAATATCTCTCATTTTTATATCAATAAATTTTCTTTCATTCTTTTTTTCCACCAGGAACTATAAAGTTACTCTACAATTTTTGTGACAGAAATGATCACTGCTTGAAATATTTTTCTTCCCATGGCTCCTGTTCCCCCTCTCTCCATATCTTACTCGATCTGCTCTAATGTAATGTGAATATCTCTCCCTCACAGCAGTAACGCAACTAAATTGCACCTTCAAATTGCTCACGCCGTTCCATGTAACCAGGCTAGTTAACAGGGACGCCATGATCGGCTTTAAAGCTGCAATTTAGCGGTGTGATTGCTGACAAAGAGTTCTTGAGAAGGATAGTTACCTCTTTGCTAGCTCCATGTCAGTCTAACTCTTGTGAGCATTTGAGAGGGGCTAGTTACTCTACGCATCCATTTTCGGTTGCCGCAGGTTCCCCGGCTGAAAACTGAAACTGCAGCAGGTGGCACTACAGCGCAGGGATAATGAAGTGCAAAAAGCTCAGCAGCAGATTGCCCAGCCCTCACTGTAGCCATTTCATTCTTATGCAGCGCTTCAGAATCACGCCTTAATCACCTCTTGGCCCTCATGTTTTACCTTTTTTTTTTCTTTTTTTTTCTTTTTTTTATATAATTTATTTATATTATTTATTTATTTATGTATTTTTTGCCAACTGGTCCACACACACATACAGTAGGTGCTGTGATTGGACAGGGATAGACTGTCACATTTTTGGCTAACAGAGCAGGCGGAGAAGCGTGAACAGTGAGAGATTTGTCAGCTTGTACAGCTCATTAAATGAAGGCTTCAGCAGGGGAAAAAAGAAAAAAAAACTAATTTACACAATTCTTACTTATTCCAAATTGTCAAACAGCCAAGACATGGTTGATGTCCAACATTTGCTTTTGTAATTTGCACAAGGCTTATGCAGCTACTTGCAAATAAAAGCCAATGGAAGTGGAAGGTTATTTTTTTTTAAACACAAAATCATATCTGTAAAAATATTCTTAAAAAAATATCTGCCAGAAAAGGCCCTTTGCTAGAACAAAAGACAGACATTTTATTTTAGGAAATGAAAATATTGTACCTCTTTAAATATCCAAAATAGCCTGCTAACATATTAATCAATGTAATTTACTCATTATATACAGTTCCAATCAAAAGTTTTACAAAACATTCTAGAAACAGTTCTAAGATTATATGGATTTTTCTTTTTTTTCGGAACTAAAAAATAACACATATTGCATTAGGTAAATAAGTAACGACAACAACAAGAAGCCAGTTGTTATTTAAAGACATGAAGGTCAGCTCTTCTGCAACAGTTCTTGCAAGAACAGTATTGTCAAGTGCATTTGCAAAACCCATCAATATGAAACCATGATGAAACTGGCTCTCATAAAGACCATCCCAGGAAAGCAAGACAAAACCTTACCTGTGCTGTAGAGGCGAAGTTTGTTTAGAGTTACCAGCCTCAGAAATCACCAATTAACAAACAGCACCTCAGATTAGAGCCATTATGAAGGCTTTACGGAGCATACAGTAAGTAGCAGACACATCTCAACTTTGAAGGAGATTATTGCATATTTTGGATGCCTTTAGCATGGTTCCAAAAAAGTTGGGACACTATACAAATCGTGAATAAAAACTGAGTTAGAAACTTAGAACATTTGGCGCATCATAAAGAGGAAGGTGCGACAAAGAAGGCCCAAGACGATTGAACAGTTAGAGGCCTGTATT
>JAOVVA010000001.1:17742637-17771813 GCA_028565275.1 Leiocassis micropogon
CCAGCCATTGCATTGGGCAGCAAATAAGCTCACTCGTCTCTCCACCATCCTTTCCGGCGATAAAAACGCTACAATATCATATCAATATCAAACTTGACACATGTCAAAACATGCTTTTTGTGGTGGAATTGACATTTTAGTATATAAAAAACACTAATAAATGTTATCCTTTATATAAAATATCAATTCACTCCTCTTTAATAAACTTTTTTCTGGTGACGGTCATGGTGAATCCAGGTCTACAAGGTGCGACCACTATGTGGGAATAGAAGGTGAGAATACACTGAGGATAGGCCATCCCAGGTCATCATGCACAAACTATCACATCTAGTAGCAATTTAGAGACAATAAATGCATTGATTGGCATATTTTCAAGAGATGAGATGAAATCTAAGGAATGTGGAACTGGAAGAACAATGCTACTTTTTAGGTTGTTTGGTACAAAGTTTAGTTTCTTAGCATTCAGATACAAACTCACTTTTTAACAGATGTGGATAAAGGTGTTAATCAAGTGCTGAGCTGTGTGTGGGCACCATGGGAAATGCTCACTAGACTACAGGATCTAAGGCTTGTTCCGGTTCATTCTGATACTGTACTTAAACATGGCAACCGTGATCTGATTCAGAACTGGCACTCCTGCCAGTTTATTACTCTCCCCATGGCTGGTACTAGATATGCTGGAGCACTGTACCCTTAGAAAACTTATTGTCAAGAATGTCCTAAGGGCACATGGGATGACAGGGGCTGACAGGGCATAAGCCTTAGCTACTTCACTAGAAGTTTAGGTACTTGGGTACAGTAGAAGTTTAACTTCTTAAATTGGCTGTCAGTGGCTATGTATGTTATAAATAAGGAAATATGTTTTAGATGAGTTTCTAACAGGTAATGTGGATCTACTGATATGATACTCCTGAAAGGAAATGGTTCGAGTAAAACTTTCGGCAAATAAGGTCGTGAGACATTGTGCACATACTGTAGAACAGAACCTAATTTTTTAGCCTCTGTGTTACAGGTAGTTGCTAGTTTCAAGTGACTAAAAATAAAAATGTAGATATAGCCCAAGGGTTGACAACTGGTAGACCACTGTCTAGCTAGCTAGCAACACTTTGGGAGATTGGATAAACACATGGAAATAAAACTGTAGTTCAGCTTGAAAAGAAATCTAAACAAGATTTGCTGATTTTGTTTGCACTGAAAAAAGGCACACCTGCTTATGCTGAGAGCAATACAGCAATACATAATATGGTAATAATACACCAATAAAAAGATCCTTGATTGTCCAATCTTCTTTAATGTCAAGTCCAAATTATTACTGTTTAGCTTCCAGCCAAAGCACAGATAATGAGACTATTGCTGCAATTCTTACAGACTGCAATACCACAATATGGTTAGGACAAAAATGGCTCTTATCCTTAGAAGATCCTTAGATTAGATCCTTAGAAGGCCCATATTAACACGTTACTGTAATCTGCACATAAATTGCAGATAAATTAAACGGACACACCTGTACATATTCACAGTTCACACTAATGTGGTCTGACATACAGTAAAGCTCCACAGATACTTTAGTACAGTATTTAACTTTAGTGTGGAACAAAGCAAAGGAAATATGTATTTCTAAGTAATATACTGTACATTTGCTTTTGGAGACAGACAATTATTCATGGTGACCTTAATCATTCAGCTTGTTTCAGGACAAAGGTGTTTATTATTTTCATGATATTCAGCTTTTGCTGCTGAAATATGTAATCCAGCAAATATATAATAAGTACGTGCATAATGCATTGGCCTCGAACCCCAGACCCTGGAGGTGCAATACCAATGTATTATTCATATATTTATTATATATTTGTACAGTACATTTCTCACCTGACTGGTGGGTTTCCTCCAAGTACTCCGGTTTCCTCCCACAGTCCAAAGACATGCAGTAGGTCAAGACACATCGGGAATGTGTGTGTGTGTGTGTGTGTGTGTGTGTGTGTGTGTGCGTGCGTGTGTGTGTGTGTGCTCCACATATGTGCCCTAAAATTGATTGGCACCCCTTCTACAGTGTACCCTGATTTGTGCACAAAGTCTCCTGGGACAGGCTCCATGCCTCCTGTGATCCTGTACAGGATATGTGCTATAGAAAAGGAATGAGTTAATGAATAATGTGTTGGACATGTGGAACAGCAGTTTAGTGGTTAGCTCTGTCACCTCACACTTCCAGGGTTGGGGGTTTGTCTCCGGTCCTGTCTGAAGTTTTCGTGTTCTTCTTCTGCTTGTTGGGTTTCCTTAGGGTACTACAGTTTCCTTCCACAGCCTGAATACATGTGGTGTAGGTTGATTTGCCATTTTCAAATTGCACCATTTGTGATTGTTACACCTCATCCGTGTTGTGCCATGTCTAGTGCTTTAAGTTCTCTGGGTTGAGCCCAGGTATAGATAATGGATGAATGTTCATGAGAAAATAATGAATCTTCTTTTTTATATTTTTTATAATTCCTTAAGATATAAAAAAGTGGGGAATATTGTTGTAATGCAGTAACACAATTTGTTAAACATTAAATATATATATAAATATTCATATCTCTGTTGGTATTTAGATTTAAACCTGAAGTGGACTTACTTTAAATTGGATATCTGGGCCATTCTGGGTTTTTTTATTTTTTTTATAGCATATAGCATGTTAAACCAGGATTTTATTTGTGCAAAAATAACAAAACACCGATAAAAAAATAAAAACCAAATTTTTTCGGCATTCACAAATTTATGGCCTTCTTTAAAACACCTTTTTTTTTTACACCTTCATGTGACACTTTAACCGATAGCATAATTGAACCCTTTTGACCCTTGTGTAAGAAAATGGTAAATAGTAGGATTAATATACATCTTTGCGTTTGCAAAAGTTTATCTGTTAATTCATGAGTAATATTTTTATACCTCATTATCTTGAAAGTAAAGATTCAGTAGTGATCAGTGATACTTTTCTGACAAAAATGTCACACCTAGACACCTCGGCAGACACCCATTTGGACACCATAAAATAAAAACCTCTTTTTTTAATATTCAAGCCATTCTAATCAAAGAAAATTGCACAATGACAGAGAGCTATAAATATTTGAGAATACTACACTATGTATAATATTGAATGTTATTTTTTTGTTACTCAGCTGTACATCCAGACCACCACGCTGACCATCTCCATGAACCTGAGCGCCTCGGTGGCTCTTGGTATGCTCTACATGCCCAAGGTCTACGTGATCATCTTCCATCCGGAGCTCAATGTCCAGAAACGCAAGCGCAGCTTCAAAGCAGTAGTGACGGCAGCCACCATGTCATCACGCCTCTCGCACAAACCGAGCGATCGACCAAATGGCGAAGCCAAGACAGAACTGTGTGAAAACGTCGACCCTAACAGTAAGTAACAAATTTGCACATCTCTTCTATGGCTATGCTGTTTATTTAATTCCAGTGACGCACACTTGCTAATGATGAAAAGTTAAGCCTTTTTTATTTTTACCAGGTCTCTGTGGGAGGAAAGGTATGAGTAATCCCAGTCAGTCGGGTGTAAGTCACGATATTTGGTGTGGTTTTTAGCAGATGATTATCTGCTAAGAATTCCAGACATATGCGTGTAGGTGTTATTAAAACACCGGATATCTTTATAGGCTTGAATGAAATAAAATATATATACATATATACATTTTATTAGCAATTGTGCTCATTGTTATTGGTGCATGCCATTGTTCTCCAGCTGATTTGTGCAATAAGGAAAAAAAAAATCAATCAAATCCATCTTCTGATAAAAACCCTGTTCTTTGCTCCACTTTAAAGAGCAAGGTAAAATAGGCAGAAGTCAATTTTTTATTGACTTTCTTTCACTGAATACGTCAAGTGTACATTTGGATTTTTTTTTTATAAATTACCTTGTCATGACACAAAGATCTGGTGCAGAACAAGGCTGGCTGATGAATGCTTTCCATTATCTTTTTTCTTCTGTCAATAATCATAATAATAATAAAAATAATAATACTTAAGTATTTTGTATCAAGTCTTAGGGACACTGTTTTTTTTTTATACATTTTTATTTGATGACTTGATTATTACATCAGCACAAAAAACATTTCTGATTTCCAAACATTAGTATTTCCAAACATTAGTATTCCAGACAAATATCTGTAAATATCTGTAGGCCAAAAAAGAAAGCAGCAGATTATGTAAAATACCACTTCTCAGACAAAAACAGAACGAATAAATAAAAAATAAATAAATAAATAATAAATACGCTTCTAGGTTTTGCATGTACTGTATGAAAAAAAGAAACAGGTGCGACAAAGTCCTGCAGGATGTTAAGTAGAACTAAACAGCTGATTTCTTTATAAAACTGCACAAATTGTAGCCGAGACGATATTTTAAGTAAAAAGGTATATTTTAAGTAAAGAGGATATTTTAAATAATACTTTTATAGTATTTTTTGATGTAGAAACTTTTTTTGAAGACATGCTTGCTCTACAGCAGTTATTTGCTTTTATTTATTTATACAGTGTGTATACAGTAACAGTCAAAAATTTGATCACACCTTTATATTCAATGGTTATTCTTTATTTTTTTTATTGTTGTCACAGTGTCTTAACATTGCTAATAATTAATGAGAACTTACAGGTGCCAGTTAGAATTGCACAAATGAGATTGCTACCTAGTTCCTGGCAAGCTTCTATTCTTTATTAGGCACATTTACATATTTATCGTAATTATTATACAAAAGTTAAAAATTAAATGGATAATTAAAAAGAAATGTAAACTGTAAGCATGAATAACTTTGAAGATAGGACCCTGTAATTCTCTCAATTTAATATTATGAAGAAAAATGATTCTGCTATTTGAAGTCTAAAGACCTCAGGCATGATATATTTCAGAGACCTAGTGAGTATCTGTTATTTTCATTTGATTTGACCATATTAAGAAACATAGCTGGCTTAACCCACTGCAATTGTTTCCTCTCTTACATAATATCAATATACAGTGTATTGGAGGCAATGATGACTCCATTACATGTCTTGCCTTACAATTACAAGTGCAATTTTGAAAATGGCATAGCTAGTTAGGCCATTTAGAATAACTTGCCCTGCTTTCCTTTGGCCTCACTAAGATAGCTCACCAATCCATTTTTTCTCCAACAGGCTAATTCTCATAATTTATAAGGTAAGACCAAATTAATCTTCTCCTCTTTTTTTCCATTATGACCTTGCTCCATTTTTAAAAGCTGTAGGAAAAAGACGTGAAGGTAGTGCTAATAGGACTTTCCCAGTCATTTATCATACCTTCAAAACGTTTCACCCCAAGGCTCCATGACAATCTTGCCTTGCCTTCGAGCTGTAGTGGAAAAAAAAAGAGAAGAAATTATAATCAAGTTTAACATTCTGTTCAGAGGACTGGAAATCTGTTGTTGGATTTTATTTTATGTATTTAAACCTTTAACTTTAAGATAAAATGAAGCCCTTGAAGACAGTGAAGACATCCACGTGCATGACATTTTTTTAGAAGGGGAGATGCACCCTAGGGTATATATTTTTCAGTGGAAATGAGGCCAGTTCCTTGGGGACCTCTGGCCACAGGCAGGTCATGGCAAATCTCAGTCCCAAGTCTGACTCTTAGCTGTAGGGCAGACAGCTGCCTTTATACCTGATGGGCCATCGTGGGAGTGTGTACTTGCAGGGTTGGGCCTGCAAATAATAATAGCATCAAAATCCTAATTATGTCCTAAGGTGGATCATATAACTTTGCGTTATAGCTAACTTTGAATGTATTGATACTGAGGAAATTGTTGCTCATTATGCTTTAACACCAACATTAAAAAAAAAAAGTTTAAAAAAAAGGTTAATTCATACAAAGTAGGATACACAATTTAATATCCATTTTGCTGAATAGCAAAAAATTCTGAAGCATATAAGGGACATTCAGGTCAAACTGGGACGTTTGATTGTGCAGCAAAACAGAACACAGTTATGACAGATAAAAACTACCTAATGAACTTACAGCATTTCACTAGAGTTTGGACGGATCAAAGTTTTCTCAATACTTCAGATCAATAAGCGGACTGCCTGCTTCATGTCTAAAACTCTGGCTTTCCAGGAACTCCTTTAATGTCCTAAACGTGTAAGTGTCATGTGTAAATATATTTTCTGCCTTAATTTACAAAACATATTATCATGTACATCCTGCTTTGACATGAACGCCCATCATTCAAAGTCATCCTAGATAACTTTGTGCTTCCAACTTTGTGACAAGAGTTTAAGGAAAACCCATGCATGCATATGATGCTCAGGGTTTCACAAACATTTGCCTATAGAATACAATATAGCACATGGCCCATGCCTGTTGCATCTCTTAATAGCAGAATATCCAAAAAACTCAGCTCTCACAATCCCATTAGAACCGTAACTGATCTGTCCAAGAGGGTCATTTTGTGCCTCTCTCACTTATTTCTCATGTTAACTTAGCCTTCAGGGTCTAAATTATATTTGTGAATATGTACATATGCAACTACACTGAACCCTGGAATGCTCTGACACTTAAGTGGATGGGCTGTAATGATAAAAACCACAAGTGATAGCACAGTCAGTACATAGTATAATTATTCTGATCACTCTCATCAATCCTGCTTGCACTTGCACTTGGCACTTGCAAATTTTCAGCCATTTACTATGCAAGTTTCATTACAGAGCCTGACAGGGATGATGGGCCTAATGCAAAAAACAAGTTTAATTGTTTTCTTTTAAAAATGCCTTTGTTCTCATTGCCTTCCGAATAAGGTAATTTTTTTAAATATTTGGATTTTGTTTAGCATGGAATTTTACTGAAACTGAAGTGAAAGGTAGTTTCTCATAGTAGGCATTAACATTAAAGACTGCTAACTTGTATGATATGGTTCTGTATACTGTAGGGTTTCATAATTTAGAAAGTGAGTTTAATAGGTATTGCTAGTATTTGTGAGGGTAATAGAGCAGGACGCTACATGGGACTTTCTTCGTTTCAATAGAGCATTAAACTGGTTTAGGTTTGTAGGGATGTACACATAGCATTTGACCTCAGCATTTGCTTACAAAAGGCATACAAAACAACTAATGTAATTAATTAATAACTAGTTCAGATCTACAGTATAAAAACAGAAAGATCATTTAAAGTGGTTATGTTTTTTTTTTTTATTTCAGCTTTTCATGATCCCATGATTGCTTGGCAGAAGACCTCCATAATGAATGAGCACATCTGTTTCTGTCTAATAGTCTTTAAACATAAGGTTTAGTCTCTCAACTTTTGTATAATATGCTATGTTTTGTCATTTCATTTATCAATTCAGAAATTGTCATTAAAAACAGTTCTCTAAATAGTCCTCCCTCTCTTGATGAGATGCTTTCAGTTAAATAATATACTGTACATAAACGCTTGCTTTATGATTGACCACAAAAAAAGAAGCCACAATCGTATATTAACACCACAAAATATTGACTTATTGACACTGATTAAAGCCAATGTTAAAAATAAAAAAAGTGAATACTGGCTATGATAGAAATGTATCAGAACACTTAGTGCATCACAGCTTGTCACAAACGGGACCTGGCAGGCAAGTAGCCCAAGGCAGCTGACTCAGCCTCCAAACTCCCCAGATCCCAGTCTGATCAAGTACCCCTGGGATGCACGAAACAAACAAGTTTAATCCACAGAGGCTTCACGCTGTTGCCCACAACACCCAGAGGATCTGCTGCCAACGTCCTCGTACCAAACACCACAGCACACCCCCAGAGTGGTCATAAGATACTTGAAATATTTAAAAATAAATGAAATATTTTGCTTGATATACATTTTGACTGTGGATGGCTAGTTGACTATCCCCTGACATAAAACCTTTAAAGGGATATAAACATATCCTGATAATAAAATTATGATGAACTGTTTTAAAAAAATGTTTTTTAAACATTAAACATATTCAAACTGAAATACATGTTAATGCACACACAAAATATTACATTAAATGATTAAAATAAAATTCATAAAAATACACTGACACACTAATTTTTTTGTTTGGCCTTCTTTAGCTGATTATGGCATTCAGTGTAGTGGCCAGGTGATATGTCGAAATGATTCCTTATGCTCCCAGAACCACTCTTTAACTATTTAAGTCTTGTAATATGTCTGTGCCATCATGGAAGAAAAACTCCATTGATGTGATAACCTGGTCATTCCATATATTCAAGTTGTCAGCTGACCTAATTTTCTCACCACATAATGTTAATGAGTCTAGACCTCTAGAATAGAGTCACACTGGACTCATCAGACCACATTACCTTTTTCCATTGCTCTTATAAAGTCCAGTCTCTATGCTGCCAAGCAAATTGAAGCCTTTTTTTCCTAATTAGTCTCACTAACACCTGTTTTTTTCATGGCCACACAGCTGTTTAGTCCCAATCCTGTGAGTTCTTGTTACATGTGTGAAAACGCTCTAACTTTCACTATTAAACATAGCTGTGATTTTGACTGTCAAATTTTTTTTTTTTCGATGTGCTTAAGTGATCTCATTCATAATATGTTTTTCACATTTCTTCTGTAAAGTTGATGGTTCAGCATCATCTTTCCAGGTTTTAATAACGTGTTGGATAATTCTTAACCCAATTCCACTAAAAGTCGTTCCCTTTATGCAGGCCAATTATTTGACCCTTCTAAAATACAGTTTGACAGTATATTTGGTTATTCTGGCACTAATTTGTTGGTTGGTGCTGTATATTTTGCATTAAAAAGACTTGGCTCGTTAGAGACGTATGATAATATGTGCAGTACTGATAAAATCACTGTGGCGTTAAGGTTTAAGCTTTGAAAGTTGATCTGTTTAAGCAAAGTGTAGAGATTAGGAGGTGAGAAAGCTAAAGGACTAAATCACTGCTGTATCACGCTCTTCATGTGGAAATGAACCAAGGGTAAAATCCCAGCATGTAGTCAAACGGCATTATGGGTGATGCAAGAAACCGTCGCGAATTTCCTTTTTAAAAAATGGCACAATTGAAGATTGCGTTATGAAGTTAATTATAAAGATAATATGCAAGCCATTTCCTCCCTTTCTCAAAAGCATATTAAGACTTTGACCAGTGAAAGTATTCTCATCAAGCTACGGCTGCCTTTAGTTAGCCAGAAGTTTTTCTATCTCTCTTATGAGAATGGAAGGAAAGAGATGAGAGACATTAAGACATTTATAGTGGTTCTGCCGATACGGATGTCCTGCTTTAGGTCAAGCAAGAGATAATGGCTTTCTCCTACCTCTCCTGCACATTCATTAGGTTCAGGAATGCTGTGATTGCTGCTTGGGTGTGTTTCGGGCACCACTGCTATCCACCAAAATGAGATCTTAAACAGGGGTCACTCTCTATTTTCCATTCGAACATTTTTTAAACAGTTACCTCCATGGATTACTGTGAGACACACTTTTATAACATGAAAAAGGTAAACCACAAATGTCCATGTTTAAAGGTTTATCCATGGGTAAAGAACAAAGTCGTAAAACCACTTCTGGAAATTTGGTTCACCGGTTAAAACCTCAAGCAAAAAATTCTCTTTTTTCTTTCAAGGGCTAATCTCAGAAAGGGCTAGGGTTCTCAAAAAATGGATAGGATTTGTTACTTTTATCTTGTCCAAATACTGAATGAATCATGCTTTACGCATTTAATACTTTTAATGCTTTATTAAACTCTAGCCATTATCAAGGACACATCTTTCACAAGTCGGCTTTTTAGAACTATAACAATTTGAAAAATGCAATGAGAAACTGAAACTTAAAGGTCACTATGATCTCGTCAGTGATTGACCTTTAATTTGAAAGGTTTGGAATAGGTTGCATTTCAAAAGAGTAAAAAATGTGTCAGGAACAAATAAACATGATAATATTGGACTGAAGTATGTTATTTGGGATAATTTTGAATACACATTGAAATATATAACTGTTTTTTTGATTGACTCAAAATGGTGGCCAATTCAATATGGTTCCATATGCTATTAGAGTCCTCAGATTTTCCCAACTGAAGTAGCTGAAGATCATAACACTGCTTCCAGAGACCACTATGTATGATGTGGGCATCATTTTTATTTCTTTTTTTTTTTGCACTTCCCTTCTTACGATGATGTACCTTTCGCTCTGGAATAGGGTCAGTCTGAACTCATCCAACCACATGACCTTTTTCCATAGCTCTTAAGTCCAGTTTTTATGCTCCCTAGGAAAGCTTTTTTTCTGATTGATGGTATTACTAACAAATGGTTTTATTATGGCCACACACCGACTTTGTCCCAATGCTGTGAATTCCCATCACATTCTGTGTGTGAAAATGCTCTTACTTTCACAATTAAACATAGCTCTGATTTTTACTGTTGATATCCTTTATGATGCAACTTCATCAATCATTTAAGTGATATTTGGACAGTTATTCACCTGATTCCAGCAATTTTAATGTTTCCTTTCCTAGATAGAATCCACTAATTTGACCCCTCTGAAATAGTGATTTTTTTAAAGAGGGGAAATCAGTATATGTCGGTACTTTAGACAGATAAAAATATATATATTCTAACTTAAAAGCTCTATTACTTGCTCCACTAGACCTGGTAATGTTTTTTTTTTTTTTTCAGTCTTTGTTGAGCCTGTGCCCACTGTACCTTCAGACTCCTATTATTGGCAAATAGGAAATGAAACCAGTGTGGCCTGCTGTTCTTTAGAGTGGTTAGCGGGATTACTGTAGCCTTCCTATCAGCTTAAAACAATATGATCTGCTGTTATTTCAACTAAATTACTTAAACCAGCCTATCCGATAAAACTGCAGCAGTCATTGTTTCCGAGTTCATATTTTCTCTCCGTTTGATGTAAACATTAACTGAAGCTTTTGAGCTGTTGAGATGGGCTGATTGGCTATGAATGGGATGAATGTCCAGGTGTTCCTAATAAGGTCCCTGCTGAGGGTCTGTCATAGCATGCTACAGTACATTGACTTGCCATGACAGGTTATGTTCGGTAGAGCAACCGTGTCACAAGAGCTGTTTTAATGTTTGATGAGATGACAGCATGGCAGCGTATGTCAGTTATTCTAGTGTACTCTACTTAGCACATGTTTCATGACAGATATTATGACTGTTGTTGATGCTCTGCATGTTAAAGAAATATGTATAATTTACCTATAACATGCATAATTTCTAACAAAGGGTATCATTTAAAAAGGTATGCATGGTCTCATGACTTACCTTTGGCAGCATCCTCAAAGACTTTTAATGACTTTCGCTACATACTGTTGAGACTGCTTTAACATGTTTGACCATCGTACAACACCATATATATGTAAAATATTACTAACATTATGCTAGCATGACATAAGATATATGTACATACGTATACTGTCCTTCATTCAGTTTGTGTTCATTTGCAAAGAAATCTGTAAATACTCAGAATGCGAGGACTCAAACACAGAACCACTGAATTTAGTTTAGTCCAAGAAGTCTTAAGGGTAAATCTCTCTAGATAAATCCATGAATCATTACACTTACTGCAGACTTTTCTTTATAAAACAAAATAAGATATGAACTTGGTCAGCATAAAAACATAATCATAAAATCACAAGATCTCACAGGCTTAGACAAAGGCAGCATTCAAGAAACACAGCCCTAAGATCATTTGGCAAGGCCTGAATGTCCAGGGGGGCTTCTTGTTTCTGTACTTTTATTTTATGTTATTATATTATTTAGTATTTCATATGTGCATTTCCTATTATAGCTCGACCTACAGTACAGGTTAGTTTTACTTATTGAGAATTCGGAAGTGAAATTTGAACATGAAATAGGTTGTAAAAGTTCTGCAGAGAAATCAAATTGAAAACTCAAAAAGTCTCCATTGAAAACTCATTTTTTTCCCCCCTAATCTGTCTACCTTCCTAGGTCCGGCTGCAAAGAAAAAATATGTGAGCTACAACGACCTTGTGATCTAAGGACCTCCATCACCAGAGGGAAGCAATCAGCGAGAAGACATGGTCTTTTGCCATTTTTGAGGGGACAAAAAAAGACCCTGGGTTTGAGGGAGGAAGGATTTTTGTGTTTCTTTGGCGTACCGCGTGCTCAACATCAGAGCTCCACTGTACTGCACATGTACCACAAAATAATGGATGATTTTTACATTTTGAATTCGGTGAGCTGGAGCATGGAGAGGATGAAGAAGCTGAATCAGGATGGTGATTTGTCCCCCTACAAAAAAAATAAAACATTTATTTATTTTGGATGTTTTTTTTATTTTTTATTTTAGTATTTAATTTTCTTGCCAGGGAAGACCTATTAATGGACAGAGAATGGTGTAACAAGCAATGGCACAAATTTCAGCACTCAGCTGATCTGTACTGTACAAGGCAACTCTGAGCACTGGCCCTTAACAACCTGAACAACCTTCCTCAAGGCATTTATTTGCTCGAGTTTCTGTACTAAGCACTCTTGAGGATGTCTCGATGAGAGCACGCTGAAACATGGCAAGGCCTAGGGCTTTTAAATGGACTTCCAAACTGCAACTTTTGCAAACTTCCACCATGCAAGGTTGTGTAGTCCTTTAGCATTCCTCTTACCTTTGATGTTTGACTTTATTTGTTTTGCGATTTTAAGTTTCATTTTCTTTTTTTTTTCTCTCTTTGCCTCTTGGATGCACATTATATTAAAGCCATATTCTTCTCTTCGAGATTTTCCCCATTTATTGTGTGTGAGGTCCTTGTACTCTTTGTTTCTATCTCCTTGTTTGCTTCACATTTGATATACAGTATGTTGTGAGGGTTTGTTGACCATCAACTGTGTTTTCCAGTGACTTTGAGATGATAAATGTCGCATTGGAGACTACGATATCGAAATTCAACTGACTGACAGTGGTCCAGGTTTAAAAAGGTGTTCACGTAGCAGTTGTCATGTCAATGCATGCCTGATATGTTCGATGTTGAAGTAAATTTAATATTTCACCACAAGAAGGCAATTAATGTCAGCCTGCTCTCAAGAAAATGGTAACGTTTGCTCTTATAATTTTTTTTTTTTTTATAATTCCTCTAATTCTTTTTTTCCTCAGACTTCCACCCACTCAAGGCAGAATATGGCTTTAATTTGTTTGGGAATTTCCAACTGGCCCGCAGCATATTGAGAAATTGTGGAAAAAAATATGAAAATGAATATATATTTAAAAAAAATGAAAAAAAAGAAAATAAAAATAAAAAGCATGTATGTTTTCTACTGTTTGTACTAAGTATATTCATGTTGCCCTTGCTGCTTATGTGCTAATATTGTGGGAGACATTTCCGTTTGGCCACTCATGCAACTTTACTGTGGTGTTGTCCAAGAATGTATCGACATGAAATAAAACTGTTGGGTTCTTTTTATTTTTTAATTCACAAAATTATGTCGTTATTTGTTTTCTTTATTGTTTGTAGAGGCTTACTTCTTCTAAGAATGGTGTCACACTCGTTTTCATTTGCTGAGTCAAAGTCCGAGACACGAGAAATTAGTTGTTTTTCTTATTTAAGTAATTAAATAAGTTTAATTAAAATAAGTTTCTTATATAAGTATTTTCTTATTCAGTTTGGTTTGTTTTCAGACTGTACTTTACCAAAAGTTGGTTGTAAGGGGATGAAGGCTTGAAAAATTACTTGCCAAACTTTTTGATGTGTTTATTAGAAATATAAAATACACGGCATGTTTGGTTTTCTTTCTGGAGTCTGGTTGATGCAAATTCTAATTGCCTTAAGACAGAAATTGAATTGCAACCACTCTGGTTTGAAAATGGAGAGACTCCCTCATGGACATCCTCAGACCAGGCATTTTGGTCTTTGCATGATTATTATTGGTCTATATTGGGATGATGGCATCATTCAGTTGCAGAAGATTTGTTGGCTGCACACCTGTGGTAAGAATCTCCCGTTCCACCACATCCCAAAGGTGCTCTACTGGATTAAGATCAGGGGACTGTGGGGGCCATTGGAGTATAGAGAACTCACTGCCATGTGCAATAAGGCAGTTGGAGATGATTTTAGCTTTGTGACATGTGTACATTATCTTAAGGTCATAAAGTGATGGACATGGACAACAACAATACTCGGGTAGGCTATGGTATTTAAACGGTGCTCAGTTGGTACTAAGGGACCCAAAGTGTGGCAAGAAAATATTCCTCACACCATTAAACCACCAGTTTGAACCGTTGTTACAAGGTAGGATTGCATTGTGCATGCAGAGATGCACTTTAGTATATTTAATGAATCCACTAAGATGTCTCTAAATAAGTCGGAACATTTCATTCAGCCTCAATACCAGTGTAAATCCTTTAAAAGCACCTTCCAAGCCTCAAGACAGTATGGAGAACATATTTTCCACCAAATTCCCCAGAAGCTGTGATCTGCATTACAATAAAGGACATCAAAGCTGTCATTGATTGGGAAGGTATTAGCACGCATGACCCTGTGCCTAAATGACAGCACGCACACTCAGCAGAAAACTCTGCATAAGATTTCTTCTTCTTCCCTCATCACACAGTGACAGGCTTGTCTTTTTGTCAAGGCCAATGGGATGTTGTGTGAAGGAGCAAAGTATCTCAAAAGGTTTTGTAGTATACATAGAAAACTGCACAGTTTGCAAAAGAATCTTAAAAACTGCTGACTCGGTCGCAGACGCCATCCAACCATGTGGCTTTCTGTCCTATGGCTACAGAGTATAAATATATACTGTTTATTTCCGGCAAATAATTATAAGCATTTATAATTGATTATAGATATGTTCCTTTAACTTTTTACAGTGTCTGGCATTAACACTGTAATTTTTGTATATTGATATAATAATTTATAATATTGATATGAATATAATCAATAACAGGGGGGTGTAATGAGGCTTCCTGTGAGCCAGAGTTCCTGTTAGCAAAAATAGCATTTTCTTATAACAGCACATTCTGAAATGTTTTATTCATTTTATACCACAGTGATTTGCTGAATACTGAATTTCTTATGAAACAACATAGGTTTTATCCATGTATAGTTAAATTTAATGCTGTGAAACACCATAAAACTGCTTGTTTAAGTAACTATATCATAATAGGACAAGCAGATTGTACTAAAATGAGCATATTCATATAAACTGATTTGAGTTACAGTCTGATCAGTGCTTTTCTGGAAAATTAAATCAACACGAATTAATTAGAAGATTTAAAAGTCTGTGTAAACCTGTAATTATGTAATAATATAAGTTAGAAAATACATATTTTAATCAGTTATTTAGCGTTATTCCAGCCAGCATAAATATAATTGCGGTTTTATAACTGAATAAATTTGTAAAGCAAAATAAATATAGGATGCTCAGCATGTGTCTAGCCGATGATTCACTTTTGCCCAAAGTCGAACAAGAACTTTTGATTGTGCAGAATAACAGAACATAGTTATCTGTCTGCCTCCTTCATGTCAAAAATTCTGGCCTCCCAGGAACTCCTTTAAATGCCCAAACATGTGGAAATGGCTTGGAGTGAGATTAGGACTGTACAGGGGATGTGGCAATAACTCCAGTCTGAGGTTCTGTTATGTGCTAGTGGTGTTTGATTGATTTGATTGTGTGTGCAGTTCTCTTACACAAGTTGGCGACAAATTATCTGGCGATTTTCAACAATCAAGCATTCAACTTCCTGAATGGTCACAGAAATGACTGCATTGGGTTAATCTGCATCCAGGTTAATTAAAGGGGTCAGGGGTAGCTCAGTGGTTAAGACATTGCACTATGGTGCAGAAGGTCCCAAGCTCAAATCCCACAACCACCAAGTTGCCCATGTTGGGCCTTTGAGCAAGGCCCTTAACCCTCAACTGCTCAGATGTAAAATGGGTTAATGTAAGCTGCTCTGGATAAGGGTGTCTGCCAAATGCTAAAATTTATAAAAATAAATAAATGAAAGTCAATCACAGAGTCTAATAGGTAATCATTACTGCTTAGCACCAATAGGGCTGGGTGTTTGAATCTTCTCAGTCTGTGTGCATGTAGTTTGCTTGTTCTACCTAGTGCTTTTTGTGAATTTCCTTGGGGTACTTTAGTTTCTTCCAAAGACATGCATTGTTTCCGAAGTTTTAATTTATAATATTTAAGTGGATGTACCCTTGTGCCCTGCCATTCAGGGTGTCCCACATGCTTCAGATCCCCCCTGACCATACACTGGATAATGAGTATGGAAAATGAATGAATGAAAGTCAGTCAAGGTGAGTATGAAATGCTGGATGCAAAATCATCGTTGTCCATCAATATATATTTCTATTCTAATTTAATTATTTGTTGTTGGAAAAAAATGCAAATTCCATCCTAGAGCCAGACTTTCTACCTGGAAGGCCTGAGTTGAGAGTGAAGGAAACAATACCAACCAATACAATCATTAGGTATAAAAAAAAAAAGAGGTCCAGTGGAAACAATACTATTATGAAAAGCAATGAATAAGAAAAATTGCACAGTTGGTCACAAATGGCTATGTCGCTGATTTGATGAGGTCTCTCGCCTCTATCAAAAAAGAAATAGCAGGTGTCAATAAACCTCAATTTGTTCTATCCACAGGAAGCAAGTTATTAACCCTGCTCAGGACTTTTTTGTTCATGTTTTGGCCTTTCCATTTACTTACGAGGGAGACTCAGGTTTTAGAGGGGAGCCTATGAAAGGTGCATTGATCTCTTTCAGCTGCATGCTAAGTAAGTATTTGACATTTCTTCTCAGGTCTTTCTGGCAGCACTGCAACAAAATTAACACCATGCTGTCTGGAAGGAAGCAGCTCATGCATTTTAGGTGAACAGAAATCCCTCCCTTTTGCCCTTGAGAAAATCCTACTGATGTACATGATGAAATCGCAGCTGAGAATTCGATCACTTCTACTAGTCCACAAAAAAAATGATCATGATGGGGGATATTTATGAAGGTGTGATATTGATCACTTTATATTCATTACGGGTGATAAAGTCACTAATTTCAAAGAATGGTCACAAAAAAACCCTCTAAACATTCTTGACCTTAAGTTGGTAAAATGTGTCTTGATTATCAATCAGTTATTGTATTATACAAAAGAATAACTGACTTTTAATTCATGAACAGATTTTGAGTTAATCAACCCAGTCATGTAGAATAAACATTCATGATTTGTGTAGATTATGTTCTGGACCATTATCCTTTAATCAATTTGAATATGACTACTGTGTATGAAGAACAATTCAGAATAATAAATTGTGCTGGATTATTTGCTATTTTGTAAGCTGATTGAAATAATGGGCGAAAGCTGTGTTATCAAATTAATCCACATTTGCAGTGATTGATGTGATAATGACAACAACGTCTATTCATGCAGCAATGGACTGGTAATAAACTAGAATTCTTTAATTCTTTAGAACATGTACTGTACTAGAGACGCCTATCATTATATTATTCCTATTATTAAACTTTTCATTTTTAAATTGTCACTTGCCTTCATGTTCCATTTACTTTTGACAGCAAACAAACAAAAAGAATAATTTTTCCTATCCATCCTTTTTTTCCATTTGAGCTTGAGGTACTGATGGCTCAGGTTGTTGAGGCTTTGGGTTGCTAAGCAGATTGTTTAAGCCCTGCCACCGCTAGGTTGCCACTGTTGGGTCCTTGGGTAAGACCCTTAACCCTACCCCAAAAACTTCATTCTGTGTTACTCGCATGCCTGATTAAAAAAAAATATTGGCTTGCGGTATCTGGGGTAAAACCCGTGCCAGATCCAATGATCTGGTGTGGATAAAAGGAACAAAGCCCAAGGGGGAAAATCCTTTGGGTTTAAAGGCAAGGCAAAGCCCCATTTCAGACATTTCTACTTAATGCAGAATAAAAAATCTGGCAACCTTATCTTAAGGACACCATAATTGTTTAGCAGCCACATTCAGACTAACATTATCATTAAAGTAATCCGTACAAGGATTTAGCATTGCATTTAAAGCAACCTGACCTTGCATAATGAAACAGTGCTCAATTTGCATGCTTGCTTTGTTTTTTGTTTTTTTTCAGTTGCAGTCTTCAGTTGCTTTGCCAGTGTTTCAATTCGACATCTGGTAAATGGTATGTTCAAGGCTCTCCACTGGCATAATAGGACTTTGTAATGAAAAGACCTGACTATAAATGTATAGGATGAGTGGAATACTGAGAAAACAGATGAAACAGCCTCCGTGGCAAGAACTGTGTGCATTTGTGTGTCTGGTAGAAGGCATAAAATTGGACGCAGTCACCAGTTGTGAGGAAACAGCGCCCACACTCTCTCTCTCTCACGCTCACTCTTTCACTTTCATCCTTCTCTTTAGATACATTCAGATAAATTCACAATCTTTCCCTGTCAGACTAATTGACAATACATTTTTTAATATTCTCTTTAAGACATTTGAATTGCACGTTCACACAATCACATCCAGCCAAAGAAAGACAATGACAATACCTAATCAGTTTAACAATAAAAGAAACAAATTTATTCTTATTAATATTGTTACTCTTATTTTTAAGTTCTCTATGAATTTTCTTCCTTACAAATACTGTATGTAAAATCAAATGCTTGTCACATGAGTTTTCTATTTAAGATCTTGGAAAAAGTTGTCACCTAAAAAGTAATAACCAGCTTGGTGTATTTCATAACAACTAAGTGGCTTAGTGGTTGGCACCTCCAGGGTCCGGGTTTGATTCCCGCCTCGGGTCTGTGTGCATGGAGTTTGCATATTCTCCCCGTGCTTGGTGGTTTTCCTGCGGGTTCTCCGGTTTCCTCCCACAGTCCAAAGACGTGCCCGTAGTGTGCGAATCAGTGTGAGTGTGTGCTCTTTGATGGATTGGCACCTATCCAGGGTGTACCCATGTCTCATGCCCTAAGTATGCTGGGATAGGCTCCAGGGCCCCCCTGACCCTGAATACATGATAAAGTGGTGTAGATGATGAGTGAGTAAGTCGATTTAATTTTTTGTTTGAGTGCAGTCGAGCAACATAATGCCCAGTATTTTGTAGGCTTCCCTTGTACAAGTGTGTTCTGATGTCAGATACGGATACTAGGTATATCTTCTGTATATAATTTGTACTGCATTGGCTCTTGCTCTTTGGATCGGTCTGTTGGTCCCCACAGGCATGGGTGAGCCTTGGGTGTCTATGGTCCTGTCAGCAGTTTACTGGTATATAATTGGTGATCAGTGTTGTGTGTTAATGTTAAAGCTAATCTGTGTATTTCTCTGTGTAGAAATGTTCGTGTGCATGTGCATTGGGGAGTGGTAAAGGGTCCTCAAGTATGTTAGGGTGGTGGATTGGGGCTGATTCCTGTCATAAAAACTGCAATAAAGCTAATTAGTCTGTTAATTAGTTTGCACTTGATTGCTGGTGGTGAGAAGAGGGTCATTGAAAATGACTTATTTGACAAACCTACACAGAGGTTGTACTGTTAAGGCTTATTCCCCACACCCATTACCTGTCATAAAGTTTTTATGAATTTTGATACAACAACTGAGTCAAACAACAGCGCTTTTGTTGACAAGAATGTTTTGATATTTTCTGACCTAGCTTATGTTGTGACAACTGATTTTGTATCATATTGCACTTATGGTAAGCCACATGATGGCGATGATGCAATAACATATACATCAAAAAACAAGCCCTTCTGTCTTAACTTTAATACTGGTGCCAAAGCACGGCCATCATCGGATGTATGGAAGAGTCAACTAATACAGTGTACTGTTTGCTAGAGTGGGGGATCAGTTGAAAAATCATCAACGTGTCAGTTGGTGTCGTCTTTGGGACTTTCTTTTTCCCCTTCCCACTGTCATGACATTTGAATAACAGAAGTTATTAAAGGCCATGTGACTTTGAGTATATGAGATAGTCATGGCACCATTATTCGACTTTGGCATACTAAAACTATTCTGAGATAGAATTTGAAAATATGAAAAGACAAGACAACCTTGACATGAGTACTTATGAAAACTGGAAGTATTGTTGGTATAACAGTCTTATCTAGGATAATGAACCCAACACTCAAGTGTCACCAGGAACAAGCTATAAAAGCCGGATGTTTTCATCATGTTGTAGCATTCACCCTATTAAAACCTAACTATGCAGATCAAACCCTGGCTCCAACTGTGCCTGTCCAAATGTGTGTGACGTGAAGTGTATGAAGTGTTTTCAGTAATGACAAACTGGTGCCCTTGAAAAAAAATGACGTGAGTCCCAAGGTCAGTCATGAGTCTTCCAGAACTTCAAAAAAACATGTGAACTGTACTGGCTCTTTAAACAGTAACATTTGCTGACATTCTTCTAATGGAATTACTGAGTAGAAGAGCTTTAGATTTTTCTCTGCCACTCAATCCCCTTCTAACACACACACACACACACACACACACACACACACACAGACACACACTCTCTCTCTCTCTTTCTTAACTTTAAGTCAGATCACTTATCGATTATTACTATAATGTTCCAAATACAGACACACACACCTGCACCCCACCAAGTTTCTATTGAATTAGAATAAAAAATTATAAGATAAATAAGGCAGATGTCCTCCGGTCAATATTTTGGTAAACAGTTTTAGGGAAAATGAATAAAATAATGAGTGAGTTATGAGATGCCAAATGGGGTTAATTGGAAAAATTCAACAATTATATGTCCCAAAGATCCCGAAACAGATGTACTGTAAAGGTCATTGAATATTTTCTATTTAATAATTTTATTAAATACCGATATATCAAATAAAATAACAATTGTGCATGGCATGGTGTCATAGAGCTTAGCACCAAGCCTCACACCCCCAGGGTCATGAGTTCGATTCACGTCTCAGGTCTGTGTGAGTGTCCTTCCTGTGCTTGGTGGGTTTCCTCCACATTCTCTGGTTTCCTTCCACAGTCCAAAGACATACAGATTAGATTAATTAGCATTTCTACATTGCTCGTAGAATATATGGATGTGTGTGTGTGTGTGTCCTGCAATAGATTGGCACCCTCGTCAGGGTGTACCCCACGTCATGCCCAAAGTCCCCTGGGACAGGCTCCAGGCCACCACGAGTCTGCAGAGGATAAGCGGTATAGAAGATGAATAAATGAATGAATGAATTAATGAAAATACTGTATAACTGTATACAGTATAACATCAGCCATTATTTGTCCATAAAAATGTGATCTATTTTCAGGACTGATCGTTCTAGCCACTCAGCATTCGTCATCACCAGTATACTAATCTCTGGCATCACCTGCACCTCTTACTTACTGGTTCATGCCTTAAGTTAAAGCCAAGGCCAAAAAGTCCTTCAGGAAGCCTGAAGAACTATATCTTAAGAATACAATAAAAATACAAAGAAAGACTCTATGAAAGCAAAATATTTATTCACGAGGGGTGACTCAAGACTTCTGCACAGTACTGTATATTACCAAATGTACTACAGAATAAGTAAGCTGTGAATACAGCTGCGTGCGGAACCATGCAGTGAACTGTACTGGTGTATGAATAGGTGGTCTGCGGAATTCGTTTAGAAAGATGAGAAGAGGTTCACTGGAGTTGAGACACGGACGTGACTGGGAGGAGGAGAGATGTCATGGCTAGGGGAGAGCACGATGCCCAGGGGAGCTGATGATAGATGGGGCTTGTTTCAGGGAATTACTTTCATGATGACAGGCTGAAGTCCCTCAGCATGCTCTTTGTTGGACTCAGTCAGGGTTCTTTTTTACCTTGTTCCTGTGTGGCTATGTTACAAACTCGCAACCACCCAATCGTGAGCTGCATTTCAATTCAGATATTTTACAGCCATTACCATAAATTTCCATGTTTATCCAGCATTTCCAGGAAATAAAATTCACTAATTAATAATACATAATATGGTTTAGACCTGAAAACGGGGTCTAAATAAGCTGCTCTTGATCTGGAGCAGGTTATTTGGATCAGTCTGGGAATTCAGCAAATCTGCCCTTGTACTGGAGGACTGTAAGTTCTAAGGACCATGCTCTGATTTTAAGAGCTGTTGTTGTGCCCTTGAGCAATGCATTTAACCCCTAGAAGATCGGGGGAACACTGTTTCTTTTTCCCCGTCCTCAGTTTCAGTGGCTTAAAAAAAAAGTCATCAAACAAAGACACAAAGTTCTCAAACGAATAAAAAGCCCAAGCAAATAAAAACAACAAACTAAATAAAACATTAGTTATACAGTAAGTCAAAAATTGTCCACGCTCAAAAAAATTTTTTTTTTAAAGAAATATCACAATAGAATTTCATACTGTAATCTCCTTGCTTTTTAATACACTTTGTCCATCTGTCCCCAGAAGCTTTCATAATCCCCTCACTAAAAAATGTTTTAGACTGAGCTGTGAGCCACGAATGCACTGCTGTCTTCACTTCTTCATCAGAAGAAGTGAAGACAGCACTTCTCTATTTCATAGAGTCTTTCTTTGTATTTTCTTCATCAGAAGTGAATCTTCTTACTCGTAGGGCTGCTTTCAGAGGACCAAACGGGTGAAAGTCCCATGGAACAAGATCAGGACTATAGGAGGATACTTTAACAAGTCAAAAGAAAGTTTTTGCAGAGTGCTGACAGTGTGGGCAGAAGTGTGCAGACATGAATTGTCATGCAAGATCACAACGCCCTAGGATAGCAGTTTGAAGTTTAGGGTTCAGTTCTTCAATAAGAACCCCTTGTAATGGGCACTGTTGATTGTTCAACCTTTTTCCCGATAATGTTTCAATACTGGCCCTTAAGAATCACTGAAAGATCAATTTTCCAGCTGATAGATGACCTTGATTGAGGACGCTTCCATTCTGTAGCATAGTGGTTAGCACTGTGGTCTCACACCTCCAGGGTTGAGGGGTTTGATTCCCACCTCAAGTCTGTGTGCATGGAGGTTGTACAGTATATTCTCCTTGTGCTTGGTGGGTTTATGTATAAATACTTGCATTAACACTGTCAAATATATTTCATATCTGTGAAATCTTGTTTCTCCTATGTATGAGAAAATATTATGCTGATTTTTCCTGTATTTGTGACTTTTTAACCTGATAGTTTTGAAATTATGTCACACAGTTACAGTATAAGACATAAAGGTGCAACGATAATAATTACAAGATGCACAAGCAATCATTATGACAGGTAAATTCACAATGGCGAATAAAAACATTATTTATGATTAATAATATTATATTGCATTTATTTATAATATATATAATGGATGATCTGTTTGCCGATTGCAGTCACATCACACTGCAGCCGTGTGTCAGGACTGAATTTAACATCTTCCAGCATATAGCACCATAAGAGACATCAGGTGTCCAAGCTATCCCATTATGCTCAGTCTGCCAGTGTTTGGACTTGTCGTGACAAAGAATGAAGAAATGTTGTTGTGTCCATGCAACATCGAGGCACAATTTCAATCCCAGATTGACAACCTCCCCCTGTTAAATCAACTTCAACCATCTTCACAGTCGACACTGTTTAATAACCTCACCCATTGTTGTGGTTGATTCTTCCAAAGTTCAAGTGTGTGACTAAACGTGTGGAACAAGACCCCTGATAAATATGTTGCTTGATATTGTGGCGTAAAGCTAAGCTTTTCCTGTTGCTCATTCTGTCTTTTTCCAAAAGAATCTAAGCCCAGAGGAAATAGAAACAGATGTGTGATTTGATACTATCAAAGACTTTTTTTCCTTGTGACTAAAGTGAAAAACTGCTTTGTTGGTAAGCCAGATGCTTTGTACATCTGTATACACGAGTCAACAACCCTAGATGCATATGCAGTTGTTTGGGAGATTTATACTTTTGTCCCAAATGCAAAAGAAAAAAGGAAATAAACAGAGAGAAGATTTTTGATATTAAAAAAAAAAGCCCTTCGGGAATATCACATTGAATGTGTTGTGTAATCTGCAAATACATACTGTATATTCCAATATTTTACCCTGACATTCATTTGTTAAAAGTTTTATAGTGACTTACAAAATCCAATTTAAGCAAATAACCCAACAACTGAGGAATCAAGCAATCGTTGGCCCCTAGGCAGCCTGAGAATAAGTTCACAATCTGACACTTAATAACAACAAAAAGGAAATACTCCAGATTTTTTTTTTCATCTTCTTTTTTGCCCCAACCTACACCACAGTGGACAACAACTGTAGCACAATCCCACAATGCACCAAGATAAGTAGTTTCCAAATTATGTACAGTAGCCTGGTCCACGTGCTGTATACAAAAGCTGTAATGTATGATATCATAATCTGACACTACAGAAAGCTCCGCCCCTTCCCCTCTGGCCAGTCACTTGACTTGATTTTCTATAAGAATGTGTAAATTACTAACTACTTACATCAATCATAAAGGAGTAAAAAAATAATAAAAGCATTTTTTTAAGGTTTACAGTGGTCTAAAATGTCAGTAAGATTTACACTGGTACAAATCTAACAAAGCTAATATATATATCCCTCCACAATCATTGGCCCTTCTGGTTAAGATGTGTTCTTAGGCTTCTATAAAATTATTTTTTTATTTAAACAATATAAAACCACAATGCAAAAAACTCAATTATTCAAATCCCAAAGTAAGAATAATTTTTTTTTTACATGAAATCACGTGTGCCACAATTATTGGCACCCCGTTTTTAATAATTTGTACAACCCCTTTTTGCCCATTTTAATTCAGGTTTTGACCTGTCTTGGCATTTCAAAGCATTCATGATGCCAAGCACCTCGGTTGCCTAACAAGGTTCCCAGGGCCTTTGAAAGAGAAACAGGCCCACAGCATCACAGATCCTCCACCATACTGTAACTCACAGTGGGCATGCGGTGCTTTTCCACATACTCATCTTTTGTTTAGGCCAGACCCACTTAGAGTATTTGTTGCCAAAAAGCTGTATCTTTTTCTCTGACCACAGCACATGGTCCCAGTTGAAGTCCCAGTACTGCTTAGCAAACTCCAGACATTTATGTTTGTGATTATACAGTAGGTGAGCCTTGTTTGTCACTGTTCCAGCTGTCTTAAACTTCTTAATGATTCCTCTGACTGTAGATATGGGCGAGTTTAGGCAAGTGGCTATTTTCTTGTAGCCATTTCCTGACTTATGAAGGTCGACACACATCTGCCTTACTTGAATGGGGTGTTCTCTTGTCTTTCCCATGTTGAAGAGTGGATAAGAGAAAAATTTATACCACAGGGAAACAGGAAGTAAATAAACAATGAATTTATTAGAAGCCTAAGAACACATCCTAACCAGGAGTGTCAATAATCGTGGAGGGATATTATATATCAGTGACAGTGACATCTTCATTACCGTTAAATAAAATAACATAATAAAATGTTAAATGACCAGGACTAATTTCCTAAAAGTGATCATATCAAAATAGTCTTAAAGATGGAATAAAGACTTCTTAATGTACAAATGATCTACAGATAATCTGACATAAGCCTGCATGCTCCCTGAATTTAACCTGTGATTGTTTTTCATTTATGAAAGCTTATTAATAAAAAACTTGCAATACAGTAAATTAATGCAATATATCTTCACTGTTTACTTGATAAACAATTCAATTTACTCACACAATTAATAGCTGACATCAAGTTTCCAAATTAAATACATTTAAGTGCAATGCAGTTTTTATTCTCAGTACAGGACAATATGTTTAATTTCAAATTTATGGAAATTACTATGTAATAAATAACTATTTAGATACTACAGATGCACTGGCATAACCAGTACCCAGTAGGAATTCTAATATTTAAGGTGTAAATTGATGCATGTAGAGATCGTAGCCCACTCTTAGTAAACCTACCCTGCTGTGTTTCCACCACACACCACCCACTTGCAGATTTTATTTCCACATTTATTTTCAACAGTATCCCTCTCCCTTATAGTTTAGCTTCTTTTTCTGTGTGTATCTTAGTATCCACTTTAGAGTGCAGAAAATGCACTTTTTGTTCAGGTTTGGAGGTTTTTCATGTCTTTCCAAGAAAGTAGCTGAGTGAGTGTGGGAGCTGTGAAGATGAATTGTTTCCTCCATGCTCCTTTAAATCAAACGACAGAAACCTTCTGCCCTAATCATGTTTCACGCCAACGTCACGTCTCTACATTTCCTCTTCTTTATGAGTTGTCATGGTTGATTTATAGTATCTGCTTATAACCTGGTATCAGCTAAACGCAAAAAAACATATGGGGATTTGTTACTTGAAGGCTTATTAATGTCGATTGGCAATTATTAGTTTTTTTTTTTATCTAAATAAAGAGCATTTGGAATTAAACAAATAAATAAACTGACAAATAGAAAGCAAAAAAATGTATAATCACTATAAAAAGTTATGCAGTTGGTATTTACACAGGGTAGTTTGAGTACAGCAAAGGCATGCCTCAGTCGATACGGGATTATGGCCTTCAACTGGTCCATTTTCTTATAGGAAGCAGTATGCCTACTGTATGCCTTTAACCTACAGTCTGATAACTAAAACACACTGATCGGCCATAAGATTAACAAGTAATTTGAATAACATTGAGTATCAGTTATATACCAGTAAACTGGTGGCAGTATCATGGGCACTCACCCATGCCTGCAGGGATCAAAGGCCTGCATATGTGATCCAATTCCACAGAAAAGCCAATGCAACACAAATCACAGAAAATAAAGTCAGAGCTGGCCATGTTAGAAAGACACCAGAAAACGCAGTGTATCGCAGCATGCCATGCACAGGCCCAACAAACTTCACAGATTCATGGATGCGAAGAACAATCATGTCTGATACACGGAGGCCCTAGCCCATACCCCACAGCACCCAAAGGATCTGCTACTAACGTCTGGTGCCAGACACCACAGCACACCCTCAGAGGCCCTGTGCACCCATACCGGAGGAGCCAGAGCTGTCCTGGTGGCACAACCCAAAACCTTGGAGGTTCTAATGTTAATGGTTTTAATGTTATGGGTGATTGGTGTATGCCATGCTAAAAAGTACATTTTGAACTTTATATTCTTCTTCTAAAAAAAAAAAAAAAAAAACTTACAGAATTCCATACAGTACACATAAAACAATCAATAATATCATCCCCTTTAATATATCTGAAAAAGCTGATTGATCAGATCACAATAATGCAATTTATTTATTTATTTAATGGTTCAAACTATTAAATTTGCAATGACAGTAAAACAGCTTAAATCTCATCCATAGTTTGATTTCAATGTTGTAGTATCATTAGTTTGTATGTACAATAATAACATATATGAATACAATATAAATAAAAATCAATAATCCATATTAAATTATAGGATGTGCTGGATCAAGTGCTCTTATGTAAGCTTTCAAACAATAGGAGTGGAAGCCATGATGCAGCAATATAATGGGAATGTACTAGACTCCTAAACATTGTGCATTTCAATCTCATTTCCTAACCTACATATACTTTTTTGTTATATTGAACCTTGCTTTTATGTTATGCTGTATTACATTAAATGGCAAATATTTAATATGCAATTTCCTTCAGTCCACATTTTCTATCCCTAGCTTGTGATTAAAGATGATGGTCAGGAAATCTTCAGCAAAATATACAGGTGTGACATGCATGCAGGTGATTTCCATAATCTAAAGAGGATGCACAGAAGAAGAAAAAAAGCTTACGCTTAACCTATCTGTATACAATAACCCTTTCCTGGGTAAATATTGTTGTAGCTTTTGGAGATTGGATTTAGCCCAAATGATTCAAGACTAGACATCTATTATTCTATCATATTTATCATTCTATTATTCTTTTTTTATGCTTGGATCATTGAGGTTTTGAGGCTAAAACCTGCCACAGACTACACATTCTTGTCTCAGCCATACCACAGGTGGCTACTGAGGATGGAGGTGAAACTAAATACTCAGGGAATAAATAAACTAAGGCACAACTCTGACAGAAGTGTAAAAAAAAAAAGCATGATTGTATGCTTACGCACTGAGGAGTGGGTGAATAGGCCGCTGACCTTTGAAGTGCTGATATTTCAGCCACGCACGGAGGACTGGTATACAATCTCTCTCAGCAGGTAGCTACGGCACACGGGTTTTTATTTTGCCAACGACAAAGATTGCTATGTTGTTAACCACAGGGATTCTGAAATCAAGAGTCGACCTCCAGCCAGGCTTTTGATAAGCAAATGAAATCAGCCGATAAACAAGAAAAGTTTCTTCATAAGTTGGGCTTAATAGGCAAATTTAGGTGAAAATAAATAGTGATAAAATCCAAACAATCACAAAAACACATTTTGTGCATTAGACCTTTTCAGCTTAATATGATCTGTATTGGCTGGAGGGTGTTTACCAGTACACTTTAAACAATTATGGTCTGTAATTACTCATTATTCATAATAGTGCATGTGCCAAGCATTCTACTAACGTTTTTTTCTCAAAAGAAGCTGAACTTTATATAAGATTCTTGCTTCCTTTGTTAACGGATAAAACACTAAGTTGAGACAGCTCCAGTGCCAGCAGTTCTGTTCTCTCTTTCTCTTTTTTTTGTGAGATAGATGCACGCTGTGGTGTGAAACAAGATCTTCAGATAAATCTGTTAGTCTTTGAAGCTGTTGTTACAGGATAGAAGGAGGAAAGTGGTTGCCACTTCAGAGCACCAGGGTTACTGATTCAGTCTTGACCTTGTGTTACTTGCTGTTGGAGTTCTACACGTCCTCCTTTTGTCCACCTAAACACAAAGGTAACGGATGACTTGGCTACATAAAATTACAGAGATTTAGGTGCAGTGGCATCCCATCTGCTCAATGCACATTTTGGAAATAAATATTAAATATTTGGAAATTGTATATGATACCTTTCTATGGAAACCAGTATTAAACTTGACCTCACTTTGAGCTACAGTAGCTCTTCTATTGGTTCGGACTACACATGCTAGCATTCACTCCCCATGTGCATCAGTGAGTAATTAAGTGACTTAATCAAGTAAAAGCAGTGAACTGGTGACATGGTCATGGGCGGCCAAGGCTCATTAATGCACATGGGAGAGAAGGCTTGCCCGTGCAGTCCGATCCAATAGAAGCCATAGTGTAGATCAAATTGATGAAAAGGTTAATGGTGGTCGTGATAGAAAGGTGTCAGAACACATAGTGCTTCACTGTTATGGTGGCAAAAGGGGGACCTATTCAATATTAGGCAGGTGGCCATAATGTTATGATTATACTTTT
>JAOVVA010000001.1:17795791-17805857 GCA_028565275.1 Leiocassis micropogon
TTATTATTATTATTATTATTATTATAGTTTATTATAGATTATATATTATGATAAGATTATGTTAAATTAAGTTGCAAAATGTGCCCTGATATAAATAAGAGGGCATACATTACAACTAAATAAGGACATAATTGAAATCAATTCTTATTTGCAGTGTAGGACTCGGAAACACCTTGAGCGGAAGCAAATCTTATGAGAAGTGACAGTTGGTGAAAGCATGAAGAGAACCACATCACAATTCTATAAAGAGACTGGGATTCAGGATAATGAGCTTATATTGCAATCTGTTACATAAATGTGCAGAGGCACAGGGTCTTTAGCAGGAAAAAAAACTATGCATGATTAAGTGCATCTTAACTCTGAAAGAAGGACTTCCAGGAAGAAACACAAGAGTTTAAAAATGTCAAATACCTCACAGAAATCCTTAGTAAAGTAACAGACATGTGAAATAAATTCCAAATCTGCCTTTAAAAACAAATGGAAAACATGGAAAAATCCAAAAAGGAATACTAAATCTTGTCTTTTTTCCAATAAAAGAGATGCTGGCTCTGGTTTGGTTGTCATGGAAACTGCAGCTTCTTTAGAGGAGACTGTACCGTAAATGGAAACATAGACAGAGTAAAGTTTTGCTATTTATGACCTTTATGTATTTATGAATTCAAGCTACCTATGTGATGCCTGGATTCATGGTTTCTTCACATCTATCAGCATTCTAAGACAAAAAACACTGCAAAGAAAGACAGAACAAAATACATTCTTTATACATTCTGTTCGCTTATCTATTCCTTTCATGCAAAATGGCTATTTGTATGTTAACATAGGCTTTCTGTGTTTTCAATTATGCAATCAGAATTGCTTTGAGAACTGAACTGGAAAATATTTCCTTTTATGTTTAATCATATTTCTGGTATTCTGTGATGTTACAATTAAACCAAAGTAATAGAAGAAAAGCTGCATGTTTGGTTTGATGTAAATTTAATTCAGTTTTAATTAAACGTCTTTATATATTAATTTTAATGTTGAATGTAGGCCACAACTTCTTTACTGAGACTCACAAGCAAATGGGAGGGGGGGGGCACATCCTTTTGAGGCAACACCTCCTTTGGAGCGGATAGAATTGTAATAGGATGTAGGGTAATGTCAAATAAATATCAGCGGTATTTCACAGTATTGCCCTAATTGCACATAATAATATTGCAATTTTTTTATTGCAATAAATAAAGGAGAACATGTAACTGTTCATGAGTTACATTGCCTGGGGAGAAAAAAAATGCAAATGGCAAAAAAAAAAAAAAATAAAAGACTTGGATGTGATTGGTTCAAAATTTTCCTCACTCTGGATATATACAATTCTTAAAGGGTAGACACGCTTAATAATAAAGCCCTTTAATAATAGTAATATTGTGTTATCCTTGATATTAATGAATGGTTCTTGAGTTTAATGCCAGGTCTCATGTGAGCGCTGTGTCTTTATGTGCTAAAGTCAGACGCAGTAGCTTCCAGTGAAGTGATGAACCACTGGTTACTTGTTCTGTACGCTGTTCACTATTGCCTTTAAACTGAACAGTTTCACTCTCTACAATTTGTAATCTTACAAATATCCTATGAGGTCCACTTTGCAGGGAACTATTAGCAGATTGGTAAGCTGCATGGTAAACAAATTTACGTAGGCTGATTGACAGAGACCACACCATTATCATAAAAAAAAAAAAAAGTTACAATATTTATTCATCAAAAGAAAGACATACATCAACACAGAAAGAGACCATGTCTCCTTCAGAAAAAAAGTAAATAACAAAAACAGATACAACGGTCATACCTGACAGATCATTATATTGCTGATATTTTATGGTGAAGTTATTGCAATAGATTTTTTTCATTTTTTAAGCACGGTGGCTTATTGGTTAGCACTGTCACCTTGCACCTCCAGATCTTGGGTTCAATTTACGCATCGGGTCTTTGTGCATGGAGTTTGCATGTTCTTCCCGTGATTGGTTGGCTTCCTCCGGGTCCTCCGGTTTCCTCCCACAGTCCAAAGGCATGGAAATTAGGCTAATTGGCATTCCCAAATTGCCTGCAGTATGTGAATGTGCATGTGAATGTTCACCAAAGAGTCTACCATGGTTGTAAAAATGGGAATAAATACATTGATCACCATTGGCCTTTACAGTCCCAGGTTGGACTACAGATGTTCCTAGATTGATGGATGAATGGAATTATAATTTTAATGATATTGTTTGGCGGCACGATGGCTTACTGGGTTCCACATCCAGGTTCTGGGTTTGAATCCTGCTTCAGGTCTGTGTTCATGAAGTTTGCATTCTCCCTGTGCTTGGTGTGTTTCCTCTTGATACATTGGTTTACAGTATCTTATGCTGGATCGCGGGAGGAGTGGAGCCTATCCCAGAGGACTCAGGGCACAAGGTGGGGTACACCGTGGACAGTGTGCCCATGCATTGCAGGACACACACACACACACACACACACTCAAGAACACACACTACAGGGAATTTGAAAATTTCAATTAGCCTGGAGTACCTGAAGGAAACCCACCAAGCATGAGGAAAACATGAAAACTCCACAAAACTCCAGACTCAAAGGGGAGGGGTCGAACCCTTGATCCTGGAGGTGCCTGGACTCAGTGTTACCCCCTGCGCTATAATACCTCCTGAAATTTCTTCCTGAAGCAGTTCTTTAAAAATATTAAATAGTATTATGTTTATTTCTATAAAAACATATGATCTTGTGCATGCTGATGACACAATCATCACCATTTGCAGTTTTTGTGCATGATAGGAGTCCTTTTTTCATAGACGCTGATCAGTTTATTACATTACAGTCTACTTTTTCTTTATTTTTTTTATAAACATGTTTGCAGTTTAATTTTACATGGTTTTATTATTACACCTTTATGTTAAAGGGCCAGCTTGTGTGCTGTACTGCTTATTAATTCATTCTTTTAGCACTACAAATTGCATGAACAGAGATTGTGTAACCTTTAGTAGCAACTGCACCTACTTGTCAGTTTACATGAATTGTTGTTGTTTTAGTTTTTTTCCGAACTTTTCTCCAGCTCTGACCCTGACCAGGTACGGCAGCCAATAAATCTAAATAAATAGATGAACAAAAATACACTTTTTTGGTTTTAGTCTATCAGAACAAAGTTAGTCATTCTATAATTTGTGGTACCCTGCATACGACTATGAATCCTTCTGTCTCTTTGTGACACAAAAATTGGAATACTCACCACTGAGTTTCTTTTCATGATCGTTCTCTGGTGAGTTCTCTGGTCTACAATTTTGTCTCTTGTGCCTTTTGACAGCTCTTTGGTTTTGCCCATGTTGCTACTTAGACTTTGGCTGATTGTGATTGTGATTACTTATTGACCTCACTGTATATACACTGTATCTGATTTAATAGAATGACTCAGCTGTTAACATTGTTTGAAGCATTGTAGATAACACTGTATATCATGCTGTGGTCATGCAAGCATTTGTCATGTGGAAATACATTTTCAAAATCCATATAAACTACATGACCAAAAGTTTGTGGACACTTTGCAAACTTCACCATGACATGCACATGCAGTTCTTCCCCAAACTGTTGCCTCAAAGTGTAAGCCCATATAATTTTATGTGTAATGGAACTTAGGGGCCTAAACCTGTTTCAGAATGACAAAATCATTGTGCATAAAGTGAGGTCCATGAAGAAAGCGGCTATCTTAATACCAATGTGGGACTAAACAGCTCTGGATTGGGACTGTGAAAAAGCGTGTAAGGTAGTGATAGTTAGGTGTCCTTAAAATTTTGGCCAAATATTATACAAGGGTGTGTAGAAGTGTTTCAAACAGATACTCAATATAACCATATTGAATTTATAAGTATCTGGAAGCAGGACAAAAGATGCTGGTGATGTATTCGTATGAGCTCCCAGTGGAAATGTGGCCAACATCATTAAAACGTGCCAAAAACAAATAGCTTTTCTGGACACACTCCACTTACACTGTGTCCCAGATGTAAAGCCCTATTTTTCTATTTCCTAATCATCATTTTTAAAACTCTTTCCCTCCAGCTCAAACCTGAGCCAAGTATTTTAATCACTCATTTAAGCCTGTTAAGCTTTATAACATGTGAATAATGTTCTACTTTTAACATAACCGCTTGAATTATAATTTGTGTTCACTTCACACGTTTAATTCTCGACCTGTGTTGTGAAACGAGTAACCAACATAGAATAGAAAGTCACATGCTGGCAGCTAGATAGCCAAATCAGTTATCGTTCAGCTGTTCTAGCAATGCTAATTAAACAGTTTAGCTAATGGTCTGTCTGGAACAGCAACCAGATGTGCTAGCACTGCGAACAAGAAAATCATAGCAGGCAGAAAGAAAAGAGAAATGAGTAGGTCAGTGGAGGAGATTATTAATTTCATTAATTTTTTAATCTTTCAAATTGTTTTACTGTGTAAAACACACTATACATAACAGTATGTTTTTTAATACAGGAGTAATTCTATCTATCTAGCTAGCTAGCTATCTATCTAGCTATCTGCACATGAGCCAGCTGAATCTGCGTCACACTTGCACAATTATGCATCACGTTTCACAATGATGAATGATGATCCTCCACAAAATTAGTGTTTCTGATCATATTTTCACTCACTCATGACATTTCTGATTGCTGGAATGAAGCAAAAACACTAATGCCATGCACCTGTGAACCTGCAAGCCACACATGGCCATATAGTGACTCTGGCCAATGCACACTTTAGGATTTTGGGCTTTGGTTGACATGAGACACTTCATCATGGTGTGTAGAAGCTCTGTGGGGTCTGTCATTCATCACCTGAAGCCACAGGCACCTCTGCGACAGGGTTTATACAGCTTAAAGATCTCCGTGCTCGCTGCGAGCAATGATGTATGGCTTGCCAGGGCAAGAACAGATGATGTGTGCACTCGCAACTGCAAAAGAAATGGATGGGTGCATTAGATAAAAGGATGTTGCAGGATTTCATAACAGAATCTCTCTTTCATTGGTAATGTTGGGAGTTTTGTAAAGTTTGTACTTTTTTCACTTTTAAGTATAAAACCACATGGGACATTTGTTATTTGTACAGAGGATTGAAGAGGAAAGAAAAACAAAACAAAATTTGTTTTTTTGCTAAGTACAAAATTAAACAGATTTATCCATTCCAAGTATTTCATGGTCATGCATTATTTTGTTGCAAAGATTTGCACCAATCAGCCATAACATTATGACCACTGCCCGGGGAACTGAACAATCTTGATCACCAAGTATACCCCAACAAATCGGTAACAGGATCATGGGCACCCAGGGCTTACCATCCCTGTGAGGACTAG
Organism: Leiocassis micropogon; assembly: GCA_028565275.1. NCBI lineage: Eukaryota > Metazoa > Chordata > Actinopteri > Siluriformes > Bagridae > Leiocassis > Leiocassis micropogon. Next base: position 17,801,149 of record JAOVVA010000001.1, read on the forward strand.
TTTAGTGTTATGGCTGATTGGTGTATATTATTAAAAAAAAAATTAAAAAAAAATAAATTTTGTATTCTTCCCTCAGTAAAACAGCATATTACTTATGTAGATTATGTTGTCATGATTTCTGTTTTGCATGTTCATGATTTCAATTTTATTCATTGTATCATGTGGTGAAGCTCAGGCTAGAAAAATCACATGGTTTCAATTCATGAATAAGGGACCCAGTTGTTAGGCATGATATAAAATTCAAAACCTCCAGGGTTTGAGCGGTTGAGTCCCATCTTCAAGTCTGTGTGCATGGAGTTTGCATGTTCTCCCCATGCTTAGTGGGTTTCCTCCATGTACTCCAGTTTCTTCTCCAAATACAGTCCAAATACATGCAGAATAGGCTAATTGGCATTTCCAAATTGTGAGTGTGCGATATATGTGATGGATTGGCACCTCATATAGGGTGTATCCTGCCTTGCTCCCTGAGTTCCCTGGGATAGGATCCAGGCATAAAATGACACTGGATGGAATAAGCATTATAGAGAATTAATGAATGAATGCACAGTCAGTCTTTCTTTTGCTTTAAAGTGCCATTTTAGCATAGAAAGAATGCTTAGAGTATTCAGAGAATTTTATCCATGCTGGCCAATCCTTTTACTGTAGGTCAAGCAAATGCAAACTAATTACAGCACTCTAGTCCTTTAGAAGTCTGGTTTTATATATTAATAAGCATTCAGTCACACCTTTTATAATCCTTTCCTGAACTCAAATAACTTACACAGGAAGCAATATGACAGGTTAGACTAATCACCTTACTCAGTAAGATGCAGATGCACCTTGGTTTCTAAGACCACTAATTTTGAGGGGAGCAAGGATCTAACCTCTTAATGGAAAACAGCTTTCAAATCTCCCCAAATGTACCAGACTCTAAGAACAAGTGGTGAATGCACAAGTGTAAAAGAAATGTCTTCAAAAAACATTACATATTACTTAGAAATATTGATAAGCAAGTGGATCAGGAAACATTTTGGATCACATGAAACACCAACACACCAGCTCTCAATCCGCAGCAGGTATTTCCAACATTTTTTTTCCCAGGCTGTAATTGTTATCAAAACCTAACAATTACATATGTAAATGAGACTTAAGCAGACCAAATTCAAATTCCATCTAAAAACACCAGCTGGGACTATCAACTCCTCGAGTACACAACAGCGAGTACAGATGGAGCCAGGTTCTATTGACTATTGAGTGGAAATGATGCCGCTAGTGTATACAGAGCATTTGTAAAACAGACAGCGGAAAGTAATTCCAAAAAAGGCTCAATCTAGGCTGCAGAGTAGATTGAGGTTTCTTCCTAGACGTGAGTATTGCTATATCAATGGATTCCCAGTGCTGAACTCTGAAATTAAAATCCATGCCTTGTATCAATGCTGGTCAATGCGCACAATGTCAGATTCGTCACGTCGACCTCAGAAAACCCAAAGGATCATTACTTTTATTGCCTGTGGATTCGAGAACTGGCTCTGGGATTGAGATATGTCTGGAATATTAATGCTAAGATCCAAGCAATTGGGATTCATGATTGTCAATTTTTCTGCAGATTATGCCCTGTGGTTCACCCATCAATTCTTCAGATGTCTTGTGTTCTAAATTTCCAGATCTTTTGATTGCGTTTTGTTATTACAACCAGTTTAGTAGCTATATTACATTCATGTAAGGCAATGAAACTAAACAGCACTGACATTTCCTTTGCTTCAGGGAAAGAGATGTAGCTTTTACAAAGTGACCCTTGGGTAGAAAACTGCAAACACGGAACTCTTCATTCAGCATGCTAATGAGGTGTCAGGCCCATTCACAATATCTTGCTAGATATTGGTTTGTGTTAAGTGATCTGAGAGAGTGACATGGTTCAAAAGGGGAAAAAACTAATTGCACTTAAGCTTTATGAATAATTAACAGAATTTTAATTAAAAAGAATTTAATTAAAATAATATAGAAATTTGTTAAATATGAAAAAGTAGGTTTGAAAAAAAAACATCAAACAATATACAGCCAGGTCCATAAATCTTGGAACAAAGCAAGTTGTTTGCCTTTTGCATTCTATACACCACCACACTAATTTTGAAATTAAACACTCAAGATGTGTCGAGTCGAGACCTTTAGCTTTAATTCAAGGGGTTAGACAAAAGTGTTACAACCATTTACATGTACACACCCCATTCCCAGTTTGTTTGTTTCAAATAATGGAACAAACAAAAGTAATTACATGTAATTACCAACATAAAGATTGCTTTTAATACTTGGATGAAAATCCTTTGCTAAGATTTTACTGTAGATGCCTTCAGCTGCATGAATGTTGTGAAATGCATGAAGTAAGTGAAAAGCATGATCTATTAGGTTGAGATCAGATGACTGACATGGCGAGTGAAGAATGTCCCATTTCTTTGCCTTAGGTAGCATTCACTGTATGTTTTAGTTTTGCAGCATTTGGTTGAATCTGAGCATAGAGTATAGCATGGATCATGAGCTTCTGCTACAGGTTAATTTGGATTCCATCAGTCCAAACAATCTGGCAAAGATTTCTGGCAAAGTCTAATCTGGCCTTTCTGTTCTTGTGGTCTCCATCTCTCTGATGGGGTTATTTTTTCTTTTCAACCCAATGGACGATGATCACCCTCACTTGCACAGACGGCTCTTTGAACCTCAGGTTGAGAATTTGAGTAAACAGTGACCAAATGCAAATCTAACACTCATAACCACCTCCAGGTTTTTATCTTAATTTGTCATGAAGTAATGTGGGAACAGGCCACACATGGCTATGCAACTGCTTGTCAGCCATTTATTTCATTATTTAGGATCCCCCCTATAATGGCTGTATGTGTATGCAAATTGCTATTAATACCACACTTTTGTCAAACCCCTTGAATTAAAGTTGAAAGTCTTGACTTGGCTCATATTTTGGGTGTTTCATTTTTAATTCAATGTGGTGGTGTACAGAGACCAAATGCCAAAAACTTACTTTTTGTTCCAAATTTTATAGACCTGACTGTATTTATTAGTGTACAAGCTCTGTTAACCCCTATATGTCTTTGTGCATTTGTCTGTCAATTTCTTATTTTGTGTGCACCATACCCTGAAGTACTACGTGAATTAACATTACTCTCTGGGCACAGTGTGAACTGCCGCTGACAGTATTTATCACAGTGGCTTACACAGTTGATGGCTCCTGTTGAGTCCGAGCCAGCTGTGCTGTGAACTATATGTACTGAATAAAAAGAAACATGGGGTGTGACAGGAGACTTTTTGCTGTCCGTGGAATAATATAAGACATGCATTCTTGTGGGTTATATTTTACTCTAAAAAAAAAAAAAATCAATGTCCATTAATAAATAAATCAGTTTGGACTACACACATTTGCACATTTGCACAAACTGACCAAAAGAAATGCTAATGTATTTCCCTACAGATAATCCATTTAATTCATCGCTGGTGATCTCCACATTGCTTTTGGAAACTTGAGATGCAAATATAACCTTATATATATTTTTTCTTTTATGTTTGTTAACTCAGATTCCTAGCTGACAGCTCAAAAGTAATCCAATCTACTTTAGACAAGCCTCCATTTCCAGCACCATCAACATACTCCCACTGTAGTATATTGATTTTAAGGACAACAAGCATTCTTAAGCTTCTAAACCATGCAACAGATGAGCTTCCAGTGCAAAATGAGGTCTCAAGACTCATTACACTGGAGCTCTACAGTCTCTGGCAGCAAGTTTTTTCAAATCCCTGGAAATTGTACAGACTTAAGCTCTAGACCTGTGTTTTTTTCTGTTTTTTTTTTTTTTTTTTTACATTTTCTTTTTACATAAAAAGAGCAGTTGGATGATGTGAAGCTCCCAACACTGTATGTCTACAACCCCAGCTATGGAACATGAAATGTTGACTATTTTATATTGTGTAGTCCAATGTGAACATCATTAATAAACAAATCCAAGAGAAACCAAGCATGTAGACAAAGCAGACCATTCTGATCTCCTTTTGGAAGTTTTAACATCACTTCACTGTTTTGTGCTGTGCAGTGTAATATTGTAACAGCTAATGAGAGAGATCACGTCCCCAATGTGCTGGTTGTACACAGTCACAAGTGCAGGACATGGAATTGTCTTTGTAATCCATGTACCTTGTAATTTTACCCATGGAATAGATGACTGATCATTTTAACTGTCACACCTATTTAAAAAAAGCAAAAAAACAACAACACATGAGCATGCTGATAACACAATAAAATAAACTAATGTACATTATAATCATATCGATATATATACACATACGTATATGTGCACTTACTCAGTATGATTCTTAATTGCATGCAAAACTGAACAATAGATACTTAGAATGCTAGGCATAAATACACATAGAGACCTGGTTCAATTCCATCATTTCCAGGTGGAGCTCTGGGGTTGTATTTAATTTATTTCTGGATTGGTTATATCAGTATATCTGAGGAACTGTATACTAAATTACATACCTAAACCTATATTATGATCATTAGTCCGCATGACCAAATTAACAAGTTAAAAGAGAGACTCGTCTTTTAACAAAGAAAAATGTACAAACCTTATCATCACCAATGTTGAGAAACTGGAGAAACTGGAGCAAAATAAGAGGATCAGGAAAATAGAAAAAGCATGCATAGGTGGCACATTCTTTTTTCATAATAC
>JAOVVA010000001.1:17813001-17823794 GCA_028565275.1 Leiocassis micropogon
GTATTTCTGGGAAAGAGAAATCTCTTATAAATCTCTCATATCGACGCGCGCGTTCATCTGACTTTAGATCAAAACTCTGCAAAGTGAAAGAGCGCACACGCACGCCGCGGGTTCACGCGAACATTTTACATTCACTAAAAGGCTTATTCACAACCACATTTCAGTCATTCATAGACATGCATTGTGCTATGTTGTTGGTACACACTTTTACTTTTCACTTTTCATCTCCCCTTCGATCAAAATGCTCCTGATATGAGCCGACATGAGCAGCTTTGTTTCAGTCATAATATTCACCTTTCATAAAGAGGGGCGACATTTGCAAAGCAGACAAAATGTAAAATCAATACCCCAGAAAAACAACAAAGCACAAATATACTTGCTGATTAAACACTGCATTTTTTTTAAAGGGAAAGCGCGCGCGATGTGATCAGCTTTAATTATCAATAATAAAATAATTATTCAATGCTGGGCATAAACAGCAAAAAGCACGATTATTATTATTATCATGTTCTTTTGCTGTTTGGGTTCAGCGTTGAATTATTATTTGAAACTGAACTTCGTGTAGATTCATGCCACGAGTCATTTTATCATACAAAGATTATTACGTTGTGCTCGGAGCACTGAGCTTCTGCGGATTCCAAAATTGACATTTTTAAAGTTTAAAAATAAAAATGTTTTTACAGGCCCTTGAGCTGTTGTTTGTGCTGTTTTCTTTAATATTAACAATAGACAGATAGAAACAGAGTCTGTCTAAACAAAATTAATTGCAGCCGTTTTGCAAAATGTCCCTTTGCGCCCCTTTGGCGGTCATTTCACAAATTACTTTGAATTGCAGCTGATTTATTTTGGCAGTTGCCGTTTTTTGCCGCGACAGAGTGCGCGGCAGTAATAGACATTCCCCTTGAGTAACCACTGTAATAACACTAATCATCAATTATTTACCTGTAAATAAGTGACAGGATCATGATCCCCAAAGGCTTTCCCATGTCCATGGGGACCAAAGACCCATCCTTCAGGTGCAGTCCAACAGAAAAGCCAATGCAGTATAAATTGTTGAAACACGCCAATATTGATGATGATGGGAAGGCACCAGAACACTCGGTGCACTACATCCTGGGCCCATCAGGCAAAGAGCCCAATCCAGCCTCCAAACTTCCCAGATTGAGCACTCATGAGATGCACCAGACAAACAAGTCCGATCCACTAAGGCCCCACCCTGAAACCCAATAGATGTGCCACTAAGATCCCAATTCCAGATACCACAGCACATCCTCTAAGTTCTTGTGGAGTCAAGACCCGAGGGGCCAGAGCTGCCCAGGTGGCACAAGGGGAAGATAAGCAATATTGGGAATAATGTTTTTGACTGTAGTGTTATGACTGATCGGTGTAAAGCCTACCATGTTCATGTGACAGCTGAACATTATTGGATCTATACATAAGCTGACAACATATGCCTGTGATGGTTAATGTGGCTGTTATTCAGAGAGGAGTTTATCCATGAGCTTACTATTGGTTTGCAATTTATAGATATTTGGTAGTTGTGGCCCACAGTCATGTGGCTCTTAATGAACTACCACTTGTCCTATTGCATTAGCCTGTTGTTTTCACTTGGTGTTGTTTTCTGTAGTGTATGCTGTTTTGTATGTTATCCCGTGTATGTGCCCATGTTTTGTATGTTCTCCTGTTGTAGGTGCCCAAGTGGATTTCCTCACATCTTCCAATAGCATGCTAGTAGATGGACTGAAGACTCTAAATTGTCCCTGGTGAAAATATATACAGTACGTTCATGCTGCCCTGTTTAGTCCACTATGTGTTTCTGTGAAGAAGAAGAAATGTGTTTGCAAGAAAAAAAATCCCACAGCTTTGGAATCCAAGGAGAAGAAAGACAGGCACCTGAGAACAGCTCTTAAGGCTTGTGGATATCCTAAGAGGGCATTTGTCAAATCACTGACCAATTCTAGCAGAGGAATGATGAACAGAGCTGAGACCCAGAGTCAAGGAAAGAACCGTGTAAGTTCTTACACTGTGTATATCTGACAAGCTCTAGGGGATCTTTGGAAAACAATGGATACCTGTTTATTTTAAACCCACTAACAAAGTGAGGCAGAGACTGGTTTACCCAAAGGACTGGCAATTCCAGTACATCGAAGAGTATTTAGAGCTCAACACTATAGAAACCTTCTTCTTCTTTGTCTTTCGGCTGTTCCAACCATACAGCCTTTAAATATCATTCAGTAATGTACCTGCATTTAAAAGAAGAATGACACATCTGAGGACAACAATGTGCACATTTTGAACAGAGGGTAGATGGCATGATATACAGGTGCATCTCAATAAATTAGAATATCATTGAAAAGTTTATTTATTTTAGTAATTTAATTCAGAAAGATTTATTAGACACAGACTGATTTATTTTAAGTGTCTTTTAATTTTTATGATTATGGCATACAGCTAATAAAAACCCAAAATTCAGTATCTCAGAAATTTGAATATTACTTAAGATAAAAAAAAAAAAGATTTATAACAGTCCAAAATGTTGGACTACTGAAAATTATGAACATGTACTGCACTCAATACTTGGTGGGGCTCCCTTTGCATCCATTACTGCAGCAATGCAGTGTGGCATGGAGGCGATTAGTCTGTGGCACTGTCGAGGTGTTACGGTTGCTCCTGCATTGTTGGGTCTGGTGTTTCACATCTTACTCTTCACAGTATCCCTCTGATTCTCTGTGGGGATTAGGTTGGGCAAGTTTGCTGGCCAATCATGCACAGGAATACCATGGCCCTTAAACCAGGTATTAGTACTTTAGGCAGTGTGGGCAGATGTCAAGTCCTGCTGGAAAATGAAATCAGCTTCTCCATAAAGCTGGTCAGCAGAGGGAAGCATCAAGTGCTCTAAAACTTCCTGGTGGACGCCTGTGCTGATCTTGGACCTGATAAAACACAGTGGACCAACATCTGCAGATGATATGGCTTCCTAAACCACCACTCACCACTGTGCAAACTTTGCACTGGACCTCAGAAACTTGAATTCTGTGCCTCTCCTCTCTTCCTCCAGACTTTGTGACCGTAATTTCCAAATGAAATGCCAAGTTTACTTTCACCTGAAACATGGACTTTGGTGAACTGAGCAACAGCCCAGTCCATTTTGTCCTTAGCCCAGGAAGACGCCTCTGACGTTGTCTCTGGTTAAAGAGTGGCTTTAGTGGCATAGGAATGCGACAGTTGTAGCTCGTGTCCTGGATACATCTGTGTGTGGTGGCTCTTAAAGCACTGACTCCAGCTGCAGGCTATGGCTTGTAAATCTCCCCAAAATTGTTGAATGGGCTTTGTTTCACAATCCTCTCAAGGCTGAGGTTATCACTGTTACTTGTGCACCTTTTTCTGCCACATTTTTTCCTTCCATTCAATATTCTATATCCATATATCCAATATTCCATAAATGTGCTTGGATACAGCACTCTGTAAAATAAATAAACTTTTCGATGATGTTCTAATTTACTGAAATGCACCTGGAATGGATTAGGGATATATAATGGATAGACAAAGATGGAGGCCCAAGTCACAACCTGTCTCCCATTTTTCATTCTACCCTTTCGTCCTACCCCAAATTAAGAACACTTTACACATCCACCAGGGAGGCCAGATCTAACGACCCAGGTTCACAAGAGAATATAAAATGTGTGACCATCACATCTTAATAACAACCCCTTATACCCACCATCTCTATTGTCCATCAATGAGCCTATTCAGATGAGAAATGGCCCATGGAGGATATATTTAGGGTCCCGAAATGCTATGCCTCCAAGCTATGATAGTCCAATGTTATCTGTACCATGGTATATGGTACCATGGTTTTTGTAAACATTATGATGGTACATATTTACTAATATAGTAGATGTACCACACTATGTACTTTAGTATAGAACTATGGAACACCCACCAAGATCCTATCAAAAATATGTTAATACATATTAATGTTACATAATGGTGTTTATATAGTATGGTACAACAATATCTAACATTTATTAAATTACATAGTGTATGTTGAAACTCTTAAAATTATATCCAACAAAATGGTACTGCCTTTACTATGCTACACCAGAAGGATGTACTAACATCTAATATGGTACAATATGTATAAACATGCCATATTAGATACCTGCTAAACTTTGTTATCCAATAAACATCAAGGTATTAGCTCACAGTACTTACATGGTGATATGGGACAGTAACTACCACGGTATTCAACAAAGTACAGTAGGACATAACATAATATTACCACAGTACCCACTGAAGTGCCATAGTGGGATGTACTATAGTTTACCAATACAATGGAAAGTTGCATCTTTAAATTATTGTGTATAATTTTTTAAGTACTAATCTACATACTCTACATAATCTACAATTTATAAAAAGGTTCGAACCATTTGCACAAATATAAGAATATATATTCTTATATTTGTGGAAATTCTTAATCACTCTGCAGATCATTTTATATGGGACCTAAGGACACTGAATTTCAAGCGAGACATGGGTGGCTTTTAGCACAGGGCCTGTAATTTAATAAGTGAAGCAAAAAATGTGCGTTCAAAATCCCTTTTACAACAGTTTAGCTCTTCAAACATTTACTTGACGGAGGTGAAAGCAACCCACCAGGGGGCACTGTGAGAGTAGTTTTGATCAAAAAGTCTCCTGCTTACCTTTTACCCTGTACTGATTTAGGAGAATGACCAGCCCGCCCTGGTTACTGAAGGTTACAGTTTCCATTCTTCGTTATTTCCTGTGGTACCCTCCCCCTCCTTTTTTTTGTAATTTAGGTACTCTATGTAAAAATCAGCTTTACAGGTTCTGCATCACATTCGACCTGATCATACTAACAGAACTCTGAGAAATCTTGGCTTCTCATTAATGATACATTAAGCAGGGTTCCTATCAGAGTTGTTAACTTGATATTTATTTTTTCATAGTTATTAAGCAATGCTGTTGAGAATTAGTGACAGAATCAATTTGTGATTCATTTCTATAACAGGAAATATATTCTAAAATATGACAATTTAAAAGTTTTTTTAGGTTAAGACAAGTATATATGGGTTTAAAGTTTAAAGATTGGGTATATTTTGAAGATAACTAGACAATCTGGAATAGAACTATCACTTCTGTACCTCCTGCAATTCAAATACAATATAACGATTTCCATTATATCATAAGGTCCATTTACAACCACTGATTTTCAAAAGTTACATTACTACATAATGTTATATAACTATATAACTCTCAGTTTTCAATGCTAGGGCTAGAAGATTGAATATTGACTGAATATTTTAAGTAATTACTATATATATATATATATATATAACTTATATATATGCTTTAAATTGAATGAATGTACTGTATAATCAGCCTTGATTTGGGGAAACTGCTAGAACATAAAATGAGTGAGTGTTGCTGTAACAAGGGTCTTTTGGCCAGAAAAAATGAATATGCATGATCCACGATCACTTAAACACCTGGCGTTTGGAATGTTTTTGTTATTTTTTTAAATAAACATATAACGACTGAAATATTAAGTATTCATAGATATCACTCACAACTTAAGCACCTCAACAGCAATGACAGCCTCAAGTCTGCTTGTGATTGATGGTACAAGCTTGGCACACACCTTTCTTTTTGAAGTTTCTTTCATTCTTCTTGGCAGAATCAAATCAAGCACCACCAGTTTGGATGGACAGCATCGGTGCACAGCCATTTTCAGGTTTAAGATGCTCTATTCGGTTTAGCTTCACACTTGAGGTCTTTCAGAGTTGTTCTGAAGCTACTCCTGTGTTTTGTCAGTGGTATGCTTCAGGTCGTTGATTCGTTGTAAACTGTTGCCCAAGCCTGAGATCCTGAGCACTCTGGATAAGGTGTTTACTCAGGATACCTCTGTATATTTCTGCATTTATTTTCCCCCTCTATTCTGTCTTCCAGTCCCAGTTGCAGACAAACATCCCTTCAGCATGATGTTATTTGCCTGTAGGGATGGTTTTAATAAGGTGATTGCGTAGTGCCGGATTCCTCCATGAATTGCGATAGGAATTCTATTAAATAGTTAAAGGATTTTTCTTCTTATGGTCTGAGAATCCTTTAGGTGCTTTTTGGCAAACTCCCAGCAGGCTGTCATGTGCCTTTTAGTGAGGAATAACATCTATCTGGCCATTCTACCATAGAGGTCTGATTGGTGGAGTGCTGCAGTGATGATTGTCCTTCTGCAAGACTCTCCCATCTTCACAAGGGAGCTCATTTATAGTGACCCTTGGGTTCTTGGTTACCTATGTCTCTGATTACTCAGTATGGCTGGGCAGTCAGATCTGGGAAGACTGTTGGTTGTTCCAAATCTCTCCTATTAGACAATGATGGAGGCTATCATTCTGCTGGGCACTTTCACTGCTACATATAGTTTCTCCTATCCTTCCCTAGATCTGTGTCTTGACACAATCCTGTCTTGCACAGATAATTCTCTTGACCTCTTGGCTTTGTTTTCACTCTGACATGTGCCATTTACCATGAGACCTTGCAGTATAGCTATCAATAATGCATTAATTCATTCATTCATGTCCAGTCTAGTCTTATTTCATGTCAGCTCTTTATTAGTACAGTAATGTATTGCAGGTTTACTGTACATCACATGGTATCATATGCAGGTGTGAGTGCATTGTTTGTGTATGAATAAATGAGCACATTATCGTACGGATACCTGATACAAATTCAGGACAGAACATTAGTACAGTGACTTGTCTTAAGACATAGCATTCTAACATATCTTTAAAATCTCTTGTGCAGCAATAGCAGTACGTATGTGGGAACAGTAGGAAGAATGAGTTATATGGTTTGGGAAATAACGGCCACTGTTGCCTGAAGGGCTTATTAAAATGGATTTTATTGAATTATTCTGCACAAGTAATATCCTATAACTGTGCTCAATCAAGAACGCGAACATCTAAGAACTAATTTTCAGTAGCCAGCCATTTTTCTTTTAGAAAAAAAGCATGAATAAAATAAATCCATTGACTCTTGTACCAAGACTCCACTGTAATCTTCTTGCTCAAACATTTGTGTAACTATTCAAATTCATTTATTCACTGTTTAACAGTATTCTTAAAATGAACTCGCTTTATGCTTTCTATTGAGAAATAATAATTCTGTGACTTGGTGGACAATAAAAGCTTTTATTTGGAGGCTAAAGAGGAGAAGCCTCCTAATTCATTCAGTAACAACAGGCATAATTTTGGTAATTTAGTCATTTTCCAAAAGATTTTATATTTGATTGCTGGAGAGACTTAAGAACAATACTTCCTTTTGTTTTCCATTTGGATGTGTCGTTTATTTTTGAACTACCTTTATTTATAAAATGAGTTCTTAATGATTAAGTAATTTCCCCAATTGATTTGAGTCACATGCCAAGTCAGTTTTCTTCAAGTTCAGAAAGCAAAATTACTCTTGCTTTTTACACAAACTTCAAATGGGTCATAATTGAAGATGATTGTCCTACTTTACAAAATGACTGGGACATAACACACAAATAATAAACCTTTTTATGTGCACTTGTTAACTACAACACTTTCTGGTGATTACTGAGACTCATTCTTCAAAACAATGTGAAAATCAATATAGTGCTAAGAGTTTTCTGTACATCTCATGGTCAAATGGCTCCATAAAAAAAAATCAGAAGTTATATGCTGGTAAATCAGTAATTTATGTCTGAAGGTGATCTTTTATTTAGTGAAATTCAGTCCTGGAACAACCCAAAACTGAACTTGTTTGGAAATCTTTGATCTAAAATGCCAAGTTTATTACCTTATAACCTGAAAATAAATTAAAGTGTCATATGAACAAATGGGTTGGAGTCTAAAGTTACGATAATAAACATTGCACAAAAATTACAACATTTCAGCTAGACTTCTGCTAGACTTTCACCTTCCCAGTGGCCTGCTTTTTACTGGTGCAGAATGTGGACAGATACAACACCTCTCCTGCTGCTAAATATTGACTGTCAAAGAAATACAAGTCACATAAATATTGATTACTCTTTTACAGCATGCTGGACTCACACCAATTATTAAAGAAGACTAATGGCTCTAGTGAAAATTATAGTCAGTAAGTTATAGCATAGAAAGGTTGATCTAAAACCTTTCCCGAGTAACAAGTCTTCTATTGTGTATAGAAGGAAAAAAATGTACAACAGCATCTGTTTCACTGGGGAGCTCATTAGTTTTAGTTTCATCATGCAAATAGTAATCATCAACTTTTATTGTAATTTTCATGGGATGTACAAAATGTAGCTAAAAATAATTCTGGTTGTTGTTACTGACCTTGTTTCATACTACAGAAACTTTCAAATGCAAAGCGTTTAGAAAGTTTGACAAGAAAATTGCAGCATAAAAGCTTTGACTGATATTCCACTCACAACACTAAAGTACTTCAGAGATCAGAAATAAAATAGACATTTTTAAACTGTTAAAATCTCTTGGGTGGCTGTCTGCTATTACATAATGTTGGTCATTTTTTAACCCGTAAACATAACTTTTCCAATGAAAACAGTATTTTCGCAAGTATTGCCTTATAGAGCGCTTGCAGTCAGTGATCGACAATCAAAAAAATCATGGCCACCACGGTCCTTTGGCTGCTTTCGTCGAGGGGTCGTCACAGTGGAACATCCAATCTGCACACAACTTGGCACATGTTTTACGGTTTTATGCAGTTCCTGACGCAACCTTCCAATTTTATCTGGGCTTGGGACCGGCACTGCATCCAGTGACTTCACATGTCAGACAAGAAACCTACCACTGAGCCACAAAACTCTGGCAGATTTATGCCAAGGTGATATTTGCAGTTCTCATCAGTTATGAATTAATTTTACACTATCATTTAGTAAAACCGAAACATTGTTAAGCAGGATAGAGGATAGAGTAGTTTGCATTGTGTTATTAAACACGTGAGTTTCTGTTCTATTTTTCTCTCTCCCTTACTGTTCACCTGTCTTGCTGTTATCTGTGCTGTATCACGACATACAGCACCTGCGCTCACACCAGTGTATTTAGCCATTTAAAATGATTGACAATGTATTTTATGATTAGAAAATTAGATCTACTTGATTTAGGATATAAGGAAAAAAACAGTGATTTAACATTAAAAAGATACCAGAAACAAGATAATGCTGACTGAATACTATAAAAAGCTTAGTAGCACTAATTAAAACATAATGACAGGACCACCTCATTTAAACCCTCTGTGTACCCTAAATTAGCAAACATAACATAATAATACAAAAACATAAAAAAAATTGGTAGTGTTAAAATTACTGAACTTTTATTTTATGATTATGTACCTGAGATAAAACTGTCACTACATAATCACGAGTGATCACAGACAGGGGCTCATCTTGTGTCCATGGTGAATGGTTGATAATGACAAATCTCTTTTTCACGCATAACCACTGTCCTGCAAAGTAACACTGCAGAAAGATCACCAGTCAAAATAGTAGATGGTTTGTTTTTTACATCAGTTCTGGCGTCACACGCTAGAGGGTGTCAATTTGATTAAATTTTTTTTTTAAAAACATTGTATGTTAATGTGGACTGATTTCTGGTTAACAAATCAAAAGTATTTGTGCTGAATAACATACTTTGCCACTTCACCAAACAATGTGCTAGTAGTTTTATTTACTTTTCACTCGTGTAATCTATCATCCTGTAAAGATTATATTGGGTATGAGTCAGTTTAAAAAACAAAGAAGAATAGTCTCTCTAAAACTATGCTTGCTTAGAGTAATTTCCTCACAAAGTAAATTTCACACTTTGATCGAGTTGTTAGATAGCTATGTGCTGCCTCAAAACAGAAAAAAAGCCTAACCAATTCTGTTAAAAATTAGATAACAACAGTCAAATTGTCTGATGCTCCTGTGTGTTAGCCAGAACAAAATCTTTAAATGTATTTTTCTTTTTCTTTTTCCCTACTTGTGCCACACATACTGTTTGAGTTCAGTCTATAGGCTTACAAATTGTGTGTGTATATATATATATATATATATATAAAAAACACAGGATTCTCATTCCTTTTCTTGCTTCATGTAGTCATGGCAACTGGAGATGAATTTGTCATAAACTCTAATACAGTGGAAGCTAGAAAGACTACTTAGGAATTCATCTCAGGTCAGAAGTGAAAACATTTCCAGTCTGATGTTGTCCAAGCTGTTGCACCTCAATAACAGATGGATGTGATCAGTTGCATCTTGGCTCAGTCACACAGCAATGCCCACACGGATCGGGTGGCACAAGGCCAGTTAAGATCACGTAAGAACAAATTATGCCAGCAGAGCTGGCACACCCTTGTTCGAGGTGTCTGAATTGTCTCTTACTGGGTGGTGAATTGAACCAATCATTTAAAGCCTATGACTGCCATGCTACATGTCTTTTACATCTATTATTCGAGTTTAATAAGTATAGAATAATAAATCTGTTTATTATATTATCACACATGTTATTATACTTACATTGTCTGAGCTGGCATTTCAGACAAAATAATTGACCCTGGAAGTGAGAGTGAGCAGCAAGGAAGCTTATGTCCGTTAAAAACTCTCCATCAGTATATATATATATATATATATACATACAGTGGTGTGAAAAACTATTTGCCCCCATTCCTGATTTCTTATTCTTTTGCATGTTTGTCACACACAATGTTTCTGATCATCAAACACATTTAACTATTACTCAAAGATAACACAAGTAAACACAAAATGCAGTTTTTAAATG
>JAOVVA010000001.1:17888770-17907028 GCA_028565275.1 Leiocassis micropogon
GTGGGAGCCCCCTAGTGACGGGGAGGAATTGGCCACGACTAAAATTAGGGAGAAAATCGGGAAAAAATCCAAAAAAAAAAAAGAAATACTGAGCTAGCTAATTAATTTGGGTAATCTTAAAATTAGTAATCTTAAAGATATTTCAAGTCAGTCATTCTCCTTTTTCATTCTTCTACAGTATCACCTTTGTCTGATGCACCGGTTGACAGCAAAACAGCTTGCATGATGGCTATCACCAAAAGCATGATGCTACCACCACCAGTTGGTACAATGTTCTTAGGGTTGAATGCTTTACCTTTCCTTCTTCAAAAATACACCCCTGGTTAGAACTTTGATCATGTCATCAGCTAGACACTTGAAGGTGCTTGAAGTACTGTAGACAGGGCTTCTTTCTGTCTATGATAATGTGAATTCTTGACTAGCTTGACTATAAACAATGGCATTGGTGCTTCAGCAGCTTCCAGTTCATGACAGACCTGTGCCTTCAGTTCTTGACCATCTAAACCTATGTCAAACCTTTTTTTTTCTATGTTAACAGACATAGTTAATCATGATCACCAACAAGCAAACTTGCTGTCAGGGGGTCAAAGGGTACAGATGACCCCAGGCCAAGTCCCAGGGGGCCCATTCAAGGGCCTATAATTGACCCTTAAATGGGATAAACAACAATTTACTGAACGACTTACAACAAACACAAATTACACATTTGCATGAATAAAAAATTTTATTGATAAAATTAAAAAACACATTTCAACTTGTCATTCAAGCTCCCTGTCCCCCTTGTGTTGTAAAAAATTGTGTGATCAAAATACAATCACATTATCAGTGACAGTGACTAGAGCTGAGCGCACATTCAGCAAAATCAAACTTATTAAAAACTATATGCACACCACAGTGAGGATTCTTCATCCTCTTCACTGGTTCAAATAAAAAAAAAAAATGTATATAAAAAAATGGTTTAAATCATTTCAGGTATATGCAGTATTTAAATTCTTTAAACAATCTGACCAATACTTAAAATACTAAGAAGCCTTCCAGATAGAATTGATAGATGAGTACAGGAGAACCATCATCTAAACTCATGATTAGAGTCTTTGCAGTAATTTCCTTCATCGTCTATACTGCTTAACCTGTACAGGGTCACAGGGTCTGAAGCCTATCCCAGGAGACTTTTGGCACAAAAGTGGTGCACCCTGGAGAATTAGCCTATTCTGTGTGGAAGGAAACTGGAGAACCTGGAAGAAACCCACCAAGCCTGGGAAGAACCTGCGAACTCCATACACACAGACCCAAGGCAGAAAATCAAACTTGAACCCTGGAGGTACGAGGCACCAGTGTTAACCAATACGCCATCATGCCGCTCCATTTCTTTAATCAATGTTTGAATTTACTTTCCTCATTTTATTAAATATTTTGCTCCATTTTATTTAGCATTTCTTCTGATAAAGATGATGTACAATCAATATGCTCCATGAATATTCATTCATGTTTATCATGAGGGCATGGACACTTCTGCATGCCTAATCACAAAAACACAAATCCACAAATCTAGCATAAAAATGTTATTGCATATGTATGTAATTGGAAAAATCCAATCACAAAGAGTAGTCACAGAGCCCTAATCAGACCACAGTCAAATCCAATTTGTTTTACAAATCAGTCAGAATCTTTAGGACTGACTGTCCACACTGTTCGTTGACAACGACTTTAGCTTTTCGAATTTAGCTTTGTTCAGACTGGCAGCCCAAATCTGACATATAGTTGACCTATCTGCATTGGTTGCTGTGGTAACGATGCCGGAGGCTCGCATGATATTTTCTCATATATCGCACTGTTTCAGCATATTCCCTCTAGCGTTGCTTGTACTGATGCATCCTCCCAAAGTGCCATCAGACATTTCACTTTGTCCTCAGTCCAGAGACTATTGTTCTCCATTTCCATACTGCAGTTAAACAAGTTGCTCTTCCAGAAAACACAGATAATTTAGCCACACAGAAATTTCACTGGCAGGGCTTCCATGTACTTAGCAGTAATAGTGCCAAAACATCCTAAAAGCATACCAGGTAGAGTCCAGACTGGGGAATCCAAATCTGAATCTGATTTCAAACCACCTCTGGATTTGTATGTATATATATATATATATATATATACATACACACACACACACACACACACACACACACACACACACACAAAGTATATATATATTTTTAGTTGCAATGGTTTGCGTGGTCACAAAGGGTCTTTTTTCCGCTTTTGGCTATTAACGGCTAATTATGTAAAAGCCACTCCCTTGAACTTTCCATGCCTCTACTTTAAATATTTCTTTTAAGAAGAGTGGTGAGCTTAACTGCAGTATGGAAATGAAATGGTCCCTGGACAGAGGACCAAGTGAAATGTCTGACAACATTTTTGGAGGATGCATCAGTACAGATGAATCAGTACAGTGGAAAAACTGCTGTACGCAAGCCTCCAGTGTTATTACCACAGCAAGCAATGAAGATAGGTCGACAATGTGTCAGAATTGGGCTACCAGTCTGAACCAAATCCCATCTAATCATTTTTAAATATCATTTTAAATAGTACACAGTCAGTCCTAAAGATCAGATTTGTTAAACAAATCAGATTTGCCTGTAGTCTGAAATAAGGCTTTAGGGTATGGCTAGTCTACTGGATAAATCCTAATGCTAACACATGATAAGAACAAGAACCAGAACCAAAACACTTTACGAAAGAAGACCAAATGACAAGCAAAAAGCAAAACTGAACCACAAGCTTTAAATAGACCAACTAATGATCAAACAATTAAAAAGCGGTAACTGTGATAAAAGTGCATACCAGGGAATTACATCCATAGCAAGTGTCAACATACAGTACTCATCCCATAAACACACAACCAAGAAAACTTGAGTGAAAATGATGATGGTATGCTAACAATAACATGAGCTAGCTATAACGTTCATACCATAGATATAACAGATTCTACATGCCTATTAATTATGAAATTTTGGTAAATAGTATTATCTTTGATTGGGTTGATTCACATACCCTGGAAAACTCTTCCACCAAACTCTCTCTAATTTTACATAGGAACCAGGAACCTGGACAATACTTGTTTGAAATGACCAAGGTAAGTCTTTAAAAAAGAGAATAGATACTTTTTTCAATGTTAGCAATCATTAATTTTCCCTGTATAAACAAATGACAGATATTGACACAAGAGAGAAAAAGTATTCAGTGTAGCCATACAGTCTCCCACTCTTTATCTTTAATAATGCTCTGAAGGTGGTAACCTCCGTGGAGTCCTTCTGCTAGGGAGATTAAGGAAATGCAATTGTGTGAAAGCATCATGCTGGGTAGCACTTCAATGGCAGAGTCAGTCATAGTCCACAGACCACTAGCCTTGGCCTTTTGCAACTCATGGTTTACAGGGATAACATGAATGGGGACAGATTCTTAGTGCTCTCCACCATAGTTGAGGTGAGGGGGAAAGGGAGGAGAAGACATTAATAAGCACATTGGGCTGAACAGCTTGTGAATTCAATGTTATGCCAGGATGACCATTGTGGAGGGGCATCCAGGGAAACCTGGTGATGGTTGCTATACAACGACAGTCTAGGAAGGAGACAGATTTCTGGGGAAATCCATGTTGAACTAAAGCAAAAGTGATGGACCTTGTGTCTGCTCTAAAATTCTTAGAGATGCTGTAAAGGCAAACATGGGTATGGTGACTTTTTGTAACAGTGTCTTGGGTCTATGAAATTGATTGCAGCTCCAATGTACTGTGAAGATAAAAAAAAAAAGACTTTCTGAGCGCTTTAGCATAATAGACTTCAGATAGAAAAGATAAACTCATTGTAGCACTAATGGAGCTGGTGGGGCCCTCCAGTGGGGTTGATTTGGAGTTTTAGAAAATACATTACAAATCAAACTAAGGTCTTCAGGATACATGTTTACCTGCCCCATTGAGGGCTTTGCAGTTGCAGATAAGTTGGTTCAGGTGAATGGCAACATCATAGGGGGAAAGTTGGTAATCCTAGCAGCTCAGCTCCATAATGCAGTTTTGAGTGCTAGCTCCTTCCATCTACTGCCATCTGCCAGAGGACAAAACTCACGGCCATATTAAGCTGCATTTCTTTTGCCGCTGCATGACAGAGAGGAACAGCCTTCAGATTCCTTTGTCATTTGGCCTATGAACAAACACACAGATGAACAATTTAGCAAAGCTTCTATAGGAAGACACTGACCTAAGTCCAGACCACAGTAACCCAATGTAGAGCTTGGTAATGAGAAGATTTAGTAACTGGGGTGTTTTTTGCTGCTCAGAGAGCACTCCAAGCTAGAAAAGTACAATAAACATTGCAGTAAGAATATCTTGTAAAGCAATGGTTCTCCAGAGTAATTGTCTGATCATCTAACAAGTGCTTTGGGCATCGTGTATGAGGCTCAGGAGGATTCAAGGATGACTGAGAATTGAATTGCATTGCAATATATATAAAAAAAAACATGTTGTTATCTACGCAACACAAGAGATCAAGACTGGGTAAGTTCAGACACAAATATACTGAGCATCACTTTGCAAAGTCAATAGTGCTAAAACTCTGTAGATCATGGTTTGTTATAGTTATTTGGACTGTGGAGGAAACCCACCAATCACTGGGAGAACCTGCAAACACAATGAACAGAGCCGGGAATTGAACCTGGCCGGGAATCAAATCCAGACACTGAAGGTGCAAGGCGACAGTGATAAGCGCTTATAAACTTGATAAATAACTGAAAATGCATATCTATTTATTAACATCTAACAGTGATCAGTCTGAAGAAAATGTGTATTAAAAGATTAAGTATATTCTTGCAAAAACAAAAATTCTGGTGGATGTGATGAGTGATGGACTGTTTAAGGAATGTAAGAAACAAATGTGCAAAAAAACTTTTAATTATTAATGCAAAGTTTAATTATAAATAAGACCAGGACAATGTGTTTACAGTACTTTCGCATGCTAAAGAATTTTAGGACACCCTGGCCATCTAAAGTACACAGTGTGAGACACTAATGTTTAAATGCTGTTAATGTGTAGGCTTTATACAGCACTTTAAACCATGTACATTAATCACTGGTATTAGCACAAGGGGGGTGGGGAATGTGGTGGGGGTTAAGCACGCATGAGACACTTTCTTTGCCTTTCACTCACTTTCTTCCCAAAATGCCTCACTCTTGAGGAGCCTCCATTTTGATGAATAATTGATGGGTTTTTTTGTGGAGAGAAAATTTAGCATATTTATCTAGGTCATTTAAGAGCGTGCATTTTAAAGTGCAGCACAGGACCGCAATTGGCTATTTGGCATGAGTCCAAATCTCACTTCCTTTTCAGGGGTGTGTTCACATTTTCTTCATTTCGGTGCAATCCTTTGACAGCTATTTTTTTTAAACAGGCTGTTGAAAAAGGAGACAGTTGATGCATGTTCCAGATGTTATTACCAAGGGCTCCATTAACTGCATTGCTGTGTGAAGAATGGCCTAAAATTGCGTGCGTGTTTATGAGTGCATTGTGAATCAGCATACGCGCTGCAGGAAAATCACCCATAAGTGCCTCTGTGCATTCAGTCAGCTAGGCTGATTGGAATATTGTGCAACATTTCAACAGGGAGGAAAAAAGTCCTTTTTTCTTCTATGTATTGTTTCTTCCACTTTTAACAATTCTGAGTGGAAGTAGTTATGCTAAAATAGCATACAGAACATTGTCATCCGGTTGATGGATATAAAATACTTCAGGACTGGGAGTCATTATAAAAAGAGCACAGATATGTTCTAGAACAAAAAATGTCAATGTCAAGAACTTGTCAATGTCCAACAAGTGGCTACTTGGCTCACAAGGCAAGAGATCAAGCCCTACTATCAGTTCACCCAAATGAATCTGGTTCCTCTCAAGGTTTCTTCCTATTACCATCTCAGGGAGTTTTTCCTTGCCACTGTCGCCGTCGTCCTCGGCTTGCTCATCAGGGACAGTCTTATCATTTTGATTCATACACATTCACATTTCATACAAACTTAAATAATTCTTTTGATTGTGTAAAGCTGCGTTGCGACAATGTCAATTGTTAAAAGCGCTATACATGTAAAATTGAATTGAATAGATACAGTATGTAATAGGGGAGTTACTTTTGTCAGCAAGTACCAAGCAAACCTTAGTTAATATGATTAATTTGCCTATTGCTATCATTGAACTTGACAATCGTTTATCGTTTATCTTGCCTGCCATGACCCCACAAGATAACCCACATCACAATTTCTAGAGTGTGATTGGGTTACATGTACAGTATGACCTGATCACTAGACACTGGTGTGTGGACACCATCACCAGGCTAGGCTCAAGATTTAGGTTGAGATCAGATCTCTCAACTCTGATCTGTTCACCAAGGTTGACCTCATTGGAAGTCTTCCAGTAACATACCTTCCCTAACTTTATCTATGGTCATGACCTATGGGTAGGAATGATGTCTCGAGTAAGGGGTTCATCTGCAGGGTGCTGGGCCTTAGTTTCCATAATATGGTGTAGATCTTGACAATCCAAGAACAACCTGGAATAGAGGAGCCAGGTGAGATGGTTTGGGCCCTTTAAAGGATTCCTTTGGTCCTTCCTCAATAGAACTATTCAGACACATCCCACTGGATGAAGATTTTTTTTAAGGATATATCCAGAAACCACCAGTGAGATTACAGTTAGCTTGGGAATGTCAAAGGATCTGCCTGTGGGATTGCCCAGAGATTGAAATCTAGATTGACCTTCTCGGCTATTCATTCCCCATCAGGAAAAGCAAAAAATGACTGAGTGTTTGAATGTTCATAGTCCTATTCGATTTTATTACAAGAAACGTCCTATTAATGTCACATCAGCAAAAAAAAATTACGTGATGTTATTACAAAATACATATGTATACATATTTCCTGTTCATGAAATTGGCATGTTGCATAACTAACATACTGTATCCAGCTAACTGCAGCAAACTTATCTACAGTACACAGCAACATGACATCATGTCACCTGTACAATACAATAAGATTTTTTTTTAATTACTCATGTTTTAAACTGAGAGGTTTAGTGACTCATTTACAGACCTGTTGATTTAATCTTTAGTATCTAACCAATCCTTTAAGGGGTCACAAGGCAGGGTACACCCTGGACAGGGTGCCAATCCACCGCAAGGCACACACACTACAGGAAATTTGGGAATTAATCACCAATTAGCCTAATCTGCATGTCTTTGGACTGTGGGAGGAAACCCACCATGCACAGGCAGAATATGAAAACTCCATGCACACAGAGATGGGAATCAAGCCTGGCCGGGAAGTGCTAACCACTACACCACCGTGCCGCCTTACCTTCTGACCAATCAAACCAAATTTGAGAATTTAAAAACAGTTTTATAAACCTGCACAATTAATGTCATTTTTGCCCAGCATAAAATCTTGATGTCTGTTTTAACTTTGAAAACCTGCACAACACAATTTAATTTGTTACTACAAACAAATTTAACAGTTTCACTCTTTCAACTTATTTTTCACTGATCATCATTCTTTACCATCATCAATCCTTCATGCATGAAACTTCAGTTGGCCAAAGTCTATCGTGTGGAAACTCATGCACTTTTTTCACCCATAAGGCTTTGCAGCCTGTTCCTGGCTCCCCGGTGGCATCGATCATTTCAATTATGCCCATTATGCCGGCATTAGTTCCTCGATCCACTCCGTCTGGTGGTGGAGATAATGCAGCATTGTGTCAGAGGGATCAGCTGGGTTTCTTTTTATAGCCACTAGAATGAACTGACACAGGTGAGGCATCAGGAGTGAAGGATGCTGGGGCATGCATGCTAGTTTGATATCTGTCACCTGCACATAACAGGGCAATAAATCTCTATATAAAAAAGCAGGTCTTGAGAAATTGCAATAGTGTGCACTTTTATGATTTTTTTTTGTGTGCATTTTTTTTGGTTTTAAAACAGGGAACACATTCAATCCATTAACTAATTTACCTGATGTGTGTTTTTGCTTCATCTGTACAATTGAGGTAATTATACGCTTCTGCCTCTGTAAATGTTCTGCATTTATTTAGAACATATATCAATAGATCGCTCAAGCATACGCACTAGGGTATCTACATGATATCTAGCACAATATGCTCAAATTGCAGTATCAGTATTCCCTGACTGCTTAGGTAGCAGCACTGCTTCAGTGAAATGTCAGTCAAGTCGATTTAATCCAATTACATCTTGATTAAAACATAATGAACATTTGTATGACCATTTTCATATTCAATTGTCACTTAACAACGAAGTGAACCGAACGCGAGCGGAGAAACAACGGCTTATTTGTTTTCCTTTCTAATCAGCCGAACAGTAAATCAGACTCCACCGATGCTCAGAGTCAGAGTTATCGTGTGTTTAAAGTATCACTTCCTTATTCTGTTTTTAATTCCAGGGCAAGCTTGAAATCATGGGAACTATCAAAGCCCTGTGTAGAGAAATGATCTGGTGCAACGGGTGCTGTCCAATTGTCTAACACTCCGTTACGGTGAAGGGATTTGCTTAAATTTCCCTCCTGGTTCAAAATCTCTCTCCATCAATCTCTCAACTGCCTGGCAGGGCTAGCTGAAGAGCACGCCATTAGCAGCTAATCTTCTAGCAGGCGCTCACCCTTCCAAACTTCAATGGGATCACATTGATGATGGGCTAATCTAATCTATGGGAAGGAGAAATTGCTGCCTGTCTCCGCTCCCCTGTCAGTGAGCACAAGGAATTTAATGAGAACTTAATTGTTTCCCAACTCCTGCTCTAATTCAATAACACAATCTGCTTGTTCACTTGATGTTTTAAGAGCACACATCTCCTCTTTGTGTGGTTTGTCAGGCAGTAATAGTATCAGGTATTTTTGTAGCATTTGGCAAAATTGAAGGCCTTTTATTAATGTCCCCTTTACATTAGCTGGATGTTCTGTGATTGTGGAGGGGGGTAGGGTTAAAAAAAAAAAAGTGTTGCTGTGGAGATCCAGACGGAGACATCAGTCTTCGTTGTCTCATGCTGTGATCAAAAAGAAATGTAATGAGACTGCTGAAAAGAGGTCACCTAGAAGTAATTATTTTTTTACAGGGATTTTATTTTGGCCAAAGAAACTGTTTTATGCTTCTGTTGATATTTATTGCTAAAAATGTATATTGTGTATATTTGCATAATGTATGCAAATTGTAACAGGTCTACAAACAATGATAAGAAGATTAAATGTACAAAAAAATTTAAGAGTTATTACAATAATATACTCTATTTTGTAAGTGTATAACAGAAAGTATAGTGGTGTAATGGAGCAGATCAGAAGTGCCTTTCAGTTGATAAGTCCTGACATTAATACTCTAAAGTAGTAGTTCTCAAACTTGGTCCTGGAGGACTGGCTGTCCTGCACATTTTAGTGTTTCGCCTGCTCTATCACACCCACTTCAATGCTGTAAAGGTTGTTAATTAGCTGAGTAGTTAAATCAGATGTGCGGGGAGATGAGAAAACACTAAAATGTGCAGGGCAGGGGGTTCATTTAGGATTTAAGTTGGGAACCAGTGTTTAGCAATCATATTAATATCTTATGCCAGTATTTAGAGCGTAATTAATAAATTGTGTGCATAAATGTATCATATCGTATCCTAGCATGTTATGTTGTCTGAACAGCCACTGCATTTGAGATAGAAATTCACTTAAGCTCTTAATAAAAACTCATTCCCTCAGTTACTGTAGTCAGCACCCTGCAGGGCACACAAGCATACAAACTCATTCACACACTAGGAAATGCCAATTTGCCTACCCTGCATGTGTTTGGACTGTGGGAGGAAACCAAAGTCTTCATTTATTTATCTTCTACTGTATACCTGTGTACAGATACTATCCCAAGAGAGTGCAGGCACAAGGTACAGGGTGGACAGGGTGCCAATCCATTGCACACACTCACACACACACCCTAGGCAATTTGAAAGCACCAATTAACCTAAACTGCAGGTCTTTAGATTGTGGGGAAAAAACCAAGAGTAACCGGGGGAATCTCTCCAAGCACAGGAAAAACATGGGAACATTATGCCACCGTGCTGCTGGATAAAGTTACTTATTGTTTCATTTTAACAACTTGCATTATTGGAATTTTTGAGATAAATGTAAATAATGGATTATTTACTGTAGTGTTATAAATGTTTCAGGGAAAAGCTAAATTGTTAAATTATAGCTAGCACTAACTGTCAAGATTTCAAGCAAATACAGAAGCAAGTGCAGGTTATCTTTATTACACATCATAATATATAAATGAACACAAAACAAAAAAAAGATTAGGATAACCAGTATGAACTAAAGCCTAAACACAAGTACTAACAAACCAAGCTGTTCTCAGCAGGGCGGGTGGCATAGCAACATTCTTAGGGGCAGGATGGCATAGGAAATCATAAAAACCTGAAATTTAAATACACCACAATAGCAAGACACATGCCATTAGTGCCATGTGACCAACAGTGGCGACTAGAAAAGTATAGTCCAGTGCTTTCCTGGCACTTCCAACACTAACACTAGGTGCATGTCAGAAACCACGCTGATCTATTGTCCTAAGTCAGAACTTTTTTTTTATCTATACATTTTTGCCTAAGACAAAAGTTTAAGAGAATTTTACTTGATCGACTGCAGTAGATTTTTTTTTTTTTTATGCATCTGGAATACTCTAGAGCCCAAAATATCACTATTCCGCTTCAGCTACTTGGCTTGATAAATGAAACGAATTAGCATCAATACCGCAATACTGCGCCCAAGGGTGCACAGCACATGCTTAAAGTGTTCAGTTCTAATCTTTTAACCAAAGTACAGAAGATTTGGTGTCTTCCACTAGCAAGCCTCCCCCTGGTGGGGATTTCTGATTTATTCTTTTTCCCCTGCATAAAATCTTATACAAATCAAAAATTCATCACATGCTACTTAGCCCGTCTCATTTTCCAATACTGAGAGATAAAAGCTAAAGCTGAGATGCTTCTTTCACTTGAACTGAGATCATTTAGGCTTACTTAGCTGAGAATTTAGCATTTACCTAAAGTGATTTACAAGCAAGCAGGTGCATGAGTTGTGAAAAAACTTGATGAAAACATTTGCAAACAAATCTTTGCTCCTAGCCAGAAAAGCCAAGGATGTACCAAATCAAAAATATGAGGCACGAGGCGGGGTACACCCCGGAGGAGGTGCCAATCCATTGCAGGGCACACACATGCTCATTCATACACTATGGGCAACTTGGGAATGCCACTCAGCATAATCTGCATGTCTTTAGACTGTGGGAGGAAACCGGAGTACCCAGAGTTTTCTACACAGAGCATGAAGTCTATAAATGTTAAGTAAAATGGAGTAAAAAAGTCAGTGTTTCTATTAGGAATGCACCAATTGTGATACCAGTGTTTATAGTAATAATTTGGTAGATTACCAAAGTAGATTTTACTTACTGTAACATTTACAGTTTTGTTTATCCCCTGTTTTGTGCAAAAGAAAAAATATTATATAAAAGTTTGGATAAGATAAATTAATGTAATTGAAATTTGTCCCTACTGGTAGCAACTTGGCAACACATTAAATCTAACAGAAATAGGTTTAGTGTGAAAATCTACACAGATCAGCCATTAAACAAAAAAAAAAAAAAAAAAATTTTGGAGGCCAAATCAACAACCCTGATCTTTGCCTGCTAAGCCTCATACACAGCAAGATGTGATGCACTCTGTGTTCTGATCCTTTTAGCAATTTGTGCTATATTAGCTTTTCTGTAGAATCGGACCAGATAGGCTGGTATTTGGTCCCCACAGGCATATATGAGCCTTGGGTGCCCATGATCCTGTCTGGTATGTAATTGATAATCAATGTTAGTCAGTTCACCTGGTGGTGGTGTTAGTGTTGTAGCTAATTTGTTGCTAGTGTAATGAGATAGATGTGGATGTCATGCTAAATCAGAAGCTAAAAGACCCATTTCGTCAGAAGTGAACATTCGTCCTTGTAGGAGGCTGTCCAAAGAGGTGAAAGTCAGATGGAGCAAAATCAGGACTATAGTAAAGGGAGGATGCTTTAACACCTCAAAACAATGTTTTCCGAGTGTCGACAGTATGGGCAGAAGTGTGCTGATGTGCATTGTCATGCAAGATCACAACACCCTCAGATAGTTGTCCTCCTCGTATAATCTGAAGTTTAGGGTTCAACTCTTCAATAAGCATCTCACTGTAACGAGCACTGTTGATTGTTGAACGTTTTTTCTGAAAATGTTCCAATACTAGCTCATGAGAGTCCCAGAAAAATGTAAGCATCAATTTTCTAGCTGATGGGTGACTTTTGAACTTTTCTTGGTCGGCGATTGAGGATGTTTCGATTCCATACTCCTACTGCCATTTACTCTTTTAGTAATGAATCCGTGTCCCATCACCAATAATGATTATCTTTAAGAAAATTTCACCTGCCTTAGAGAAAATTCTAAACTAAATTTTGTTTGCACATATCCAAACGCTTCTGTTTATGCTTTTCTGTGAATTGTTTCGGCACCAGATACAGCCTCAGACCACAAAAAACTAATTCACCCGCACAGGAGTGACTGGGAAGACAGTAGCCTTAAATGGAAAGCGCTGATAAGAGTGCAGCCAAACAGAAATTTTAATATAATTAAAATGTCTAATTTAGAATAAACAGTAACTCAAGTTAAGGACTAGACTGGGATTTCTGAAGATGTGACATGGCAAGGCTACCTTTTACACTGTTGAGCCTTGATGCACCATTGAATTTTGACGATGACATGCATAAAATTTGACGTAACTATCCTGCAATGTGAGTTATGGAAATGTTAGTCAATCTCACACAGATGGAGACAACCTCCATGATCTACTCAAAGCAACACAGTTGATTTTCCAACAGCAATGATACCTACGGCTGTACGAGAGCATATGCCCTTGGAGAAAAAAAAAACAAACTTGCACACTAGGATGATCAAAAGGGTCAAACTATCATTTATTTACATTTACCATTTTTTATACCTTTTTTTTGTGTCAGTCTTTCATACTGCATTGTGAAGAGGAGTTTTTTAAAGCTAAAACAAACAAACAAAAAGATCTAAACGTGTGATTAAAATCTACGTGTGATCTGTAATGCCCCAAGAGCACTTCACATCCTTGCGGTTCTCAGTTAAAATCTTGCAAAATCCAACAGAGTATTATAAAGCGGTGGGATGTCTTTTGTGAAGATCTTACAGACTTCACCCTTCAAAGGTGATGATTTTTATGCCTAAATCAATCCAGACATACTGAATATGTTGTAATATTTATGTATAAGTCTCTAGGCAGCATCGTGTTCAATACCACAGTGCTGCTGAATTCTCAGACATGATTGGTCAAAATGTTTTGATTAATTTCCTATACTGTAACCATAGCTCTGACAGCAGTCCCAACTGCAAGGTTTGTATTAACGTGCTTGTGTCAGCACTTTAACAGTCCAAGGTAAAAGTGTAACTTTAAGTTTTTCACCCTTGAGGAATTTGCACTTTTTGGTTTCTCTGGAACATGACATGCTTGTTAACTTAAAAGAGAGGGGAAAAAAAGAGAGTGGCTAATGAAGAAAAGAACAATTATAACTGCTATAATGTAAAATTTGCTAATTGTTTTGTTCTTTCATTGATTAGCCACAAAACACTAACATCACTGCAAATAAACTGAATTCAATTCAATTCAATTTTATAGCGCTTTTAACAATGGTCATTGTCTCAAAGCAGATGAGACAATGAAACAAAAATGAAAAGCAAATTTATGGAAGTAATGATTTATGAATTACTGTATATACCAGTAAACTAGTGATAGGATCATGGGCACCCAAGGGTCATCTTTGTGCAGACCAAAAGCTAGCCTATCTGGTCCGATCTTACAGAAAGTAAAAAAAAAAGTAAATAAAAAAAAATGAATGAATGAATGAATGAATAATAATAATAATAATGTTTTACACAGCTAGTCCCCAACTTGCAAACATCCAAATTACCAAAATTCTCGCAGATACGACCGGCCCTCGGTTATATAAACATTCATTGACGTGAACAAATCCCAACAGTAGGTCACATGTCCAGATACCAATATTTATAATTATATACAATATTTTCACTGTGTAAGTAAATGTATAAAATGTCCAAAGTCTGGTATATTGTATGTGTGTGCGTACGTGTGTGGGAGAAATAAGTCAGCCTCACCAGTTTCAATGAATCAGTCCAGAAGCACGATGGTAGAAAATGGCTGTCCTGATTAGGAATAATCGTAATTTTGGTAAATCCTCAACAAAATAGATGTTCTGTAGGTACAGTAGTTAGCAAGTTATGAGAAGTCATAATTTAAGCACGGTCATTCTGTTGCATTTTATTGTAAGGTGTTTAACAGGGTTAAAACCTTTTGCTCCAATACTATGTAAGCTATAGTACATACATTGATCTTATTTTTATTGTTTAACAACTTGATTGTTAACTTTGTATCATGCCTAATTTCTTGATACTACCTCTAATCTTTTTAACAATTGATAATTTGTTATTGTGTCCTGCTTCTGTTTATTGTAGACTACACACACCTGCACCCTGTGAAACCTTAGGCACAAGGAAATATGTAGACATGAGGATTCTACAATATCTTGGCTCATTGGTTGTGACTTTGCATGATAGTGTTCATCTAAATTTTTGAATGTAAAACACATTTTCCACTATATATATAGTATTGAGCAAAGGTTATAAGCACTCAAATAATTATTAAATAAAGTATTTTTAAAAATAGAGATTTTGGATATTTATTCTATGACAGCATTATTGCCTCATTAAAAATAAAAAAGATAAAAATCTAAAAATATATATTTTAAAAGTTTGTGCATTTGTGAAGTAGGTAAAATAGCACACATGGGTCAGGGGGAAAAATTAAAAAAAAGAGCTTTGGTTGGACTACAGTGGATTCTAGACAATTTCTAAAATCACATTGACAATATTATTGCTCCTTTATTTCCCTCTTTTTTTAATAACCTTTTTTTTTTTTTATTTGGGCCATTGGCACCTGAGTGGTAGGTTTCTCACTTGCCATGTGGAAGACCCAGGTTCAAGAACCATACTGGATGCAGGGCATTCTTAGTGACGAGCCCTAAGTCCAGATTAAATGAGAGGGTTGCGTCAGGAATAGCATCTGCCGCAAAACCTGTGCCAAGTTTTAAGTGGATCAGATGTTCTGCTGTGGTGCGCCCTTGACAGGAGCAGCCAAAAGAAATATGTTTTTTCTGTAAACCAAATTGTAGAAAAGAATTTCCACCACTCTGTTAGCAAGCTTACATTATGTTATGTTAGCTTCCCATTTTTCCTGACACATGCTACATGCTGTATTACTATGAGTATCCAAGATTTTGGTTTCATTTGTGATTGGTTAGATCTTCACTAAGAATAAAATGCGAAGCAATCCTAGAGCACAAAGACACAACTTAAACCTAGTGTTGATTACAGTTTCGCTAATGCTGGGTCATGATAAATAGATGGATGAATAAATAGATAGATAGATAGATAGATAGATAGATAGATAGATAGATAGATAGATATTATTGATAAAGTATTGTGTTACGGGGGTAGGGGGGGATAATTGTACCTAATATAAATTAGCACAGTATTGAAAAAAGTATTGATGCTATATATAATAATAATAATAAGAAGAAGAAGAAGAAGAAGAAAAAGATTTTTATTTATTAATTATTATTATTATTATTATTATCATCATTATTATTATAAAAAATGTTTATTATAAATGTAATGTTATAAAAAATGAATTTCAGTGTCATGTAAAATATGTTTATCATTTTTAAAGCTATGTTTAAAAAAAGGTGGTTGTTGATAGCTTATCTTGCTATAGTGTAACTGCTTGTCTAGTAATTAAAGAATGACTCAAATGTATATGAATTGCTTGAGTAATGATATCTCACCCGTCCATTTATATAACATCCTCACCCCTGTGCGAAAGAAAAGAAAATACTCAATAGCAGGTATTACTTTGTTACTGAGCCCCTAAAGGGACATCAATAGGGGGAAAGGGAAAAAAAAGTCTGTTGAAGGGGGGAAAATGTGTTAAAGTGAGGGAGGGGTACTTTCCTGAGATCAACAACTGCCTTATATGAAAATCGGAAAAATAAACAGAAATACCTGTATATATTTTAGACCAAACTGAATGCAATTTTCCCATGCCTGTTTATCAACGTGCTTGTTACACAAATCTGTACATTCTATTGCACATTTGCTTCTTCTAACCTTTTTTTACGCAGATGGTAGCCAGAGTTTAGGTGCATTACTGCACCTGCTGGACTAAATTAGTAATGCTAAAAAAAGACCAAAATTGATTTCTTTATAAATAAATAAATGTAGGTTTATGTCCTCTAAGGTTTTTTTTTCCAACCAAAATCCCATTAGGCAATTTTATTTTATTTGCAAAAATATATATACGTATATATATATTTTTTCAAATGTAAATGTTTTCTCCCCTCAATGTTTTCTCCATGCATGGCCTTTTACAGGCTTAGCAGCATTGTGAACCTCACTCCTGACTGATACAGTACAATAGCTAGTATGTATTTAGCCATTTTTTAAAAATTTTCATTTATTAAACTGGCTGTTTACCTAGAATTATAGTGGCAGGAAGATGGCCAGGGGAAGCTTAGAATGTTTGCTTATTGTAAGGATGTCACACTACATTATTGGAAAAACAATGTCGTTTATCTGCTTTCACATCTACCAAAATTTCTGCCATTTTTCTACCACTTATATCTGAAATTATTTATTTATTTATTTGTTAAAAAGTCATGTGGGTGGATGCCACTTGTACTTTGCACCCTTACTAAACATTGCTGTATTACAAAATCTGATTTGGCGAGATGCCAGTTTTGTTAACACATCACTGTGAACAATATGTCATGCCTGTGATCTGCTTGAGTTTGGATGGTGGCCATTACACCAGAAAGAAGCTTCATCCAGCATCCCTTCACAGCCTGCATATCTGCAGGTCTCTTCTTTTTTCGTTGCAGCTCTAAATCCTTCCAAGTGCTTGCTGGGTACTTACTAAATTTGTTTTAACTGCATCTAATAACGCAGCAAGCCAGCCAGATGGGTCAGTAGGTAGGGCTTGGGTTACCTCAGTGGGTCCTTCTGAAGGAGGAGGCTCTGTGGTTTGAGATTTTGTGGCATCTGGTTTAGAGCAGTTCTGAGGAGAATGGTTCCTTAGGATTCTTTGGAAAGGGCCTTTAAAAGAACCAATAAAAAAACAACAACATATAAATGATGATATACAAAATAAAAAACTACAGCTTTGCCAAAGACCGAAAGCCACCTAATAATTAAGAATTCTGTGATCTTAGGAATGACTCAAAGTAAGATTTTGAAGTAAGCCATAATCTACCAAGAGAAGCTAAGCAGCTAACTGCTTGATAAAATGAGGGCTGTTGGGTGTGTATACACCACAGACTGTATAAAAACTCCAGGGTACGCCCAGGATTGGGTGCTAATCTAGCATAGGACACTCACACACACACACAAAATACAGGCAATTTGAAACCGGCAATTAGCCTAATCTGCATGTCTTTAGACTGTGGGAGGAAACCAGAGTACCTGGAGGTAGGAATAGGGAGAACATGCAAACTCCATGCACATACTGTATACACAAGACAGGAATCAAACCCTCGACCCTAAAGGTGCAAGGCGACAGTGCTAACCACTCTACCACTGTTCCACCTTCAGTTATACCATATATGAACAAATGCCCCATGCTCCAATTCTGTATAAGTTTATGGCTTAATATAATTTTAACTGATGAGTTATTAAAAATTCTCCCCTATACAGTTTTCATGAATGGGAAATCTAGCTATGGAGACCAAAACTAGGTTTTGCACCAGGCTGCAAACATGTTTATTTGTGTTATAAATTTGGCCATATTAACATGGTGGTTTATGAGGATTTACTCACTTTTGAAACCAGGTAGTGGTCATTCAAGAAACTGCACATTTTGGCGTATCCACAGTAGACGCTTTCAGAACTGGGAGGTTGCCCCTGGGTAGATACATTTCCAAATGGCTAATAATTTCTGCACATATTACATCCTCTATACTTAGTGCATTGGACATGATTTGGAAAGGCACACACCTGTCTATATAAGGTCCCACAGTTGACAGTTCATGTCAGAGCACAAACC
>JAOVVA010000001.1:17912304-17928853 GCA_028565275.1 Leiocassis micropogon
GCATACATATTTTCTTCTTTTCTATATTTTATAAAATTATAAAATAACTTATGTCACAGTATGTGTATGATGTAGCATTTTTTAAATGGAATTTAGGGGACCAGCTTGCTGTGACCATGTAACTAAAGTGTGATCCATGAAGGCTCGGTTTGCCAAAGCTACAGTCAAATTAATTAAATGCCTTACCCAACCTTTATTGTTAGTCTATTGGCTGAATGGGCAAATCACAACAGCCACATTTCTAAATCTGGTGAAAGGCCTTTCCAGAAGAAAGCATTATACTTACCCCGTTTATTCTATCTGCCCAGTATCATGTTTGTCTAAAAGTAAACAGCATTTCAGCAGAAACACCTCATACCCACTGTCAACCAAGGAGGTAGAGGGGTAATGGGATTGGTCTTATATTGCAGAAACAAGACCTGGACACCTTGCAGTCACTGAATTCACCATGAACTCCTTCGTGTACCAGTATTCTAGAGGCAAATGTGAGGCCATCTGTCCAGCAGCTAAAGCTTAGTTGAAATTAGCTCATGCAACAGGACAAAGATCAAAAACACACCAGTAAATCTACATCAGAATAGCTCAAAAATAAAAGAATCAAGGTTTTTTAGAAGAATTTTTATTTTGTTTTTACAAAAACAAAGTTAAAAGAGGGGATACTAACTTTTGAACAGGACTGTACATTACATCCCATACCATCAATGGAACACATACCATCCCAATTGTGCAATTACTTATTCTGATACAGTATACAGTGAAACCTCAGATTACGAGTAATGCGGTTTGCGAGTGTTCCGCAAGACGAGCAAAGATTTTTAATTAATTTTGATTTGGAAAACGAGCAAGTCTTGGTTTCCGAGCACCGAGTATCATGTATCACGCATGCGCTTCTTGTTTTGACGCCGAGTGTGATCAACTGAGCCAATGGTTTTTCTCTCTCTTTCTTCTCTCTTCGCTCACACAAGTGTCATTAGCGATGTTCCTTACTAATTTTTTTAGACAAAACAATCTTTCCGTTAATGTGTGTTTATGTGAAATTCAAATAAGAAAGGTTTACTGTGTCATAAAGTCTCATTAGAAGGTTAAAAATCCATTTTCTCCCTCAGCCTCTCTTATGTGTGTGCACGCACGTAATTTGACACTGTGCCGGTTCATACACTCTCTCTCGGGACGGGAGGGGCTTCACAAACACACACACACACACACACAGAGCGTGAAACACTTAAACGGAAACACTTATCTGTCGGGATTTCTTTTTACTTTTTTAAAAGGTAAAGTGCATGTTAATTTGTTTTATTTTTACTTTATATTTTGTGTTAATTATTTTTATGTATTTATTTTTTTGGGCTGTGGAATGAATAATTTGAGTTTCCATTATTTCTTATGGGAAAATTAAATTTGGTTTATTTGGAATACGAGCCCGCTTCCGGAACGAATTATGCTCGTAATCCAAGGTTTCACTGTAGTTCATTTGTTTTATTATACACCAATTTTTATCTGCAAAGTAAAAGACAGACACCAACTAAGGCTCTTACATAGTACTATTCTCTACAATTTCTGTGGTTTGCATATAAATTAACTGAATAATCCAGTGAAAAGTCTTATATAAGCATTTAAAAAAAACTGAACATTATAAAAATGTATTCCATGTATCCCAAAAAAAAAACCCAGAAAAAATAAATAAGTATACCAAGTGTTGTGTTCTAAATCTTTTGAGGAAAAAAGCCTGGTTTAACAAATATTCATCTTGTGCATTCTTGAGTATAACCTGAACTACACACTGTTCCTGACAGGGTGAGGATTCTTTCTTTCCATCTTAATGCTCCTTTCGATCCCAGGGAGAAATTTACCGTGGCATGTCTTCCCTTTGAAATGATGCATTGTAAGGGCATGCCTGGAACAATTGGCTCTCATCAAAGAAACCAGCTGGCAGGAACAGTGCTTAAACTTTTATTTTTTATTTTTGACTTTGGCGAAGTTGTTTACTCAGGCAAAATTGGAAAGAAAACAAAGAGAATGAAACAAGCTTAAAGCGACTGACTTATAAATTAAAAATGACGACAAAACAGTGAAACAATATATAATTTTTGTTTGTCACAAGATCCTGGCTATCATTCTATATGGTGTTTATTTATTTATTGTTTTGATATATATTTTTATAAATCTGGTATTAAAAAAGGGTCTGAAAACAAAGAACCTCCCTCAGAGCAATGTTAAATATTTACAGATATTTCAAGTATGACATATTTCATGTAAGAAAGCAACAGAATGGAAAAGTGACAAATGTTACAAGACAATTCAAAATCAAGTGCAGTAATGAGAAGCATTTTGGTCGTTATTCATGGCTCTCTTATTTACAAAAACCATCCTTTAGCATTGGGTGAAGAATAAGAGTCTTTTACCTGGTGATAACTACTGATAATCAATGCTATCATGTATTGTTTCAATAATAAGTTTTACACAATAATGTGATGTCACTCATATTGAGCTTCTTGAGGTTATCATTATAAACATAATATATAATTATACATGACTAAGAAAGTTATTAGCCCCTTTTTGCCAAAAGTTTAAGTTCACCACGGCTGAACCACCTGAGCTATAAAAAATCCCTTCACAATTTTGCATCTTCAATATCTTGAGATCATATGGGCCTGGTTTGATGGCGATGGTATAAATGTCCTAGGAGAAGTATTTTCAAATCCCTTGGGTGCATTTTGCAAATAACTGAAATTTTTTTAATCTCAATGAGATCTAGAAGTGTACCAAGTTTCACTTGCATTTGTGCAAGTGTGAGCTATACAGCAAAATCTCCTGTGAAGGTCCTGGGCATGGCCCTTTTATATTCATGATCGCTGCAGATGACTTTTAAATAGATGTGTCTGGAAAATCAGATCTAGGCTCTTTTTGGAAACATGATACACCAAATGTCACTAATATCACCAACTGCATAAATCAGCAGTCTGGGCTAAAATAATTTTTTTTTTTTTTTTTTTTTATTTAGCCCTAGCATCACTTTAGGTGATAATTTTAGGTACCTATGAGCACTGATGCTGCATTAAGTGCTTTAATCCACTTGCATAAGTAAAAAAATCTGATAGCAAAAGTGCAAGACAATGGACTTGCCTATTTCTACCAACTAGCTCTGATATCTGGGATCATCTATGAAAGAGGGAAAGGGCACTAAAAGAAAATGTGTATCTTAGAAGAAGAAGAAGAAAAAAAGCACTAAACACTATTCAGCACATTATGCCATATGTATTACACTGCCTGCCCAGGACTGTTCAACAGATTATTAAGTCTGGGAGGATAGTGCTGAACCTTGCCTAAGAGGGGAAACTAAATCATAGCTATTTTTTAAAATAGTGAAAGTAAGTGCATTTTCATACATACAATGTGACAAGAACTCAAAGAAATGGAACTAAACAGCTATTGAACTTTGGAGGAAGGGAGAAAGGTCATGTGGTCTGATGAGTTCATATTGGCCCTATTCCATAGATATGGGCATATCAGTGTAAGAAGGGAAGCGCATGAAGCAATGCCCTCTGTATAAGCCTCTGGAGGAACTGCAATAAAATGAAGTTAGCCGTTAATATACTAAATGGCCAGGTTCTCATCAATACAGATTTTTTCCCACTAATTAATTGGACACCTCATTGCATGCCACAATCAAAGCTGATGTGTATCATTGATGTAGATTGACTGCATTTGAATTGCGAGATTTTAGTGTATTTCATATAGGAATCTGTCCCTGACAATTGGGTCATATTATCAAAATCTGATGCAGTAATGCTGAACATTATGCCATGTTCAGATGTGGTAACTGAATATGACTGAATGAATGACGTTCCTCAGTAAAGCTTGCTTTTCACCCTGTCCCAGATCTGTCCTAAAGAGTCCGGTTTACTTACAAAACTTGCTGTTTTTTATACAAGTGAAGTACAGTATGTCTTTCTGGGTCACACAAACTTATTGAGTTTTGTCAACTTTTGTTGCTGCTGCACTTGCGAACTTTTTCCTGAAATCAAAGCACAACTATACATGCACATCTGTTTAATAATAGTCTGGGTAAACTGATTTCACACTGAAGATCATTGCAACAAAGATGATACTGCTCCCTGAAGATGTCGTGTCCAAATTCTTACCGATGTCCTATGCAGTGTGTACTGAGACATCAAGTGAGTGATAGCCTAGTGCTGGCCCACACTTACCACTGACATCTGGCCCACATACCACTGTGAAGTGACGGCAATAAATGCATCTGAACCTGGGTGCCAGAATACTGCCATAACTTATCTTTGAGAGCATTTTTTACGGATGACATGGACTAGAACATGAATCTGCTTATGGCCCAAAATTGAAATGCTGTAAAAAGTTTAGAGCTTGAAGCAGTAGTTGGACCAAAAGATTGGAGAAATGCTATTACACATTAAATGGTAAAGGATTAGGGATTTGGGGCCATTTTGGGATAGTTTCGTCTGAACAAGTGTTAATGCTGCAAAAAGTCTTGCCCAGGAGACAACAATGGGGTCACTTGTGTTACCCATACACTTGTGGGTGGGGAAAACATCCATAGTGTTCCAAATATGCCAATCAGTATCTGTTTATGAATTGAAATCAGCAGTAGATGTGGACCACTTTTTCTTTCTATAAAATCTACTACAGTATGTTTCTGGGAATACTGGAAAAAACATTAGCACTCTGAGCATTGTCATGTGTAAATTCTTCACTCTCAAGTTAATTCACTCAAGTTCATCATTGGTCTTAACTAGAGATGTGCATACTACATACTTACACAGTACAGTTATTATTTTTGAACATTTTCCTACAAATATTTTCTTACAAATTGGTTTGGTGCTATTTCCCAAAACTCACAAAAACCAGGACCATAATTTAAAAGGTCACATATTTTGCTATATATTTTAAACAAGTTAGCATGCATCTCAGAGCTCTTGTGCAAAGTTGTGTCTGTTAATGCTCTATGAAATTTTTCTAAGATAATGCATTATTTTATCCCTACGACAATTTAATTCCTCCTCTAAATGCATAGTTTCAGTGTGGATGTAAATGAGCTAATGCTGAGCCATGCCCCACCAGAGAACAGCAGAGCTGAGCAACAAGGACAGAGTGCCTACCTTATATAAGGTCCAAATTGGGGGGGGTCAAATTGTCCTGTTTAAGCACTGGACAGGTTAATGTGTCTCTTGTTTTTTGTTTGCACCCACACAAGACCCATACACACGACCATTCATGTGAAATTTAAACCTCCAGCACTCTTATCAAAACCTTTTTGATGAATCCCACAGTATTGCAGTCTCACACCTCTAGCTTTATCTTTATTTGACTTGTATTTGTCTATGTTTGAACACTTTGTCTGTCTACACCAATCAACCATAACATTACGACACAAAATATTGTACCAATATTGTGTAGTTTCCCCTTGAGCAGTTCTGGCCCCTTAAGGCATGACTCCACAAGACCTCTGTGTGTTGTGGTGTCTGGCACCAGGATGTTGGCAGCCGATCCTTTGGGTTACGGGGTAGGGCCTTCATTGATCTGACTTGTTTGTCCAGCACATCCCAAGTGTGATTGATCAGATTGGATCTGGGGAGATTGGAGGCTAGGCTTTGCTTACCAAGCAATGTATAGCAGGCTGTGGTGTACCCGGTGTTTGCTGTGTATGTTTGATGCTTTTCTATTATGGCAGTTTCACGGCGTTCACTTCAATCTTTTGGTCACCCCTCGCTCACTTTGTAGGTTGCCACCCCTTCTGTAGTTGTGCGAAGGGACGGGGCCGGTGGAAAACAGGCACAGGTGGGGAATAATCATTGTTCTTTTTTGTTGGGGGGGGCGGATATTTTCTCCCAATTTTTTGTCATGTCCAATTCCTCCCCGTCACTAGGAGCTCCCACATTAAGCTACTAAGGGCCGAAGACTATCACGTGTTTCCTCCGAACCGCTTTTTTTCCTTACTGACCGCTTTTTTTTTAACTGCTCGCTCACGCACCGTTGGGAGCGGCGTAATACACTCGGAGGACAGCGCTATCCGCTCGGTCCACTTGCGTGACCTCACAGACACCCCTGGTTGGCTGTAGAGCCGTGATTAATGTGGGAGCACTGAATACCTCTCATCCCTCCCCTGAGAGAGCTCGGCCAATCATCTCTCTCTAGACCTCTGGCTGCGAGAGGTTACAGCATCACCCGGGGATCGAACTCACGATATCCGGATGCTAGGGCGCGCACTTTACCATTGCGCCACTCGGAGGCCCCAGAATAATCACTGTTAATGATTGGGAGTGTAGCTCGAGGTCCTGGAGGTCTTCTGAGCAGATTCGCGTAGTGGATGCTTAAACAAGTGACACGCAAGCGGGGTCATACTATATACAGTCACATACCCCAGGGACTTCAAAGGCCATAAATTTAAAAACTGTTTGATCTCCA
Organism: Leiocassis micropogon; assembly: GCA_028565275.1. NCBI lineage: Eukaryota > Metazoa > Chordata > Actinopteri > Siluriformes > Bagridae > Leiocassis > Leiocassis micropogon. Next base: position 17,918,743 of record JAOVVA010000001.1, read on the forward strand.
CGTTGAGGACAGCTGCAAAAAGACTGTGTGAGCACTGCCTCCAGACCCGCATGTGCAAACTTTCACCACTTCCCTTCCTCTTTTTTCCATCCTCCCTCATTAAACTTTTTTCTACTCCAATTTTTTATAAATAAAATTATCCTTTTTGGTAAGACCTCACCTTGTGTCCCTGTGTCTACGGTGCCATGTAAAACCCATTACAGCCAGCATTTACTTTATTTGGACATTTTTGCTGCATTGCCTTTTTTGTGGGATCAGATCGGATAGGCTACCTGTTGGTCCCTGGGGGCATGGGTGAGTCTTGGGTGCCCATGATCCTGTATACACTTGATATAATCAATGTTAATGTGTTAACATTATGGCTAATCAGTGTATATCCCTAATATACTGTATGTGCAAATGTAATTAAATGGTTCTTTTGGGCATATCCTAGCTTGGAAGGAGCTGAATCAGTGTGTAAAGTAGGTCATAATAGCGTGCTTGGAGCAGGGACAGTTAAGGATCTTACTCCAAGTCTCAAGAGTGATATCTTGGCAAGGGTAAATTCAACCTTTTCAACCAGTAGGCCAGTGTCCTTAAACAGTGAGGCTGCAATGTCCAGTATCAGCATTAAATGTGGATGCTTGCATTTAGGCTATTTTTTATATTCACCAAAAGACATGGAGGTGCATACAGTTAGGCCACAAGATAGTGTTTGTTGCATGTAAAGCATTAATTTGCCTAAATGCAGCTTTATTCCAACACCCCCTGGAGCACTCCTGGAGCAGATAGTGTTAAGAGCCTTGGTCAAAGTGCTCAATAGTGGCAGCTTGGTGGTGCTGGGGCTTGAACCCCCGACCTGCCAATCAGTAACTTAGAGCACTTAATCTGTACTGCTTACCTTTAAATGTTCCTCTCTCCCTCTGTCTAGCTACACATGGCACTCCTGAGCTGCCAGTGACTCAGACCTGCCTAATCTTGGTTCCCCGCTTCTGGTTGGATATCCCGTCACATGGAGGCCCTGTGTGGTCGGCTTGTCATGTATGTGATGACTGGGGATGGTTCCACTTCACCTTAAAGATGGTCTTGGACTCACCTGATGCACGACATGCATGACAACTGTTCGCTTATAACTTGTGACTGCAGTTGCTTCATAGTTTAGAACTGAAATTTCCACAAACAGTTGTACCTGAGCCTCTAATAACTGAAGTGGACTTTATACTAACTTAAACACCTTTCCTGATATCATATCAGTTCAGCATCATTCCACTACAGTATGTACTATGTGGTTTATTTCCTTTTGTTATCTCAGGGTGTTTTTCCTTGACATTGTCGCCCTTGGCTTGCTCCTCAGGAACAATGCTATAATTATGGTTTATACATATTTCCTCATATATTCCACATATATTTCTATTTTTTTTATTCTATGAAGCTGCTTTGCAACAATGACTAGTGTTAAAAGCACTAGAAAAATAAAACTGAATTGAATTGAGCCACCACTGCCCAAACTTGTTTGTTTGTTATGCAGGGGGGAAAAACTGTATGGTTCAAGTAGACTGTCAAATAAAACTGAGTTATCAGCTGATACGGAATTTAATTAAATGTGTTAGACCCAAGAGTCCGTTGATCCATCAGTTGCTGAGACAGATTTCATTACTACTATATTTGCTTAAAACCCCCAAGAAATCTAACGGAGTCCCAAGTAACCATTCACAGAAAAGAATAAAATTATTTAATACTTAAGTCATTGCATCCGGCTCTTTCATTTGTCATCTAGAAATTAAGAGCCTCTTAAGAATCTCCCCTTACAGATATGCGAGTAGTTACAGTGGAAAAGATGACCTTTTATATTAGCCTTCTGTCAAATTCACCCTCTTTCATCTGCTCCATCTCTCTTTTTCTGTCTCTCCCTCGCTTGCTTCTGTCTGGGACTCCCTGGCCATATTAAGAAAGCAAATTGTCCATTACAAAAAGTCATTAGACACTGAGAATACATTAGGACTTTGTTATGGTGTGGAATATTGTTTTCCGTTTTAATCAATCCGTTACCACATTAGCACAAATCAAGGACAGTGCTAGCATCATCGGCCGGAGCCTCGCAGTTTGTCCTATAGTGAGTTGAATTGATTCAAACAAGGGATAAGAGCCCAAAGTTCATTCTGAAGTGGTAGTAGTTTTTAAAAACGTAGTCCTTTTCGCATCCTTTTAAAAAGCTCTACCTGCTAATAATAACAACTTATTATTGGTCCATCATCTGATAATTTAGCTTATGAGGAAACAACTGGGTAAAACGGAATGTGAAATGGAATATTCTAGATTCCAACCTCTTTATGGAATGTATATTATTCCCTTGACATTTATTTTGTACATCACATATGGTACAGGACAGGCATGGAAAATGATACATTTGGGTGTCATATGGCATGGGATGAGCCATCTGTTTTAAAATGCTCACACCCAGATTGCATACAATCCCATGCCAAATATGGTCAGGGTTAGGCACAAAAAAAGGCAATGACAAATGTTTCGTTGCCAAATGTAAACCAATTATAGACAGCAAAATTTAGGGGTTTTATGGCATTTGGATTCTAGATCAAAAACAGTCCAAATTCAACAGACTATCTCTCATATTTGTGTGCATTTTGGCAACAGCTTTTTGGCATGGTGTTTAATGCACTGGCCTTGCATTTCCAGGGTGTAGGTTTGCATGTTCTCCCCATGCAGTGAGTGTGTCCATGCTTGTGCCCTGCATAGGGCTGATAACATATCCAAGGTGTTCCCCGCCTAGTATAGAGAATGAGTGAAATTTCTATTTTGGGCAAAACAGAAATTGGGCCAACTGTAAATCTCGGTCCATATCCTGTCTCAAAGTAATGTTTTCTACCAGTCAGGGTTAGATGAGTCCAGAATCATTCCACTACTGTAGGTACTACATGGTCCAGATGAGTAAGGAGGGTTCAGAATTGGGCCAGAGCAGTTAGTGAGAAATTGGACTACATATCATGGCAATATCTTGCTGACTACTGAAAGAGGAATGCTACATTAGATGTGGTTTGCATTGAAAGAATTGTTGTGCCACATAATATTGCCCAACCAAATCAAATAGCACTATCTATGGGGAAAGGGTTCACCAAGAGTTTTTGTTTGTTTGTTTGTTTTTATGGTTAATGGTTCTAGTTTTCTAAAGCAATTTTACTTCAAAATGTACTCAAAGAAATCTCTGCTATAGGATGTGATTAATACTTTTGTTCTCCCCCATTTCTAGTTCAATTTGAAAACATGCCAATTCCCACATTCAGAGGAAAGTACTGTCCTGTGTTCGTACTCACTGATGCCCCCAGTTGGCAAGTGCAGGTGTGATTGACAGAAAAGCAGCCAGAAAGCAAGTACAATTTTGCACCCATAACTCGTGGTGACCACTTGCTGGGAGCAGCCAAAAGACCAACTGAGCCACAGCTGGTTAGGACAACAACCCCTGAGCCACAGCTGGTTAGGACATCATTGGAATTTGAAATGGTGATCTTTGTACAATAAGGCAAATGACTTTTGTTGGACTAATGTTTAGAATGTTTAGTCCTATATGAATCTCATTCCCTGTGGAATAAGTTCAATAACTAAAACTGTCAAATGATAGAGGCTTAGATATAGAATCGAGCATTGAGTTCGACTGGGAAATAAACAAACCTGTAGCTAAACCTATAAACACACACTGGGGGAGTTCAAGTTATAGATTGGAAAAGGCAAGCGTCGCTGCAGGGATTTTACTCTTACTGTGAGATGAGCAAGCAGAGACTGGGGCTTGTGAGTACTTGTGTAAAGGAAACTCCGCTGGATCTTGTTTACACAAACATCCCCAGTGCATATCGGGCAGAGCCCCGCCCCCCACCTTGGCTACTCAGACCACATCTCTGTTATGCTAATTCCAGCATACAGACCACTTGTCAGGCGTTCATAACCGGTTCTGAAGCAGGTGAAAACCTGGCCAGAAGGAGCCATCTCTGCTCTTCAGGAATGTTTCGAGAACACTGACTGGAACATGTTTAAGGAGGCTGCGACTTACGGTGACTTCACCAACTTGGAGGAGTACACGTCGACGTGATGACCAGGTGCTGTGTCTCACAACGGCTGATGTAAGGAAAACTCTACGCAGAGTCAACCCACGTAAAGCTGCTGGACCAGACAACATTCCAGGCAAAGTGCTCAGAGAATGTGCAGAACAGCTGGCAGATGTTCTCACCGACATCTTCAACATCTCTCTGAGCAGCGCCATCATTCCCATATGCTTCAAGTCTACCACCATCATCCCCGTGCCGAAGAAGTCTTCTGTGCCCTGTCTCAATGACTACTGCCCTGTTGCACTTACACCCATCATCGTGAAGTGCTTCGAGCGGCTCGTCATGAGACACATCAAGACTCTGCTGCCCCCCTCAATGAACCCACTGCAGTTTGCGTATCATTCAAACCATTTGATGGACGACGCCATCTCCACCACACTCCACCTGGCACTGACACACCCTGGCAAGAAGGACACCTACGTCAGAATACTGTACATAAATTTCAGTTCAGCAGTCAATACAATCATCCCCCAGCATCTGATCGGAAGCTGAGCCTACTGGGCCTGAACACCTCCCTTTGTAACTGGATCCTAGACTTTATGACTGAAAGACCTCAGGCAGTGCGGATTGGGAACTATACCTCCAGCACCACCACACTGAGCACTGGGGCCCCCCAGGACTGTGTGCCCAGTCCCCTGCTGTTCACGCTGCTGACTCATGATTGTGTAGTGACACACAGCTCCAATAATATCATCAAGTTTGACACGACCGAGGTGGGTCTCATCAGCAAGAACGACGAGTCAGCGTAGAGAAAGGAAATGCAGAGGCTAACAGACTGGTGTAAAGACAACAACCTGTCTCTGAACCTCAACAAGACAAAAGAGATGGTTGTTGACTTCAGGAGGACACGGAGCGATCATTCTCCACTCATGATCGACGTCTCTTCTGTGGAGACCGTCAAGAGCACAAAATTCCTGGGTGTCCACCTGGAGGAGAACCTTACCTGGTCCCTCAACACCAGCTCTCTGCACAAGAAAGCTCAACAACGTCTTTTCTTCCTGAGAAGGCTGAGGAAGGCCCAGCTTCCACCACCAATCCTCACCACCCTCTATAGAGGAACTATCAAGAGCATCCACACGCTGCATCCGCAAAGCCACCAGCATTGTGGCTGACCAGACACACCCCTCAAACTCACTCTTCACCCTCCTGCCATCTGTAAAAAGCATTCGGACACTCATCCAGACTATGTAACAGTTTTTACCCACTAGCCATCTGTCTCCTCAACACAAAGGGACTGGACTGATAAACATACACACACACACACACACTAATCATTCAGACGAACTAAATAACATCAGGACTGAACTGATAAACACACACATGCACAATCACCCTGATCTACAACCATCTCCCAATTGTTCATACCTACCTACCGGAACTGCTCTTTGCAATATTTGCACAATATTTTTATTTTACTTGCTATTTGCGCACAATATATTTTTAAATCATTGCTGCTACTTCAGAAATGTCAAATGTTTACTGTTTCTCTTCCCACTACCTCTACTCATACCACATCACTAAAAAAAAAAAAGTACTGTTACGTGTTACGTTGTTCTGTAGCTCTTTGTTTGCACATTTGCACGTGCACTTTGTTGTCTGTTGTCTATTGTTTTATCTTTTTTGTATATTTTCTCTTTTTTGTATAGAAATAGATATAAATAGAATAGAAATAGAAATAGTTTTTTAGGATAATGTAAAAATGTAAATCTGTCATATCTGAGCTAGTCAGCTAATTAGATCTCTTAGTTAGCCAGCTGGTTCCGGTAAAGTGTGTTGTTAATTTATGCTGTGTTGTTAATTTATGTTGTGGCATGTATGTAGCACCTTGGTCCTGGAGGAACGTTGTTTCATTTCACTGTGTACTGAACTGTATATGGTTGGAATGACAATAAAAGCCTACTTGACTTGACTCCTGCTTTTTTTTCCAAATATGTTGGCTCTTAATCTGAAACATTTTTTTCTCTGATATCCTTTATTTCTGAGATATCTTTTCTATTTCTTTTCTCAGATTAAATTTTTTATTTTCTTTGATTTTTTCCTTCATCAGATATCTTCTCTTTTTTCTCAGACATCTTTTTTCGATATCTTTTCTGCTTTTTCCTTTTCTCAGATATATTTTCTCTTTTTTCTCACACATTTCTTTTTCTTTTCTTACTTTCCTTCCTGAGAAACATTTTCTTTTTTTGCCTCAGACATCATTATTTACTTTTCCAATACCGGAGCGTGAGGGCGCTCTCACACCTGACACTGAGCCAATGTCCACACACAGAGTGCAGCCACCGAGCGGTTTATAAAGAGGCTTGAGCAGGTGCAGCGTGTTCCTCTTGATTACCTGCACGAGGTCGTCGCCTAGCGACCAGAATTGTAGTTGACCCCGGAGCTGCCTGAACAGAATTCTGCGGAGTTACAACTTCAGTCTGTTTTCAGTTTAACATAAATCTGTAGCAGATCATCTGTCGCAACCTAACCGATCATATGCATTTGTGTAAGCTAGTCAGAAAGGGCCTGGGACTACAAATTACCCTTGTGCTATATGCCCCATGTACGCAGCATCGGTTGCCTTTGCGCAGCAATGCTTAGTGTGCGGTCCCTAATTAAATAAACTAATTAAAAAAAGGACAAAAGTCAGAAAGTCGAAGACCTATTTTAATTTAATTTTATTTATTCATTTATTTATTTACAAACTTTTATAGATTTTAACATCTTATTCACACATTCTGGTCTCTCATTTATAGTCAGAAAACAATCCAATGATCGACTGTTACTATGCCAACTGTTACCTTTCTGCCATTTTAGTTGCTTATCCAGACATTGCATTTTATGCAACATGGCCTTTATACATTTTTAGATGAATACTCTTGTTTTAGCATCTCTAATGATTTTTCTTTACTTTAGAGAGTAAGTAATTTCTGTTGATGATTGTTGGCAATTTTGTTAATTGCTAATAGTGTACTTTTTTCATTATCCATATTTTCTGTATTAGAAGTAAATGAGGACTCCATCATTATTATTACAATTGTGAAGTCATTTTACTGCCTATTTAAAGTGCTTAATTAATCCTGAGAAATGTCTCTGAGGAATATCACCTAGACTTATTACTAGGTTAAACTGTCCCTTGGGTTGTTCTACTGGAGGAACAAAGTTTCCATGTCACTTTGTACAGTACATTATATGATTTCCTTTGAGAAACAAATTGCAAATATATTTTCTTACCGGGATCACACCATCAGCAATCCAGAGAACCATTTAGGAAACTTTTTTAAATCTTAAAAATATGTAATAAATTGACTTCTTTCTTATCCTTCGTTCTGATAGGGACAGTAAGGGCTAAGAAAGACTCTAATCTCAAAGCTTAATGTAATCAATTAGAGAGTCACAATTCATCTTAATGGATAATTAACAGCTGAAATAGACAAGAAAAAGATCAAATCACTCATAAAATACTAACAAAAGGTTTATTTTATTTATTAATACTGAGCATGGAGATGAGATAGGAGATGGATGTACATTCCATCCTGGAATCCAAAAACTGTATAAAAGTATTAGATGTTACATTAATTCTGCGATCCTCAACAGTTTTAGCTTTATTTCAAGGCTTCATCTTTGCATGTAATATCTTGTTTCCGAAAGGAATCAGCAAGCCATGGATTCAGATAAAACCAAAGTAGTATCCCTCCTTGGCTGCCCCAGTCAAATTGTAATCAGTAAAACTGCAGTAGTCACTTTCCTAAACTTCTAAACTACAAAGACATACATAATTTAAACAATATCTGCAGTAACAACTGTGAAAGCATTCACCATATGTTGTCCATATGCTATATATTTTGATCAAGCTAAATATATTAATGATAATATGGCAAGGACATGGACATTTCTGGCGGGCTTCTTAAAAATGCTTAAATATGTACTTTCAAATATATTTATGCATGTGTTAAAGGCCACTGATCTTGAGAAAAACAACTAATTAATAATTATCCAGCTCTAAGGTACCAGAATAAATTTCATGAAATTTACCACGCACACTAGGTAGGCGGGCTTCCCTTCTAACGGTAGCACCGTTATTGCACTGTAAAAAAAAAAACGTAAACTCTACGATAAAAAAATGGCAGCTGTGGTTGCCAGAAGTTTACCGTAAAAAATACGGTAGCAATGTTTTTGGTTGTACTGGATTGCACTCATTATAATGTATATTTTTATTCGGATTTTAATTGTTTTTTTTATGGTTTATAACTGTCTAATTAACATGTTTATGTTGTTATAAAAACAGTTTATACCCATCAAATTCCAGGGTTTACATTGTAACAAATACGGATCATAACCATGTTTTTTACAGCTCAGAACTGTCTAATTTAAAGATGTATGTTGTAATAATAATGATTTATTTCCATCTTTTTTACAGCTCAGAACTCACTCACTCTTACTCACTCATTGTCTATACCACTTTATCCTGTATTAAGGTACACCCTGGACAGGGTGCCAATCCATCGCAGTGCACACACACACACACAACTGGCAATTTGGGAACACCAATTAGCCTAATCTGCAGGTCTTTGGACTGTGGGAAGAAACCGGTGTACCTGGAGGTAACCCACCTAGCACGGGGAGAACATGAAAACTCCATGCACACAGAGACAATAATCGAGCCTGGCCGGGAATCAAACCCAGACCCTTGAGGTGCAAGGCGACAGTGCTAACCACTACACTGATTGCTACACAATTGCTGTCATTGTTGGACTATTTTTTTATTAAGGATAACCACAGTGAATTCATTCAGCAATTCTGTGAAAGCATAATTTTATCACACTAGCTGGGAGCTAAAAGAGATAGAAGTAACATTGCTAAGCATTCGGATTTTACTGTTAAGAAACTATTAAGAGTACTTTTATACTAATTGATGAATACAAACCTAAATCAAATCATCAAAACCCATCAAAATTTATTCAAGACTTGGACATCAGCATGGTTCCATGTATTTTTTAATAAAGACAGAAAAACAATATTTAAATTCTCAAAATCAAATATACAAATGTCAGGGTGGACATTTTTAAGTGTTTTGGGCAGACAATCTAAGCATATAATTTTATATAAGGGCTTTTATTACAACTTTACACAGAAAAATATGAGTTTACTACACGCCTATTAAAATAGTTTACGTCCTCTGTCCTGCATTGTGGTTTTTATGTGCACACTGCACAGGGGTGTCAAATATGTTCATGTATTTTGTAATGGGTTTGGCACAAGGGAGGGGCAACAACAAACACGGACATGAGGCGAGGTCTTACAGAAAAGGGGTAATTTCATTTAGGGAAGAAAAGGGTTAAAGGAGGGAGGAAGGGAAAAGGGGAAGGAAAGGTGTGCACATGCAGTTCTGGTGGGCAGTGCCCCGCTGGCATGCGGGCACAGGCTGGCGAGCAGTGGCAGCGAGCAAAGTGGCGCATGCTAGTGGCTGTCCTTGCCACAGTGATCAAAGGGCGGAATACCATTCACGACTTTGAAGTCCTTGGGGCGTGTTCCGTTGCCCCGCTCACGAGGAAAACTCTTCCTCGGTTTCCCCGCGCCCCCCGCACAACTTGCACGGAGTGTATTAGTGCATATGCACTAGTTTTCTATTTTAAAAAGGTCTACTGTTTTTATAACAACATATACATGTAAATTAGACGACTATAAACCGTAGAAAAAACTATTAAAAAATGCGTAAAATATACAGTATAATGAGTGCAATCCCATATAACCAATAACGTTGCTACCGTATTTTTTATGGTAAATTTCTGGCAACCACAGCTGCAATTTTTTATAGAGCAGATATTATTCTGATTTTTAAACTCCATCAACAAGGTTTTAGTAAAAAATAAACTGATGCTTCAGTATATTAGTAACAAATACCTTCTCTGAGAGTTTATGTTACATCCATAACGCATAATGTCATATCCATAATGCTTGAACCAGAGGTGTGGACTCGAGTCATGTGACTTGGACTCGAGTCAGACTCGAGTCATGAATTTGATGACTTTAGACTC
>JAOVVA010000001.1:17937523-17950281 GCA_028565275.1 Leiocassis micropogon
ATATAAAGAAAGAAAACTCAACCTAAAGTTGAGTAGTTTTTTTTTTTTTTTTTTAACAAATGGAATTGTAAAAAAAAATCTTAGAAAATGCCACCACCAACATAAACAAACGGAAGTAAAATGTTCTGTAATGCTGCTGATAAATACTGAAATAGTAATAAAATACTAACAACTAATCTGTTATCAGCAACATTTTAGGATGGAAGCATGGGAAAAAATTTAAATAAAATAAAAATAAAGATTCAACCCTGAGCTGCTTGAGTGATGTGCTGTCATATGCAGCTGCAAGAAAATAAATGTTCATAAAAAAAATGAAGGACAGATACAGAAAGCCTGACTCAAATAAATAAGCTGATTCTACTAAACTCTAACAAGCCAGGAGAAGGACATCAGCAATGACAATGTCAAACTTGAACCTTACATTTCTGACTTTTGATTATTTCAGCATTGGTGTTTCTTTTTAAGAAGTTCTCCAGTTATCTAATAGTTTTCTAGTTGAAATTTTAAGCAACTAATGAGAGCAAGAAGAAGAAAAAGTGAAAGAGATATACACGTCCTGAAAGCAGTCAGCACAAGAATGGAGCATTGCTGAAGTAATTAAGGTCTACCTAATCAGTTTGTCTAGCTCAGCTTTAATGGACCCGATGATCCAGGGCAGAAAGAAAGCACTGACCCTGCAAAGCAACAGGAAATGAAGTCCATGCAAAAAACACAATAGAATGACAGTTCACGACCTCGGATAAAGGGGGCGTGGGGGATTTAAAGGGGAATAGCTGCCTCCTAGTTAAAAAAAAGAAAATGCCACAATGGGGTGGTAGCCTGGAACCACAGTGTTGTAAAAGCTTCCCATTGTGGTTATTCACTTTAGCTTATTAAGGGACTTTTGGTTTTGAGGACAGAGCCAGGAAGGCTGGGAAATAATGGGGCTTAATCTCCAGCCATGAAAGGCTTGGGGAAGAAATGACTCTGTACAAACAGGAATAATGTATTTTCTTTAAGCCTATGCATGCAATAGTTTTGTGTACAAAAGCTTGTTAATGTCTTCTTTATGACTTAAATAGTATGCAGGACCGAACGAGTGCATATATAAATCTTCAGAATGTCCTTCACAGAACCCATAACCATAGAAAATCTTCTCAAATGTAATACATTTATTTTATGCCTCTTCAGCTTGGACAGTTTAGGTAGCAGCATTTCACTTCAAGTTTTGCTGACAACAGAGATCCACACTCGAGTGATGTTTGCCATAGCAGGGAGGTTTATGCTTCTTGGTTTAGCCATTAATTCTATCTGTTCATCCATCCCTTAACCCCTCCATCTGTCTATCCATCAAAGCATTCACGAATCAGACATGAGACATTTTCACATGGTGAGTAAATACTACCATGCACTAATCCATCTCTTTTGCATTACTTTCAGATTGCGTCGGTTTTCATGACGTCAACCCCTTCGAGCTTGAAACACACTTGACATGAAGGAAAAGGACCATCTGTGATCTTGAAATATTAATGCCTTTTTCAAATCAATAATCCAAGACCTGCAATGTCAAAACGGAGGCCTTACAGGAGAGCCAAGACATCTTAGGAACCAAGAGCTTCCCTAGCCAGGTCCAGCACTGGAAGTAATGTTGGAATAAAACCAGGCTGCTAGGTCAGCACCGAAGAGATGCTAATAAATGAATAAGTAAACAAAAAGAACAAATAAATATTTATAAAACATCTGCCATGTTTCAAATGTTTCAAAACTTGAAGCTACAAAGTACAGTCTGCCCACTTCCAGACTACAATTAAATAATTGCTGGCCAGCCGAAGGTATTTATGTTCAACTGCCCTGACTACCGGGTAATCATCTTCAGTATGCAGGGCCTAATTAAATGTTAACGACTGACCCCAATTTTGGGAATTTATGTTTGGATTGCAGCCACTGCAGTTACATCAGGAAACCCTGGCATCTAGGTGGCTTTTTGAAAAAAAACAATGCTTATCAATTAGCGGCATGACCTATATATATATATATATTAGTTTCATAAACAGATGGGGGGAAAAGTTGTTTCTGGGGAGCAATTTACAAGCATAGAAAAGGATCACCCTTTTAAAATAATCACATTTTTTGCTTTGCATCCTGAATCTAATACAGGCATAATTTTTGTTTATCCAGCTATATATACGTAGTGCAACTTTTAACATCCAAGTGAAAGATATGGCACCATGAAAAATAGCAATCACTAATAAGGAAAAGGATCACGCCTCCTAAAAATGATTTGTAAACTCAATCAGGTGAAGCTAATCTTCTTCTCAATGGCACACAAAGCCTTTCAACTGTGATCAGCTGTGGTCATTTTGATTAGCTTTTCAATCAGTGGTAGTGCATCTGAAGCAAACAATCAACTATTGATGGATACAAAAAAATTGGATACAAAATAGATAGAGATAAATACAAAAAAAATCAACAACTTTATTACTGCTTAGAAGCATAGTGAATTCTATTATTAATAAGTGGAACGATGAGAGGCCTACAGCAACTCTGAAGCAGTTGCAGGAATTTATGACAAAGAGTGGTCATTGTGTGCATTTGACAATATCACAAATTCTTGTATGGGAGCATTGCAAGAAGAAAGCCTGAGTGACTGAGCTTTGCAAAAAAACACACCTTGAAGATTCTGTAGCTACATGGAAAAGGTGTTATGGTAAGATGAGACTAAAATTAAATTATTTGGCCGCAACACCAAACAACATGTTTGGCAGAAATTTTGTACAGCTCAAGATCCAAATAACACCATTCTTACAGTATAGCATGGTGGTAATATCCTGTTATGCGCAGCAGGGACTGGAGTGCTTGTCAGGATAGAAGGAAAATGGATGGGGAAAAATACCATATTATTATATATTATATAATAATATATAATAATATTGTTATATATTATTTATAGTTATATAATAATAGCATATGTATTTTAAATATATATCATATTTAAGATTACATACTGCTTCTAGGTCCCTATTAAAATGTAAGCAAATGTGTAATATTGAGCATGGTAACTGTCTTATACTAATGATCAGATTTTCCTCATATCTAATCTTTCTGTTAAAGCATGTGTTCAGTAGATTTTATCTAAGATCATGAGATTTAGAAATGTAAAATTTGGATGTACCAAAAACTAAAAGCTAATAAATGTATAAATATTTTTTTTTAAATCTACTTTTCACTTAACTTACTGTCAATGCTCTAATTTGTAATGCAAACTTTTGTATTAAATGAGACAGTAATGAAAAATAGAGGATTGCAAAATGTTTTTAAGAATTATTTAGAATTAAGAAAAATGACTGAATTAATTTATGTACCTATTTATATGTTGTTCTTTTTCTTTTTGGCATGGATTCCATGAAAGTCAAATTATTAAAATCTAAATCCAATTATAAAAATTACACTGATGGGTTTCAATTATATATTCAAATTTATATATGGATTAAATTGCTCATTATTTCCATAAAACATACAATTTGAATGAAAATTTTGTAAATCCCTCTTATTTCACTTTAAGGAATTAAAACATTCTAAAATAAATCAATAAACAAAATAATAAAAGTACTGAACAAATTATATTAAATAAGACAAGATATACCTGCTGTGCTCATGAGGGGCCAATCCAATGTATTTTAAAATATTGAGTCTAAGATCTTGCTTTCCCTCAATTAAAGTTGCAATACTTTAAAGTTAACTTTTCTCATGTGTTTTATACAGCCCCACAAATGGAGTTGCTCTTCCATGATATGGAATGTACCACTGACACATAGCAGAGGTGACTGATGAGAAAATCCTGCTAGTGACTAAAAAAAAACACAGCAGTACTAATCACAACCGACACTTTAGCTCAATCAGTGGTGTATCATTTTAGATAAGACCTAAGTTGTATTCTAACACAGTCCAGAGAATAGCAGTGCTGTGTGAAACACAAGCAAGAATAGCATCCAGTAATACTATGTTTACGCAGTCATTTTGTGGTTTACAATTCAGAAACTTAAAAGTTAAATTAAGAGCTAAAGTATTATTGATGGTATGCAGAAACATCTCCAAGGATCCATGGTATCTCCAGATCTAGAGAGACAAACAAAACATTTTAATGCAGTGTGTAGTAATAATATATATCTATGAGAGTGCATGAGTGATCAATATGACAATGGAACTAATTGAAATGTATTTCTAAACCCAAGGTTTCCAATTGACATAGAAGAACTTGGCTTGGTGACCTCTATCCTGGACAAATGGATACTTCACATATCAGAATTCAGAATTTCAATCTCAGTATGGAAGAGTGCAATCCTAGTAAAAGCAAGATCCTTAATTATTATTAATGCCGGGGTAGACAAATTACTTGTCCAATAACACAGGGCAAAAAGATTACAGATACAGGCTGTTCATGCTGATAAGAAAGGTCAGTGGGTTAGAAGTCATTATTTATTTTCCTTTCATTCAGCCACCAGGAAAAGAGAGAACATTTCACTCACTACTGCCTTTAAAAAATGTATTGAGACAAAATGAAATTCAATGTTTGAATAATATTTGAAATATTTTAAAACCAATATTCACTGTATTCCGTATGAAGTCCTTTATTCTTTAAAACCTACTGCCTTCTTCACCATTGTCCAACAGTTTTCTGTTGGGTTTAGGTCTGGAGATGACCCAGGCCATGCCTCCATACTGTTGTTACCTTGCCAGTTTTTCAGTTAATGAGCACAATTCTTCTGCCAGATAAGCTAAAACTAGTGGGTGTGTTTAAGAAATTGGTTTTTGCACAGTTAGAACTATAATACATGGCATCTGTTGGCTTTATACTTTTGGCCTCCACTGTATATTTAAGCATAAGCAGATCCACTGTACCTTACCACACATGCAGTAAGGGTAATTAGCTTGCATGTCATTTAATATTTTCAGGATCAGGAATATGTAGTTATTTTGGAACACTGAGAAAGCAGAAAAATATCTGTTGCTTAAACTTGTAATACTGTACAACTCTTAAGCACTTCTAAATCATTCAGTTTTCTTAAAGCTTTGTTTGGAGAATTTCTTCATGTAGATGGGTTATTATCACTCACTCTCTCACTCATTCTCTATACCCCTTATCCCAGGGGACTTGGGTCACCTAGTGGGACACAACCTGGATGCGGTGACAGGTCTCACAAACTCACACTATGGGGAATTTGGAAATGTCAATTAACTTGTATTTGGACTATGGGAGGAAACTTAAGTACCCACAGGAAACCCACCAAACAGAGGGAGAACATGCAAACTCCATGCACTCACACAGACCGAGGGAAATAAAACCCTTGACCCTGGAGGTGCGAAGCCACAGTGTTAATTACGACACCATCGTGCCACCTGGTTTATTATCAGCACTCTCCAAATTTAGTCTTATAGTTTTCAGCACAATTTAGTAATTTTTTAATCAAGAACAGCTGATTTAACTAGGTTCAGTGAGTTTGCTTAAGTGCCTTACAAACTGTGTTTTACAGGACTGGACTTTAACAGCCCTGGTTTATACTGTATGGTCACCTGACATGAATACAAGTTTATGCAACAAGATCGAAATGTTTGAGACTACTACTTAAAATGCTTGTATTTGGTATTTTTAAAAAATCTAATATAACACATTTTATTCCAAGTTATATCACTGACAACAGGTTAAGTGAAAAGATTTTCGGAGTTTCTCAGTATTCGGTATGTTCTTTTTTACTTTAATGCTTTAGTGTGCACTCCAGCTGGCATGGACTCCACAAGTCTGTCTAAATCATCATGATCCATTTCAAATCAAATCCAATGAACAATTACAGATTGAATTTTAATAGCCAATTACTAAAAATAAATTCAAACTGTTGCCACAACAGCACATTAGCACGTTTTTTGATTTGGTCTAAGGTTGTGTACTGGCATTTTATGGTCCTTTCAAAATGTTGCCAAAAAGTGGCCCAATTCACTTGGTTTCACTCTATAACCAATTTTTGTAATCCGTGAGCCAGACAGCAGTGATTCCCAACCCGCCCGCCTCTGTTATTCCTGCTGTTATACCCCCATCTAACCTATGCGGTTTGACTCTGAGAGGACCGACGCGCAGAAAGATGGAAACCTAATCACAGCACCAAAACTCGCGGTAAATCATGATGAACCGTTCTTACGGCCACCATGCGAAACCGCGTATTGTAGGTGAGATAGTGGTATTAGTATTTAACAGATTATGGGCCAAACTTCGCTGAGTGTTGATGGTAGAATAATTATAAAGGTCTTGACTAAAACAACCTGCATGAGGAATCACAAAGAAGTTTTTATTTTCTGCAATTATGGAAAAGTAACTAGTTTCTTTTACCAGAAAGTAACGCTGTAATGTAACTGATTTCTTTTTAAAAGCAGTAATTGTGTAATGTAATTAGTTACTTTAAAAAGTAACCTCCCCCAACACTGATCAGGACACATATTCGAATAAAAAGAAGCAAATAAATCTTCAATCTACTCAATTACTATATATTATGTGCCAATATCATACACTGGCCCTTCCTTCAGGATGAAATGTCTGCTTACATAAAATTATTTTAATTTCTTAAATTTACAGAAGTTGTGGACAATCTAGACAGTGCAAAATATTCTGTACTATATAGGATGCAGCACTAAACATTTAACATAACACTCCATTTAGATATTTGCCTGCAGGCTTAATTAGAACTTGAATTAGATTCTGACACCCCCTCCAAAAATAAATAGTAATAAATAAATTAATAAATAAATTCTAAGAATTGGTAGGTGTGAAAATCACTTTCTCAATCATTTTGCATTTTGAAACCATCATGGCAAGTGGGAATCTTTATGGTGCTACGATAAACAAAATCTGCTCTCAAACCAAGGCGCTGTCAGCAGTGTTGATTGGTTGGGATGATCAAGGCTGAGCCTGTCTCTCTCAATGCGGGTGGTGGATTTGTTCATGGAATCACAAAGAGGGCCACCATCTGTGCTGATCAATCCACCTGCTCACATTCTGGTGGTCTCTTGTGACTGCAACATGGGGGGCCTTAGGTTTGTCCCTGCTGAGGCAAGTGTAGATGACCACTTAATTATACACTATGGTTCAGAAGTCTAGAACTAAGAGATTTTTGTTATAAAGTCAGAGCTTAGAGCTTTGAGAAAATCTTTTCATATGACAGTTATTTTAAGTTATATTGATGACATATAATGAAAAGAGTAAGGAATGAAACAATACAGGGTGTGCAGTTATAAGAACGTGATCTTCACCAAAGTACAAAATTTCCTGAAAAAGGATTAACTGTTTTATTCCTCGTATACCCCATAAATTTAATTTTTTTTAATCCACTTATAGCTAAATTTATTGCTGTAAAATGTCAATGTTAGCTTGTTAGCTTGTGTTATCTTTACATAATAACAGTTATAAACTGTCTTTCCCCCACCAGACTTGCTTTGCTTCTTCCCTTTTAAAGAAATTATTCAAAAACTGAAAAGTGCAAACTCCTCTTTCCTGATGACTTTCCCATAACCTCTGGACCGTTACAATGAAACTCCATTAATAAACATTAAATAAAGTAAGTTCTTTGTTAGATCTAAACACATTTCTTAATTCATTTAGGTTTCGATTATATACAGTGTCTAGCATACAAATGCATGTGAATGAGTTTCTACTGTCTGGACTCCTGCTATATGTAGAATATCAATATCATAGGCAATCAGTTTAATCATGGAGTACAACCATGGTGTGAAATAACATTTAATATTTACACTTTATGGACTTAACAAATAAATAAATCACCATTTGGGTTTAACTTAAAGTGCCCAAACCCATTTGTCCTTCAAGGGAAATTATGAGGGACATACAGTAACACAGACCAAATAGATCATGTAAAACACATTTTGAAAAACATCACATACCATTTTCCCAGACAAATTTAGGGTTAAAAGCCCTATGTGACAGTGTCATAGTGATATTTTCTTTATTTGTTTCATATCAATTTGTTAAAGAAATACAGTCAGAATAAATCAAATATAAAACATGCGGGGGCTCAGAGTGGTGCCATGTCAAAGTGTTCGCCCTATCAAATGCAGATCACTAATTCGTTTCCCGGGTGATGCTGGTGGCCACTGTACAAGCCTCTGAAGGCATGACCTATTATGATCTGGGGTTGCTGCAGCCAGTTACGTTTAGGCTCAGCATGTTATGTGGCAATAACATTAAGTCAGCTGATGACCTGAATGTAGTGGTTGAATGTTCAATGAATGTAGTGAATGAATGTAGTGGTTATCACATCAATTGAGTTTTTTCAATTCAATTTGTGAAAAAGTCATTATTGAATCATGAGGAATCATTTCAACACATGAATTAGCCACTACACAGTCCTGATCAAGTCTTTGGAATGTGCTGGAGAAAACATGAGTGGTATGACTAGTCATCTTAGCAAACAATAAATGCAGCACTTGATGGAAATAAATGTGGTGATATTGCATTTGTTGAAATAATGCCATATGAGTCAAAGCTAATGATGGGCCAACAACCTATTGTGTAAAATGTATTTACCCATTCATTTATTTTGGTCAGAAGTGTAAATATAAACCATGTATTATTGTATTATTGTATTATTAAGTAGTAGATCATTAAGTTGTTTGTTTAAAAAGCATCATTTCAGAAAACCATTAGGTTTTGATAAATGTTTAAACAAAGAATCCTTGAAAGTCAAATGCAGATGTTTGGACTCCTCTATGGTTTTGTATTGTATTTATGGGTGGAGATTAATTATTAATAAATAAAGAACATACAAATACAGGTGTTTTTATTCCAGATGAATAAAAAGAACATACACCTTGCAATTATATTCATCTAAATTATTTACTTGTTTCTGTCTGGCTTCAGCAACCGTGACCAATTTAAGCATTGCCGCTGGCAATTTTTTTTACATCATCTCTTCACTTGAAAGCCTTCAGAACATCTCCAATCCCATTAGGCACTGCCTACCATATAAATTGCACAGCAGAGGCACAATTTCTAGCTATCCTGTTAATTGATCAGAATAGGTAAAATTTTCTATTTTTAAAGCAAAGCTTTCTTTTCTCCTTTTCCAACTTGGTCAACAAAAATAAAAATAATAATAAAATAAGGGCATAAAAATGGCTGATGGAACAGTGGCCTAGATGATTCATGACAAATTTGTGCAACAGAAAGTCCCACTAGGGTGCAGGAGGCGATAATAGGACAAGAGGTGAAGAAAAGGAGAGAGTGACCTTGCCTTATCAGTGACTTTATTACTTTTCTCTCTCTGCAGAAGGGAGGTGGAAGTAGGCAGATATTTCAAGCGGTGAAGCAGGTTCAATTTGATCTACACCCCAGTCCGACCCTTGCAGTGCATCAAAACGTGATTCTAACAGGCGACAAAGTACAGGCACTTTCCCGCACTCCAGGGAGGATTTGAATTAATGCTGCAGGTCATCCACATTCAGACTGTAAGATGGTTGAAAATGGAAAAGCCATGGTCAGACATTGCCTTGGTTTGATAACTGCTGTTGCAAGCCTGTGGGAGCCGAAGCAATGATAAGGCTTTCCTTACAGGAACACTCGAGTGAGCCGGGAAGAAAAAAAAATAGCTGTGCTCCAACTGAGGGTAAGTATCTTAGGTTAAATTAAGCTTCTAAATGTCCTGTTTAGTAAAACTCTTTAAAAACCTGGTGTTTTTTTTTCTTTGTCTGAGACTAACCCAAAGACCATTTGATCATTTAATTATTTAATGCCAAAAGCACATCCTAACCATACGAAACCATGCAAGAACACTTTGACACAAGCCCATTTGCCACGATTGTGTATTGTGTAAGAAAATCTTTATACTCATAATTCATTTGCTATTCATTTTGAATTGCTTTTAAATGGTACACAATAGAATGAACAAGAAGAATCAACAAAAAATAAATAAATACATGATTGGTGTTTAGCTGAAACCATGCTCATAAATAATGAAAAAATTTAAATTCATATACTATATATGAAATTCAAAATATTTGATGTGACATTGCTTGCTTTTTGGGTTGGTTTAATAATATAGAGTGTGAAAAAACCTAATAGCAAGTGAACCAAAGGTAGCAATTCTGCTCTGATATGATGAAAGTAACACAGAGATCAAAGTTGAATCCGCTCTCCAGTTATGCAACAAAAACGAGCTGCAAATGTTAAACACAAATTAAGTTTTACTTTAAACAATACAAGATCTCTCTACTGCTATTAACAATTTGGCCGTTTTTCATAAATGAATATTGACAACATCTGTTTTTACATGGAGCCTAATATTCCACTAATAATCAGAAATATTAGGCCAGTCAGAAGGAGAATCCAGCATGTACCTGTAAGCAAATCAATCAGAACAGTCTGACCCGATCAAAGGAGTGGCATAAACATTTGATAATTCATTCGATATAAAAATATGAAGAACATCTAACTGGTAAACTGTTGAAAGTACAAAAGCCACAGCCCCACTCTAAGCCTAATCAACAAAAACTACACTAGTCAGGCTGAAAGCACCTTCATAGTCTTTTGGGAATGGATGTTCCTCAGATATTTACAAACTTAGAGCAAAAGAAAAAAAAAAAAGCATCTATCTAACTTTGTGCTAATAAGCCCCATTGGATCAAGTGGCAAATCTTCTTAGTGCAATTCCTGGGGTTCTGAGCTATATGATGTGATTAGCATAATCAGTCAATCCTATCTCCTGTGTTGTTTTTAGGAGGTGAGGGGTGGGACATGGGCTTTTGATAAAGAAAGATAAGTATGTTCGCGCACAATTACTGTATAGGCAGTCAAAGGAAGGTCAAATGTGAATATGCCTGTGGAAATGTGGCCGCTTCAGGCCTTTTTCCCCTCTCACAATAAGAGAACTGTTTGGTTTTTAAATGCCCAGATGAGTCTCTGTAAATGGGTGACTGGGAGCAAAGCTGAGCAATCAATCAGGTGTTCACTTAAACCTGTACCTTCATAGCTTTTCAATTTGTAACAATTTCACAAGGGTATTGTTTAAATGCATGTAAGCGCCCCAGTCAGTGTTCCTCATTTTGCCTTTCAACTATATTTACCTAGAGTTAAATAAGGTTTTAGCAGTTGGGTTAAGTGTATGAGAAAGAGGAAATATTTAGGGGCATTATAAGAATTTGTGGTCAATTTGAAAATGAAATTTTCAATCAAAGTATGTGATGGGGAAATGAATTTAAAGCCTGGAATTTTTTTTATGTCAAATTAAAATAAAAAATGGCCACAATATTGTGCATTAGAAGTAACCTGTAATGCATGGAATGTGATGCATATTAGCCTGTGCCAACTAGTAACAGACATTACATTTTAATTACTAAAGGAATTTAAAAAAATTCAAGGCATCCCGATAGCAAAAACATTGGTCCAAATTTAAATTCCTAAAATAATAAAAAGGTTTATTATTTTCTCATAATAGCTTGTGAGCAAAGTGCTTTATTATATAACATCAATTCAGGTTTTGTACTTGTGCACTTTCGACATTTCAATTTCAGATTTTATTTTATTATTATTTTTTTTTTTACATTCACAGCATCTGTTGTTCTTTCATTAGCTTGCCATATTTTTTCAGAATCCCTAGGACATTCATTTCTTATATTAGGTTCCTTCATTTCTTTTAACCACAACTTTTGTATCAAGACAGGCAGAATGCAATTCTTATAATTTTGTTAGTCATGGTCTGTACTCCTTGTATTCTTTCATCCATTTCAAATTTGTAAATAGGACTGAGTTGCACCTAATGGGCAACCGTGATTCCAACCTGTTTACTTCAAAAATGTCATGCATTGGTTTGTGTTTTATTGTGTTCTTCAGTACAAAGATCTATCTAACAGTGGCAACCCCCATTTCTCCAAAAATGAGTCAATCCCTATAGACCTTGCATGTTAAAACGTCCAACTATAAAACAAAAATAAACATATTTTCAACCTGGTACATAATAACAACATAATAATAATAATAATAATAATAATAATAATAGTAATAATAATAATAATAATAATACAGTGTTACCTCAGCATACAACAAATTTCCGCCTTAAGAATGAAAATTTTCCTTGGCATACAAAACATTTTTGACAGACAAGTAAACAAGGTTGTGCGCACATCCAGGAGCTGTTCAAAATTTTTGTTGTGGGTTTTTTGCATTTTGTCAAGATTAAGTGAGGTCCCAAGTATGTTATCAAGGATGGTAGCAAGAAGAAAACTATTCACCACTATTAGCTTTGTTTTAAAGCAGTGCCAAGAGGAATCATAAATGAAGGTTAAGTGCGGTTTAATGTCTATTATTTTCACATCTTGCTTCATTTACATGTCTTTTCTAAATGTTGATTGTTTTTTATATTTAAAAATATAATTATAGTTTTGGAAATTGGTAGTATTTTGAACTTTGGGAAACTACGTGTCGTAATGTGAATTTTAGCCTAAAGAACCCATCTCTGGTATGGATTAAATTCATATGCCGAGGTACCACTGTAATAATAATAATAATAATAATAATAATACTTATTATTATTATTATTATTTTTAATTATAATTATTATTATTATTATTATTATTATTATTTTATTATTATTATTATTATTATTATAACAATAATAACAATTAGGGGTGTGTCAAGTGTCAACCTGTTTGTACGTGCATGTTATTCACAAGTTCTGACGCGTGTCTTTCTTGTTACACAGTGTTACTCACGACTCCAGACGTCC
>JAOVVA010000001.1:17959918-18019830 GCA_028565275.1 Leiocassis micropogon
AATCCAAGATCAGGACAAATCCACAACAATCAAATCCAGCTAATTGAGTTAGCGACGTACGAAGAACGGACCCCTGGTCTCCCAGGAACTCCTTTAACGGCCCAACAATTGTCAACAAGTTACCTGTGATCCTTTCTGGGATCAGTACTGTGCTTGAAGTCTGTAAATGTCAATCGGGTTATGACAAATTGATGACAAAGTCCTGATTGGACTTGAATCCCCGACATGGAAAAATAAAGGGATCTGTACAAACATTGGTTTTCCTTTTTGAAAGGGTTCCAAGTTGGTATGTTACTAATGCTAATGCTGCAAATAATAAAAAAGGAATAGTTAGCTTTGTGATAAATTATTATTTATATCATAAGCATTAGATAAGCCATTAGTTGATTTTGGGTTCCTGTAAGATTCTTAAAAACCATGTAATTGAGAAATTCCTTAATTTCTTTTTTTTTTTTTTAGGAAAACAGTATTGCAGTATAAGCCTGTGAAAAACTTGGTTTGATGGGCTTTAATGCTGTACAATCTCCAGGGAGTAAAATGCTATCAGAAGCCAGAGGCTTCCATGGGAAAAATGAGAATCCACCAGAAGCTAAACTAGTGAAAAATGCTGGTTCAAGTAATATGGGCCAGTTTCTGACAAGAAAGTGCCCGATTTTCCCAGACAGCTGGGATACACATGCCATATGCCAATCAGGAACCATGGAGAGGATGGTGCAACGAGGGAGGGATCAACATGCGGAATGAAATGACTCGTCAGCAGGGGAATGCAAGTTGTTGAGAAATCTCCCTGAGCCATGAAACTTAATTAAAGATTTTCATGACAAAAGTCTGGCGAGATGCAAGAGGGAAAATGATCGGGAGAGGCGGGTGGATGGGCAGCGTGCCCAAGGAGATAAGGAAAGAAGCGAGGGCAGAAAAGTCGATGAGATGGAAAGAGCAAGAGGGAGAGGAGGAGGAGACAATTGTGCCAGTGAATCATTAGTCAAATAAAACAAGTTTCCACTCAACCCCGGTGCATATAATACACCGAAAAGATTACGCTCATATCACAGCTTGACGCAAGCGTTTTTTAATTAATGCGTCTTCTCTTGATGTGTCAGCAGAGATAGAGTAGTGGGCCACACTATGAAATGAAAAACACCCCTCCATCTATTTGTAATTTGTTCCTGTTTATCACCTGATCTAACCTCCTATTAACATTCACATGAAAATATATCGGTATCCAAACTCCAGAAGTATAGCTTCATGAATAACGCAGATTTATTTCGAGATTTCCGTAGGGTTTGGTCAGGTTATTTAGACGTTAACAACTACTTTCAAGCTGGGTTCCTGTCCTTGAATGATGGCTTATTGTGAATAATGTTATCTGAATGTCTTGCATGATCTCCTGCCAAAGCATAAAGGAAATGACTGAACATTTTAAAAACTATTTAAAAGAAAAACATTTGCCACATTCTATTTTCTGTCTATAATGTTGCCCGAGGGCAGTGGTGACTCAATGTTAATTCATCAGGTTACTGATCAGAAGGTCAGGGGTTCAAACCCCTGAGCCAAGCTGTCAGTGTTGGACACTTGAGCAAGGACCTTAACCCCTCTCTGCTCCAGGGGAGCTGTATCGCAGCTCACCCTGTGCTCTGACCTCAGGTTCCTAACAAGCTGGGATATGTTAATGAAAGAATTTAGCAGTGCTTTAGTGTACATGGGACAAATAAAGGCTTCTTCTTCAGAGGATGTCTGTATTAATTATCATTGATTTGCATGGGATAAGCATGCAAGCAAGCTTGAGGGGAGTTCTAATAAAGAAAAGACACAGAGTACTGTATCCACACTCAGATTCGGATTCAGATTGTAGTCCTGACCGAACAGATTAGGTCAGGACTACAACTACATTTACAAGGACAATATTTCTTTAGTTGAATTGATGTCACCCCAATTAGAGAGTCCAGCTTGTTTACATGGATTCTGTTCAGATAAGATAGGGGCTATTTTTGTTTAGTGATTTATTTTATAATTTCAACAACAATACATGGGATGAAATAACACATATGGAATAAGGTAATTATGTAACAGCAAAAACAACAGTCAGTTGTTATTTTAATCCATGTGCATTTGCAAAACTCATCAAGCACCATGATGAAACTGGCTCTCATGAAGACCTTCCCAGAAAAGCAAGACCAAAACAGTTCATTTAGAGTTACCAGCTTTAAAAATCACCACTTAACAGCACTTTGGATTAGAGCTGGTATGAAGGCTTTACATATCATGAGTAGCAGATACTCAACATTAAATTTTCAAAGGTGATTATTGCATATTTTGATTGCATTCAGTATTGCTTTACAATGTAGAAAAAAATAAAAATCAGGAATGACCATGGGGACCATGAAAAGTGATCCCAAACCTTTGAGTGGTAGTGTATATATGCCAGAAATATAACAAAAAGAAAATTATCTTTTTTAACTTTGAGGTTAGGTTATCTTTTACAATAAAATCCCACCTTCGATTACAATAATTCAGTCTCATCTACAATTGGTTCAGTGCTTTACTGTGTGTAAAATGCAGTGCTTCTTCCCCAACCAGAGACCCAGTGAATAAAAGTAAAGACTGGTGGGAGAGTTGTTCTCATGGAGTTTACCAATCAGAAATGGAAGCAGTATTTCCCTTCTGGAGACTTCACATCACCTAAAGTTACCCCTTCATAGGGCAAACATGCATAGAAGGGGACAACATGTATCCCAACAAGAGAGAAGCAATCAAGTCAAGCGTTTCCATGGCTAATACTGTATTGAATGGCTTGTCAAAGGTTTACACTCAGAGCTGGACGTAACCTTCCTGGAGACCATAATTTTTCTACCTGTTCCTTGAGCTATTTTCTACTGACACACAGTAACACCTGACAACCCAGTGCTCCCACTACAATTTTCCCACCTACAGTATAAAACAGCTTGCTCCATCTGTTAATGAATAAATACACCAATGCTGATCAGAAAGGGATATAAATAAACAATATTTTTGAGCTAACAATAAATTAACATGTATGTATCAAACAAACAGTATCCATTGACAGTATAGCACATTGGTCCCTCTACAACTTGGGCATTTTTAACATAAACATACGAACCATGTGCGGTTAAAATATGCATAACCTTACATGCTGATAACAGTGATTTCCTTTTGAAAAGCATGAAAAGGATTTTTTTTTAAGTTATATGTGTCTGCACACTCTCACAAACTTGTTGTTGCCTAGCGACAATATGACACCAGAGATTCCATGTTTTATTGTAATACTGTGCAATAAGCTGCACGGCATGGTTCAAGCAGTAAATATTCTTACTGAAGAAAACCTTAGTCTTTTCTTTTTTTTTACTTCCACTATGCTACATAAGTAAACTTTCAATGAGAAGCAAATAAAGCAGGCTAATTATTGTGTTGATTTAAAATGATGTGTGGATATAAGTAGTGTCGTCACATCCATATTGTCTGCACTGATTTAGAGGTTGCTGCTGACAACACATTTAGTTTTCAGGCGAATATGAACATGTACAGTATTCACATAAATGTTTATCTCTTTTGAGCTGCAATCTCAATATCATTGTGAAATAGTTGTGCTTCACCATAAGTTTTTCAAGCACAATGTTTGGCTAAGGCCGACAAGCTATGACAGGACGCAGACAGACCAAAAGGCAACTACCCAGCTAGGTTAGCAACATTCTTCCTGACATTACACTGAAACTTACAGTACTGATTTACCAAACTGCTGTTCCCACAGTTTACTCTCATGAAGTTCTTTTTTTCCCCATGTCCCAGTGAATACAGTAATTGCTCTTCTTCCACCGACAGTCACTTTGACACGAAGAGTAGGGGCTTAATAATTTTGTGGGACCTTTAGCAAATTCTGTGTAGTGAGCATATAGGAATGTCCATCTAGGTTTAACCCACCCTTCTCATTCCAATCTCTTCTAATCATGCATTTCTATCCTGATTGGTCTATTATTCCCATTCTTGGTTCAATATTAATATTTATGTACATACACCTTACAATCCCAGTTACAGATATGCACTGCACTGATCCAGAGTTTGTTTTACAATTACATTACAACACCCCCATAAAAAAAGTCATACATACAAATTCCTAATGGTATTTCCTGAGCACATCTAGAAACAACCGACAACAAAATATCTAATCCGGTATGTGGAGCACATATTGCCCACTTGAGGACTATAAAGAGCAAGGATGACAAGTGAAAAGGAATGAATCTGGATTGGGCAGAATTCTATATGCCATCTGTTTCAATCAAAACCAATTTGTGTGCTCAGTGGAGTGATTTTAAATGGCTTCGGGCAAAGAGAACCTTGGAAATCTGCTTGGAAATTGGACAGAGAGATGTAATGCAAACATTACAACTCAAGGATTATCCCCATAGACAATATCCAAATGGATTAAATTGGAATGATTGGCAGGTTTCCTTATTAAAATGTATACTTTTTAATAATTAATATTTATAGGCATTATATACCGCATTTGACCACTTCATAATATAGTTTCTGAAAGTTTTCCCTTTAATTTAAACTATTTTAAAGACTTAAATGAAACTTATATTATTATCTGAATCTGCACTATAAAACCACATGATACTTGTCATACTTATGCTAATGTATAAGGCTATGTCTGAACAAAAAGAAAATTGAACAAATGCAAGAACCAGGGCACTAATGATGAGCATTTGCACTGACACATGCCAGCTAGGGTTGATTAGCTGCCACCAACTCTTAATACAGTGACCACTGACATTTCTCAGGGCAAAGGTAGAAACGAGATCGAATCAAGCCCCAGAACATTCAGCAAAGCTGGTACTGAGCAAATGATGGCTAATTAGTCTCTCCCACTGCCTCCACTCATTAAACAAGATGAAGGACATATCCTCCTGACAGTCAAATTACCTCAGGCATAGCTAGCATCGCCTTTTAAAACCGAATAGTCAGGGACACACAAGGCCACATTTTTTACACGACATACATGTGTGCTTTCGTGATTAGCCTCATGAGTGATTACTAGCAAGAGGATATTAGCGCACAAACCATGGCAATTACCTGTTCATAAATGAGTCCTGAGGGACATGTTAAGCTGGATAGTGCTATAAATAATTAGGCGTACAAATAAATTGATGTATGTGGTGGTTGGAGAGGGGGATTTTAGCTTACTAGTGCATGACATTATGCTTTTAGCAAGCCTAGATTTGTTAGCATCGCATCTGAAGAGAACACAGCAGTAACCTAAAATGGAAAATGGTGGCTATTGCTGTCCTTATAAATTCTGTGCAAAGGGGTTTAGATGTGAAAATCCCTTGATGCCTTCTGTTTTTTTTATTTTTTTTATTATTATTATAATGATTTATTTACCAGGGCTTCTATAGTCATTATATTTGTATGCACAACCTGTAAAAGATGATCTGAGATGTTTGTTTGCTAACATGGAGACTTTTAAATGATGCAGAGTCTGCTCATATTACAAAGCTGATTGTTAATTTTTTATTATATTTTATGTGTAGTCTGATTAGAAAGCTTGTGTTTCTTCCTTACACAATTTGCAAAAACAAAAACAACAATTCATCTTTTTTTCTTTCCTTCTGTTTCAGCTTCTTGTCCAAATCAGGGGGTTTGATGAGCTGCTATTTTCTAAGCAATACAGATTTGTAATAAATGTTTGTGTATATAATTTGGGGATTTTGAAATGATTCTAATTCGTTTGTCAACCGTATATTCTGTTTATTGGTGGCCAACTGTAAATTCATAGTCTAGGCTGACTGAAATAATGTGCTCCTGCTGTGAACTGATAGATGTGACCATGCTGTTGTGGCAAATATTTTTCAAGGTTGATGCATTTCTGCTTATAATGTTTCTAAAGAGTGATTTTTTTTCTGCCAACTTGTACCAGTCTGCAGACAGAAGTGTCAATAGCTGGATCCCCCCACACCAATCTTTGTATATATATATATATATATAAAAAAAAAAAAACTTTGTGTGTGAAAATCCCGGGAAATCAGTTTCCAATTTAGGGCTAATTAAAGTACCCTGATTGTCTTGCCTTTACATTGCTTATAGAAAAGTTGTCAGCGAAAAACTAAAGATTTAGTGATTTAATTATATTACCCTATAATCCACGATTTCATTCATCATACGTCACTTAAAAGTATTTCTGGCATTCTTTCTGGCACAGGAACAGTCTGACAATGATGCTGAAAAGGCTTTTATGATTCTATCATCCTTTGAAAAGCTGAGAATCTGCCCTCCATAAAGTTACCTTTCATGTCGCTTTTGCTCGCATGCTTTCATTTGTGTTCATCCTTGTTTTATTTGTTTTTGTGTTTAGACAGAACATCTCTCTGTGCCCTTGAGACTAGTTCACTTGAGGTTAGGAAGTGATTATGCTACAAACTCTGTCTCTAAAATGTTGCCTCTAAAGTTAAAGCCAGGAATAACAGTTAGCCATACCTGTAACTGGCTGATCTGAGAGAAATCTGTCTGGTAATGAAAATTAACTATAAAAACATTTAGAGATTAGATCAAATCACGAGCTTGTGTATTC
The DNA here is from genome assembly GCA_028565275.1 of Leiocassis micropogon. Lineage (NCBI taxonomy): Eukaryota > Metazoa > Chordata > Actinopteri > Siluriformes > Bagridae > Leiocassis > Leiocassis micropogon. Next base: position 17,966,502 of record JAOVVA010000001.1, read on the forward strand.
TACGGCCATACACCTGCTTTCTCTCTTATCTTTAGTATTCACTTTTTGGCGTAGGTCACAGCTTATCACTTTGGAACATTCCTAAGATTATTGGCTAATTTACATAATATGTATGTAAGCTTAGAAAGTAAATCAGTAATGCTTTACTAATAGACAGTCTTCATATGCCAACGTGAAAATTAAAGAAATTCAACATTAAGCTATATGAACAAAATCCAGCACTGGGATGTAACAGTAAAATACAGCATTGGACTGTCTGAATAAAGTTTAGCTTTGGGTTGTATAAATTATGTACACCATTGGGCTATATCAAGATAATCCAACATTGGGCTAGAACAGAATCCAGCATTGATCTTTATCAGTGAATTCCAGTGTTGGGCTGTAAGAACAATATCAAGCACTGGGCTGTATCAACAAATTCCAATGTTGGGGTGAAGTCCAGCATTAGACTGTGTGAACGAAATCCAATTGGGCTTAAATTTTTAAAACCCCAAACGTTGTCATGTTTTTCTCGAGGTTTTTTCCATAGGTTCCCATAAAAAAATGATAGAAATAATAATAATAATATTAAACTTACTGTCCACTTTTTTATGTTTCAGAAACATAATTAATTAATTAATTCATTCATTCATCTCTTATACCATTTATCCTGTGTACTTATCCTATGGGTCCTGGATCCTATCCCAAGAGACTTAAGGCACGAGGCAGGGTACACCCTGGACGGGGTGGCAATCCTTCTCAGGGCACACACATAAATATACTATGGGCAATTTGGGAACACCAATTACCCACAGGTAACTCACAGGTTTGTGATTAAATCTAATGGCTGGTGTGTGTTTCTGTGTATGCATGCGCGTGTATGTGTACTTGTTTAATGTTGTAATGTTGCCTATACTTTAAAAGTTTCCCAGGCAAAGACAATAGAAAGGCACACTGAAGGCACTCATCAATAGGCTTATGTGTCTCAAGCATCACTCCTCTGGCAGACAGAAACAAATAGGATTCAGATAAATCAATGTCTTTCTGCTTCATGCTATGGCCTGCCACCACTTTCCTCCAACCAGTGACAGTGACCAATTGAATGTTAAAATGCCCAACCATCCTTAAGCAAGCATGGCAGATTGGATCTTTCAGCTATTGATAGACTTCCCTCAACTGTCCAGAGACGTATTCCACTAGACGAGCATCACAAAGTCCTTAACTGTGAATTTGTGCTTGTAAATTGCTCTGGTCTTCTCTTTGAGAAAGGATGACCAATTAAACTTCACCCAAATGGAAAAAAACAATATCTAATGGCTTAATTGGGCTAATGCTTGTAAATGAGTGTCCCTGTAGTTTAGAGGTTTATGTGATGCCATATATCAACTCTAGTTTGTTCTAAAACAGTGGCTATATTCTCCTGATTTTTTTTTTAAATAATGTAGGAAGCTCAGTATTAGTTTGCTTACAATGTTGAAAACAGGGCTTTTTAACGCAAACATCCTGTTTTTCTGGAAACTTTGATTATTGCACATAATGTTCACTACATCCACAATAATTACTAATGCACACTAAAGCTACTCACCATTGTTTCTGTTTCCCCTGTGTTGCATGCAGGCATGGGTTTTTATTTTTACACTATTGGGTTTCATAGTTTCTTATTTCAATTCTTTGTTTATTGGCCATAGGTGTCTTTCATTTTGCTATAATTACAGTTAATATTTAAGCTGTATGCTTTTTAACCTTGATGAACTGTAGTGTAGCTAATCATATGTTTGTGAATCCTTGTTAGTTAAACCTCATATTTATCTTTTTTCTAAGTCTTTATTTGCTTCATATACAGTACTGTGCAACATGCAAGTATTGCTGTGAGGCAAGTAGACCATCAAAAGAAAAAAAAGAAAAAACCCATAAAAAGCCAGTAAACATTACTGAACATTACAAAAGACTTCAAAGTTTTTCATGTAGCAGCAGTGTCTAGTACATAGTACATAGTCCTAGTACATTTAGGCACCTCTGTTCGTTACCGTACTGTGCGAGTATGCTCGTGTACTGTATGTACATGCATGAAAAAAGTCCAGTAAGCAATGTTACCACAGTAGCTAGTTTACGTAAGTCCGCCATTGCACAAAATATCCTCGTGAACAAAGTTGACATCAAATCAATGAGAATGGCCAATCAGCATCTAACTGCCATCTGCTAAGCTGACCTGAATTCTAAACTAATCTGACAGAATTATGGCATGTTTCCATAATCTTTCATATACTTCACTGCTAAAGCAAGCTGAATAGCTAAACTTAAGTAACCTGACAGGACTTTTTGTAATATTCGCATCAATTCATCATTTTGACTGCTAATGGTAGCTGAACTATACAGTAGTTGATCTTTTACAGAGCTTATGTGACAGGTGTTGTAAAAAGAATGTTTGAGTCATAAAATGTTTATCGCCTTTATGACTAATGCTAGCAACTTGGCTAATATAAGCTAATTTGACAGGATATTTTAGAAAACCATATAAAAAAATTATTATACCATTGGTATCCCAAAATCTTTCAAATCTGACTATTGAAAATGCCAGCAAGAGTGCAGTGAACGCATTTCTAACCTCACTTGCTATAAAGTATCTTCTTCCTCTAAATAACTTGTCCTCAATTGTCCTCAATGGCCGTTGACCACAGTTCTGACAGATTCATTGGTTTTGGCGTGGCTCAGAGACTTTTGTTATGGACAAATTGGCTTTGGGCATGGCATGTAGTTTGAACAGTAATAGCCTGTTCTGCTCTGGAGCAATCAAGCGATAATACTACTTTTTATGATATATGTGCTTGATTCATTTCTCATTTCCCTTGTGGATAAAAAGCCGGAACAAGCTGCCAGCAACATCAGATCAGATTTTTAATGCAAAACCCTAACGCTTCTCTGTTCCTTTCAAAGCTCATAAACTAATCACACTGCCACAGAACTTCCATGTAACTCTATTATAGTGTATATCTTCACTGTAGTTGCCGTAATCCCAGCAGAATCATGTATTATAATTCACATACAATTGGCCACCAAGGTATTAAATCTACAGTATTTTAACCTAGCAATCTTAATGGGGTCCAATTTAACACAGCAGTCATTGTGTTTTTTTCCTCATTCGCTCACATTTTAGTTCCTCTTTCACAGCTCAACTCATAGCACCATGATGCTTGCCTGTGAAACTCATCAGCACTAATTAGTTCAGAACTAACATGTTAAAGGTAGCAATTATCCTGACGTTCTTTATCCAGACTGACAATCAGGATTAAATTATTTGAAGAACTGTGTAAACTGTTTCTCCACATTGTAAAGGGAATGCATACTGTACATTTATTAATGCACCTCTGAAACTCTATTTTACTATTGCTTAATATTATACTGACAAGAGTATGTATGCTTTGCCCTAACAAAGTGTCATACTGTTCCAGACTGGGTATTTTTTATTTTTTTGACCTTGCAAATATAAACAAAACATACTTAATAACCACCTTGATCAAAGAGGTTTTTCATGCCATGTCATATATCTGTGGCATCAAGAAACACTGACGTTTGAAAATGAAAACAAGACAACTCTATTATCGGTGTGAATAAGCAACAATTTCAGAAACATCATAAAACAATCCATTACAATATATTCATAAAAAAAAATAATTATGATTATTCCACATAACAAACATATTGTAATGTATAATAATTATCCATTCCCAAGGAGGGAATTGAACCACTAAGCCACTGTGGGGCCATAAATGCTCTAAATAACCCATACAAAATGTTACCATGTGATAGCTACCCATGAGTTTATATTTATACTGTAACCTCTGCAGATTATCATACTGAATACAGTAGAACCTTGGATTGTGAGTAACTTGGTCTGCGAGCATTTTGCAAGACGAGCAAAATTTGTAAATAAATTTAAACTTAATAAATGATAAATCTTGATATACAAGCAGTATGCAGCCAAACTAAGCCAATGGTTCTTTTCTCGTGCGCTGCAGGATTATGGGTAATCATCTCATATGCTTAGTCTCTGTGCACATGCATTGCTCGTATACAGTAGTCAACATCCGTGCGCACGTGTGTGCGTGTGCGTGTTTGTGCGGGTGTGTGTGTGTGATCCTACACTGTCATCCTACACAGTAGCCTCCTCCCTCCTCCTCTTGCCTTCACAGACACACACACACACACACACATCCACACACACATACACACACATTCATGGAAACATTAAAAGTTCTATGGTGCCTGCCATGGTGATGTCTGTAATAAAAAAAAAAATGTAAAAAAAATTAATTATTTTATAAAAAAAATAATTAGGTACTGTATTTTTATATTATATTATATTATATTACATTTCAACATGAATGAATAATTATCTACTTCATTCAGATGATCGTGGACATCACAAAGAAAAATCTTAATAAACCTCAGACTCATCCGCTGCCGTCTCTTAAATGTCATGTTAGAAAAGCAGAAGGGTGCATCCACACAAAGCAAAGAGTCTGCAGGACATATGCAGGAAGAATACAACACACTACAGCCTTGAGACAAACCCTGATCATACACTTATCAGTCACTGTGCTGCCTCTAATGAAGTTTGGATGAGCAAATGGAACAGACTTAAAACCCCCTTGAACCTTTCCCCCTTTCATACAGTACCATTCATGGTCTTATTTGTCATTCATTTGTATTTTTAATATTTTCTTAGTTATTGCCACTAATATAAAATTACTTTATTCATTCATAAAAGGTTTCATTAAGTTTGGGGATGTAACAAAAAATACAAGCTATGTAATCTTGACTACATTGTCTGTATACTCTATTTTTGGTTGTCAGAATGTTGTGGTGTCATTAATTTGCCAATGTTATGGACATTGATGAAATGTTGTCGGAATAATGTAAGATACATGACAATGGGATAACAAATACTTCTAACACAATATGACTAAATTTACTCCAATTAACATCTAGTTGCACATTTGCAAAATATTTGACCATATATTTCGAATTCTGATCGAAGATCGGGATGGACACAACAGTTTCCTGCACACAGCATTCAACATTATCTCAAAGTCATCTTACCAGTTGAAAGTCAATCTAATTTTCAAACAACATTCGCCTGACGATGGACATCATCACAACATAGCCAAATTATAAAGGTCATCCAATGTTCCTGCTGGGGTAACTCATCACAATTTGTAAGATTTTGGAAATAATTAAATCGGACAAGGTTTCTTACGGTACTTGTTAGACTGATGCATACATTTACACACATTCAGGAGCATGAGTAGGACGCAAACTTTTTTTTCCTAAAGTTTCAGGATTTTCTTGAATACCAAATTTAAGGTACCCATTAATGTACAGTATATACTGTGCTGTATAGCCTTGCACTTTAGGTAAGTTAAAAAGTGTTTTTGTCTGCAGTTTTATGATTTGGGAAAAGACTGACATTGAGCAGTGTGTTGTTGTGTAATGCTGCTGTGAAGTGAAATATATTTAAGCATAGATATGGAATGAGAACTGATTCGTTAAACTTAATAAGGACATATTTTTTCATCATTGTTGTCTTCTAAAACTAAATTAATAAAATAAAATCCCATATATAAAAATAAAGCTACTGATAAAATATCAAATGTGTGGTAATACTGTTGTGGGGCGGGGGAGGGGGGGGGGGGTACAAAAAGAAGACCAAAAAAAAGCAGTGTATTAAAGTCTCATGCTAAGGTGTAAACAAACAAGCAAATCCCCTGAGGCCAGCCCCAGCCAGGCACAAACAAATTCAAGTTCAAATTGTTCTGTCCCATTCGTAAATGCCAAACGGACATTTACGAATTTACAAATATGGCCAGGTACCACAATCCAACATTTTATCAGCACACAAATGAAAACCATGTGATATTTCTAACACGTCGTGTAATATCAGCTTAGAATACTAATCAAGGCAGACATGTGCAGAGGAGTTTTCACTCAATCAATCTTTGATGCTGCGGCAAAGCCGTGGATAGCGAGAGAGAGGGATCGAATCAGAAAGAAAAACAATGATCAAAGTGAGAGAGCAGCCGAGTCAAATGTAATCTGTAAGTACACCGCTGTCTCAATCAAAAACAGGCTCTGCTTTCTTTCTGAACAATTTAGTTTTGTTAGGACATTACAGACTGAAATTAGATGCCGTGAGTTTTCGCATGGCTGCCTCTTGTAAAATTTGGATGCATTATAAATTCTGTCTTTTTCAAGAGGAAAATTGGTTCATCATCAGCTTCGGCTGATTTAATAAAGTTGAACATGTGAAGACAAGATGCACAGTTAAGCATAATTTTTATCTAAAATCACTTTAACATACTGTAGGAACGTGAAAATTGAAAGGAAAATGCATGTTTTTTCTAGTCTTAATTGTTATAACATGCTCTTTTTAAAAAAAAACAGTTCATACAATTTCTCTTTAACCAAAATGTAGTTCATCAGCTATGATCGTTTTCTTATAACAACTAACTGTAATCTGTGGATAGATTTTGACTTTTAGCCAGTAAAGATGCATAAATGCTGTGTCACAGTAGTTAAAAATACTTGTGTGTGCGCAAAAATAAGGCTGGCAACAATAATACTGTATAGTATTCATTATATTCTATTACAGTGTAAAACAGCATTTTGATACACAGCACAAGATATAGGATGAAAACAAAGAAAAATATGATTCTTCTTCTGAAACTGCTCATTATTTTAGGTGAGAAATTTGAGAGACACAGCCTTTAAACAATCTTGTACAGCTACAGGAAGAGAAAAACACCTCATCTCCTCAGGTGAAATATAATCCCTGGCTTTTCACTGAAGTTCTGATAACGTAATAACATGTGTTCTGTCCTTTATCACACTGATCACTAGCACTCGTCCTTAAGATAGACCTGACAAATTTAGGCTTGACCCTAATCGAACTCACTCCACATCATCAGTCTGCTTGATTAGGCGGATCAGCTCTGCAGGACTCGGGCTCGAACTGAGCTCTCCGGGAACAGGCCGAGTGATCACTTCTTTATTAGTTCTTACCATAAGGTAGAAAAAAATATTGCATTGAGCATGAAGAAGATTGTGGTGCTGCCTTGGAGGTATATTAGCCTTTAAAAGTCATTATATTTGCTATCTCATTTAGTGCCCCGTGCAAAACTACGGACTTTCTAAGCAAGCATTCCGCACAAAAAATCACAAACAAATACTTTTTCATTTTAAATCACCATGATGAATGTATACCAGACTGTTTAAAGTAGAATTTTCCGTTAAACATATCATCTCTGTGAGAAGGAAGCCCAGGAGCAATATTACACTGCTGTGTCTCTCCTGATTACCACCCCAGATGTGCCTCATAAACATAGCAAAATGCCTAATTGTGCCTTCTTGAGTGCACGCTAGCATAAAAATAAAGAGTGCTCACAAGAGTGTGAGGAGAAGTGTTTATTACACATAAACCAGCCAGCTGTGGGCTGCAAATAGTTCCAGGTGGTGTTGGATTACAAGGACGCAGGTATATTGCAATGAAAATACAGTATTTCAAATTGTACAGTACATAACCTGGTGTGCTTTTTCTCTGTAGTGTGACTCGGGGAAAAAATTATATCTTGTATGAAATATATTTATACCATATATAAGAAGGATGCCCTTCCTGACTTAGCCCTCCCCGTTTTATCTGGGCATGGGGCCAGCACTGAGTGGGTACTGACTTCCCCCACAGGGTTCCCCATTGGTCATCAAATCCCAGTGTAGTAGTGGGACATCTAGCCAAAGATAGCAATCTTTTGTTGTTAGTGTTTTTAGGGAAATAAAAGTATCCCAGAGATGCTATAAATGCATCTCAAAACCTTTCTTTTGACTTTTGAACAGTGCCAGTGCACTTTAATGTACCAATCAGCCAAGCATGAGGAAACAACAGAAAAGTCAGTCTTCCATAGAGGAATCAGGCTTTACAACTGTGGTGAGCAGAAAAGCATTTCAAGCCTTAAGAGCAGGTTTCTGAAGCTATAGTGGGAACAAGCTCATGGACATTTATGAAACTTACTGTAACAAAAAACATACTAATGGGCAAAAATAAACTTATTACCTCAAGCTCATTTTGAAGAACACTTCTATTTCCTGCATGAGCCCAGATTAATGATGAAGGTATTATGTGAAAAATTCATGGGTCTATCAATAAAGGATCTTCATCGGATTATCTGAAATAGGGAACAGTCTAGCATCACAAATCTATAATAGAGAGACAGTGTCAAATTATCAAAAACACAATCATCTTTCATTATTCATATATAATCTTAGCGGTCGTCTTGATAGAGCTGTAGAATCAGTCATCTGTAATGTAATACAAGAATATGTCAAAATATAACAGCTGATTGTTGATGCAGATGGCAGCCACATGACACACATCAAGACACAGCAACGTCGCCTAACCAAAGCTGCAGGGGAAAAAAAAAAAAAAAAGAAAAAAACAGGCAGGCATTTTTATTTTCTCTCAGCCTTTCTAATTTCCCACTGACCAAATGCTAAAGAAGAAGGAGAAGCTTGGAGCTCATATTTCCTTGCCTGGATAGGCCTGGTAGTGAAATCCTCCTTTCAAATTACCTGCTCGAGAGAGAAAGAGGCAGAATGATGACTGACTGAGGAGCCACATGCTTGTCCTTCATAAATTCCAAGGTGAAATACTGACAGTGAGAGAGGTGTCAGACAGGGAGATGGAAAGTGGAAGGCATATATGACAGTGTCGAAGAAGCTTGCCTTTCTGAAGTGTTGCGCGCCACATCAAGCTCTGACATGTGTGTCTCCTTAATGCCGGCCGTGAGGATGATGCATGATACTCCATAGCGGTCATAGGTGAAATAGGAACATATTTTGGGCACATTGCTTTTAATATGTAGCATAATGTGTACAATGGAGGCCAGAAGTAGTAAGACAACATTTATTATTGGTCTCCCTGTGAACAAAACAGGTGATTTCACTAATCAGTCTGAAGAGTTGTGCTAATTAACTGAAAAACTAGTCGAAAAAATGGCTATGTGACAATGGTATTTAGTTTCTGGAGGCATAACCTGGGTGATCTCCAGACCTGAACCCAATAGGAAAAAGTATTTTGTACATGATCTTCAAGAAGCAATCAAGCAGGCATGGAGTGAGCAAGTGACACCAGATGTCTATTTGATTCTATGCCCAGCCAGATCCAGCAGGTTTTGAAGAAAAAAGGACATCATACTAAATATTGATTGTTATAAAGCAAATGAAAACAAATATCTGAAATTATCATTAAAATAATACATTTAATTTTTGTCTCAATACTTTTGGCCATCTTTATAGTGGTGGACAAATAATAACTTTGTTAGCTAGAGCACAGGACAAGCTTCAGTATAGAGGCTTAATTAGCTAGACTGAGTTTAAGATATATGTAGAATACATTACAGTAATTATGTGCATAAATATAGACAATATTATAAGAGGATACATGCAACATAAGTCTTTATCCCATCCTGATGATGGTTCTTCTGATGAAGCAATGTTTGCCTTTAAAAAATGTAATCTTTGTATTTATTTGGCTAAGAGCTATGAATGTTCTTGCCTCACTAGCATCTAGCAATTTTCCAGATGCAGTACAAGGTTATTTCAAGATAGACAAATGGATAGATTGTGCATGTCTTAGGGGATAGGGGATCTTGCGGAATTTTCGTGTGGTGCCTATTGGTCTTTTGTCTGGCTGGTCCAGTGCTGTCCATTTACTTTTGGTTGCAATATACTCAAAAATTCCAAATAATCACTGTAGATTATAAACTCTTTTTATTTAGTTAATGTGTGGATTGCAGCAGGTGGTAAGAGTTTTTTAAAAGTTGGCTGTGCAACAGCAAAGAGTTGCTTCACACCACTGAGAAATACTGTATACTATATGGGCAAAAGTTTGTGGACAGCTGAACATCACATCCATATGTATGTTGCCACAAAGCTACAAATACTCTATTGTATGTATCTTTTACTGTAGCAGTACAATATCCCTTTCGTTCAACTACGTGGCTTAAGCATGTTTAAGCATGACAACATCCCTGTGTACAAAGTAAACTCCATGAAGACTTGGTTTGCCAGTGTTGAAGAGCTCACTTCCTGATATTAAAGACAGTGAACTCAAGGCCTCCTCACTCAACATCAGTGACTGATCTCAGTAATGCTCTGAAATTAAGTGTTTAAAGTCTTTCAAAATAAATGAAATGGTGGAATAACCCTGTGACATTTTGAAAGATGATTGAAACAGGTACACAGACGAAGGCTGGTTAGTTAGCATTAATATTGAATTGTTTAATGATTCGGGCGACAGCCTGCATTCAACAATTTGTTTAGATAATTAGGAACATTAAGCCCTGTGACATAGCAAATCTGTTACCATGACTGATACACTTTCCATTCAGGCAGACCCGCTTATGATTTAGGAGGCTTTTCCCCAGAGTTTGAATTTTCCCTTCAATCACCACACTGCAGTTGGCCCAAACCAAACAAACTGTCCAAGTATTTACATAAAAGGCTTCATTAGAAGAGAATAACATTTGGAGGGCTTTTGTGAGCGTCTGTCAAGAGCGTGCAAGGATTTATGAGGCCGGGTAATGAAAAAGATAGCATGAGTGTCATCCAGTCCGCGATGAGCCAATAACACAGTATGAGTTAAGCAGCCCGATGAAAAGCTGCTTCTAATAGCCATGATCGCACTGAAGGGCCATTATGGGGTTATCGACACTGCATTAATTCCCCACATGGCCGATGAGATTTATGCTCATCCACAATAGCAGTGTCTGGTTCTTTTCCTGAGTTGAAACATTTGGATGACGTGGAATTAGCTAGCTCTTCATGGTTTGGATCAGTTTGGAGAGGACACAATATTTTTTCTCATGAATTTTTAAGATGTTAACGGTAACGGTGGTCATTTCCAATGGGAGACGAATCAACTGGACTGTACTAACTGCAAAACTGCAGTGAAAGGCACATTGATGGTCACAGAACAATCCCTTATACTTAAGCAATGGGCTGGAAATAACAGCATGCACTCAACAAGTACAATAATAATGAGATCCAGCTAGGTGGTGACACGAAAGAGAGACAGAGTCACATACCAAACAGAGAGAAAGAAAGATTGTGGCAGAGACAAAGAAATGAAATGCAATGAAAGATGCAATGATGTGGAAAGACAGAGGCAGATGAAGACAAAGCAAGAGACAGACAGAAAGAGACAGAAGAAGGTGATCAACAGAGAGAAAGAGAATGCAAAGGATGAGACTAAGGCAGAAAGGAAGCAAGATGGAGAAGCAAGAAACAGAAAGAGAGATGGAGCAAGACGCATAAGAAAAGCAGGGAGTCAGGCAAAGTAAGAAGGAGAGAGAGAGAAACACAAATCAAGAATTTTTTCTCCTGTGCTGTTGATCATATCAGTCAACGGGTTCCATCGTTTCTATAGCAATAGCAGTTTTTACAAGACTGGGTTGCTATCCAGATGCCCAACCCTCCTACTTTTGCATCTGGGCTTTGGGACCAGCAGTGACAGAGCGATTTTTGTATGGGCATAAGGGCCTTGCCCAAGAGCCCAACAGTGGCAACCCGGTGGTGTTGGGGCTTGAACCCCTGACCATCTGATTAGCAACCCTGAGCCCCCCAACTGCCTGAGCCACCACTGCCCCATAGCACAAAAAAAAGAGAGAAAGATGAATAAAAAAGGAAGCAAAAACAGAGCAAGGGACAAAGCAAGCAGCAGAATGACAGGGAGACAATTAAATGAAAGAAAAAGCAAGAAATTGAGAGACAATGACAATGACACAAAGGGAGCACAGAGAAACAGACAAAGCAAGAAATAGAGCAAGACAGGTAAATGAGAAGCAGAGACAAAGTGTGAATGAGACAAATAAAGCAGCAGAGAGACAGATAAAGCAAGAAGCAGAGAGACAGACAAAGCAAAAAGCAGAGAGAGACGAATAAAGCAAGAAACACAGAAACAAAGCAAGCAATCGTTGAAGACAAAAAATAGAAAAAAAAAACTTGTTAGATTTTTTTTTTTTTTTTTTGTCATTTGGATCAGTGACTAAACTGTTGGCCTGTGCACTTCGTACATACAAAGTTACAAACTGTAGCTCCTCTATTCTTTCCTCCAATACAAAGAGACATTGGACATTGACGCAGTCATGTGTCATTAACATGTGTAAGGTTTCTGCACTGGTGCATCAGGTGCAGCCATTTTAGTGGGAATTGCCAAAAGGAAATCTTTAGCCAGCAGGTTAGTGATTAAACTTTATCTTACATTCATTTATAGAAAGTCCAACAAACCTGCACAATCTAGTGTGACATTCGGTTGATCAACCAAAGCAGATCATTCTTGAATAAACATACACTCTCTTTTCTGATTGGATCTCCACTTTCCACCCAGTCAGCTGCAGCTTTCTGAACACCTGCTCATTCTACATCACAGAGAAGGATAACAGACATGGTGCTATCTGCCCTCTTCAGCACACATGATTTCACAGATACCTACAAATGGCTAGTGTCTTTGTGATTGACTGGGGAAGAACAGAGAGAGAAAGGTGAAGAAAGGCCATGGGTCTTGGACTCCTAGCCATGAATGGCTGTCATCATCATTATCATCATCATCATTATCATCATCATCATCAGACAAAAGATCAAACTTATAATCTACAAATGACAGGGCAAATCCTTTTCCATTGTGCCATGTTGTAGCCCCTACTTTTTCTTCCATCCATTCTTTGATTTTCTTTCTGCTTTTCTGACATATTCCTACAGCTCTCTCTGGACATTACCAAGCTACCTGTAAGATATACTAGTGGGTACTGGAGGTACTTTCCAGTCTGACATACCTAAAACAGCTTTTAGGAGGAGCCGACCAGGGGCCGTCCTTGTAAGATGTCCAAACCTTCTCAATTGATTTCTTTAAATTCAAAGGATCACCAGCTCTACTTTGAGCCTTTGCCAGATCATTGATTTCCATCCATCCATCCATCCTCTATCCATTACACATACTACTTATCCTGTGTAGGGTCACAGGGACTTGCAGTCTTTCCCAGGGCACAAGACAGGAATATACCCTGAAGAGTGTGCCAAAACAGCATATGTCACAAGCCCACACACAAGAATTATGGGTAAGTTGGAAATATCAATAAGCCCACATTGCCTGTCTTTAGAAGTAGAACTGTAAAAGAAAATTCCTACCACGTCCATGGAGAAAATCCACCAAGAATGGGAGAATATGCAAAATCCATACACACACAGATCAGAGGTGTGATTAGAACCTATAACCCTAGAGGTGTGAGGCAATGGCTTGGCACCCTGACCAGGTTGTGTCCTGCCTTGTGCACTAGGTTCCCTGGTATAGGCTCTAAGCCTGTCTTGGGGCAAGCTATCTAGTGGCTAGAAATGTTGGACCCCTTGATGTAAATTGTAACAGCATTATCATTATGAAATGTAGCCAAAATTAAGCGTTTTCCCTTTTGTGTTAAATTGAATGCAAACTCAAATTGTTCTCTATAGTTTCTATTTATTTTACAGTACCTTTCATAGAAAACTGCTCTATGCTAAGTGAACTTACATCTATTTTAGGTATAGCTAATGAATGTTCACTTTGAACAAATGGATCTAAACTGGGTGAGACAATGCCCATGATCTGCATGCAGTATTTTATGCTTTACATATTACAAAAAAAAATCCTTAATCATAAAACATGCTTTACTTGAACTTGAAAAAAAAAAAAAACAAGCACATCCTGCCATCTGTCGAGTTAGTATAGAAACTATGCAGTCTTTTCTGGTCGTGCATGACGTTTGTCTCAAATGTCATTGACATTAAATCCAGCAAGACTAGAAGAATGTATTCCCTGTTCTTATGTCTTTCAACTCAGAACTGTAGGCCTAAAAACAGGCTTGTTGTCTCAGGATGTGGTTATCTCAGACAGAAGATGGACAGGTTTGGCTTTCTTCAAAATGTCAAACCCCAGGGCGGGAAAACGCAGGTCTTCTTTATTCATCTTCTGAGGAAGAAAAAAATCAAGGCCAAGTACTCTTTCACAAGCAGCCGCAATTTGAAGGGAGAGCTGAAAGTTCATGGCCATTAAAAAAAGCCATACTCAGTTTGAATCCACATTATCAAAAGGAAACAGTAAAGCTGACAACAGGAGAGCAAAACGTAATTTGTTTCTAAATCTTTCCTCTTTATACGTTAAGGGCCTTCACAAGAGTGTGCTCTTAAATCAACCAGCATCAGCTGCTATACGCTACAGTAGATTGGATTTGCATTCCTTTTTTTAAGCAATGTTGCCTCACATCCTCACTCCAGGGCTGAAGGTTTGAATTTTGCCTCTGGTCTGTGTGTATGTGGTTCTCCCTTTGTGAGTTTCCTTTAAATACTTCCCCCTGGCTCCAAACAATCAGATGACAGGTGAAGTGAATACAATTATCTTATCACAATGGCATTTGGAAAAGGGTGAAATATATATTAGGCAGCAGGTGAAGATTCAGTTCTAAGTTGATATGTTGGAAAGATCTGGATCTGAGTGATCTTGACACTGGCCAAATTGTTATAGCTGGAGATTGGGTCAGAGCATCTCTAAAATGACAGGTCTTATGGTGTGTTCCCAATATGCAGTGGTTACTATGAACTAAAAGTGGTCAAAGAAGTACATATGGTAACCTGGTGACAGAATCATGAGTAATTAATGCACTTGGGAGCAATGACTAGCCCATCTGGTCCCAACCCACAAAAGAGCTACTGAACTGCCACTGTTAGGCCCTTGAGCAAGGTGAGCCTCAACTTCTCAGATACAGTCAGGTGTCAAGCTAGCAAAGTATCCCTTTAAGAAACCTAAAGAAATTGTCACCTAATTTGTCTGATGGCAAATGGACAGACCCTTAACCTCAATTATTTTGGCACTGTGTCTTCAAACCTCCAGGATCGAGGGTACAAGAGTCCTCCAGGATCGAGGGTCCTGCTATTGGGCCTGTGTGCATGGCGTTTGACTGTTCCTAGTCACTTTCCTCTGGGTACTCCAGTTTCTCTCCACAGTTCAAAGACATGCAGATTAGGTTAATGGGCTTATTCAAATTGCCAGTAATGGGTGTACTGCGTCTGGTGCCGAGTCCCCTGGGATAGGCTACAGCCCTCCCGCAACCTAGTACAAGGTAAGTAGTATGTGTGAGTGAGTGAGATGATCGAAAGGTCTCACAACACACAATGCATCAGAGCCCTGTCCACTGCCAGAAACACCTACAGTGGGCAAAGGAGATTTATACCTGGAGCAGTGGAAGAAGTCCTGGTCTAATAAATACTTTTTTATACATCATGTGAATGGCTAGGTGTTACTTACCTGGGGAAAGAGATGCCTCTATGATGCACTATGGGAAGTATGCAAGCTGGCATTTGACTTGTACTATATACATAAACATTGTTGTTTCATTTTAACAGTATTCCTTAATAGCAATGGCCTATATCAGTAGAATGAAGACCCTGTCACACTCTCATGTTTCTCAAATCATTCGTGCACAATTTTTACATGGTGCTAACTTGGCTTCTGGATTGTCCAGATTTCGATCCACTTGTGCTGGACAAACAATTCTTGTGGAGGCCATGCCTTGATGGATCAGAGTTGTTGAGGTGGCAAAAGGGGAACCTGGATACAATACAATATTAGGTAGGTGGCTTTAAATGTTATGGCTGATCGGTGTATAAAAAACTAAAAACAAAAAAAAAACATGTTCATTATGAACTAGAACTACGACAGTATCTGAATATTATCTAAATATATCAGTAACACAATCACATCATATCAATTTCCACATTCTTTCTTTTCCTGTTAAAAAGCACAGAGAGTGTATACTATATATGACAACATTCGTATGAGCTGTATGATTATTGCAACTAAATTAGGACTAGATAGTCTAAGTTCTGCGTATTCAAAACGTTATCACAGTTATTTGCACATTGCAGCCACGTATTCATTATAAATTCCATGGAACGGAGACCAGCACAGATGGCCTACAGATCCTACTTCTCTACTGTAGGAGCTGCAGCACATGTGGAGACGTGTCTCATCCAATATCACATGCACAATGTCAGCGAAAGTAAGGGAAATGAGGTCAGAGCCCAGACCGTGACTCTCTGGACCAGTGATGAAATCCTGTCTCCATCGCTGTATGGAACCAAAGATGCTTCTGTGTTGATGTTGACAGCTGGGCACACAAATGCAGCACACATTTAAAGCTCACATTATGTAGGTTTAATCTATAACAAAAAGTGTGGAAGAAAATTAATAGTTTGGTGCTGATGGAGTATAGGGCTGTAGCTGAACAGCACATAAATGGGAAGCTTTATATCATGAGGATGGCCAAACACACAAAATAATCTGAATAATAATAAATACATATTAAAATAATCATACCTTTTTTTTACCGTGAGTAAGCATGATTATGATTACATTGGGTATGGAGTTGACTTTTTCTATTTTTTTATTTCCACTTTTATTTATCATGTACACAACCATACACAGTATGATATGTAGTGAAATGCTTATATGACTGTTCAGAAGGATAGAATAGAAAGATAGAAACATTTCACTACAATGAAAAAAGAATATTTCATTAGTAGAATACAATTAAACTAAAGAAAGAATTTCCAATTAAAAATAATAAAAAGGTAACATTTAATTTAATTTGGAATAGAATGTACAAATCTGCAGATCTACAAAGTTTGTCATTGGGGATGAAAATTGAATACAACCTGGACCTGAACAAACTTAAAATGGTCCTGTGCACAAAATGAAAACATGGCTTGAAATGATTGGAGTGAAAATCTCAAGTTTCCTTGGAAAGCCTTGATCTCAACCCCACCCAAGACCTTTGTGCTTTAACTAGAAGACTGACTTCACCCCAGGGCTCCGGATCAAATCATCTATGCCTGATCTCACTAATGGTTTCGTGGCTGAATGATCACAAATCCCCAGAGCCATGCTCCAAAATCTAGTCTAAAACCATTCCAGAAGAGTGGAGGTCAAAAAGCATGAGTGTCATGGTCAGGTGACCAAAAACCTTTGGGAATATGATGTTTTTGGGTGGTAGGAGGAAACATCACATATACAGGTGTTTTTCCTTGCAAAAGGGCTCAAAGATTAACATTAGGCCCTTACCCAAGCAGGGATTAAATTCACCCATGTCTTGCAAAGTCAATATTTTAAGCAGGAATGAGGACACAACTTTTGGTGAGAACAATTTTTAATACATGAGTCCAGCATACAGTGTCTAGTGACAAATTAAATCAGCGCTATTAAACACAGAAAGAAACAAATCGTCTCTGCACTCAGGCATTTATTACACCCCTTTGTCTCGATTAGAGAATTTAGTAAATTAGCCAGGTTTCAGAAAGTGTGAGCAATCTTCTTGATTCTGCTTAACTTATTGTTGGCTATTCAAGCCTTGATTCAAGGCTCTCTCTCACACACGCAAGTCCCAAGTCTCCTGTGTTCCAATAAAATTTTAAAGAAAAACTGAGTGAAATAAATCACGCTTATTAGGACAGGCCAAAAAAACTAGTGTCACAGCAGAAAACTGCGGCTTATGTAACGCACCCAGGACAAAGGAAAAGTATAAAAAGCAGGAGGGAGAAATAAATATACAGCTAGACTTTTCCGCTGGATGCACTTCGTCTAAGGAGACGGGTTAAAAGTTGTTGATTTAGAACGCTAATCGGCAAGCGCAAAATAAAAATCAACAAGACAATTTCATATGTATTTAGGAGCTTGGACTTGGTACAGAAAAACAATCAAAAAAGTTGATAAATACGATCAAAATGAATGTCGGATAATTAGGCATAATTAGGACAGACAATATGCTTAAACATTTGCTTCTTTGGTTTTGAAGAATTTTGACCAGTGAGGTTATGTTTTATGTGAATGGAAAACCAAAAGGCTAAAACACAACATTAAACAATAAATTGTTAATAATTACTACAATTTTAAATTCCCCTTACTTTAAAAACAAACCACGAAAAAAAAAAAAAAAAAAAAAATTCACACAGCTTAATCTTAAATGCTTACAAGTTATTATGTTAATTTAATTAGCATCTTTCCATTGTTGGTTAATACATGTGTAAATTGTAAATCATAAATATGTTGTCTTAAATGTGCAAAATCTGAATAAGTATTGCAATTGGGTGTCATGATCAAAGTAAACATGCAAAAAATCTAAGAAATCCCATACTTTAGCAGGACGTGCTGGTAAGTCTTTGCATAAAGAACATGTTAAACAGATAATGCAACACGTCAAATAAATGATTATTTTAAAAAAATAATAATAATAATTTAATAAAACCAAGCGTATGTAGAAATACAAGGGGTTTTACGAGAAATCAATACTGTGGTACCTGATCCTGCAATCTCCAAACATCCGAACAGATATATGATCAGATATGATCATTTTAAAGACGATTAAAAAAGTACTTTTCCTGGTTTGTGAACCAAATCACTACAGAAATGTTTATTTGGTAATTTGATTATATACTTACCCCTTTTTTACAATGAATTGAACAAGCATTTTTTTTCCCTTGCACCTGCCATATCTGATGTACACACCTCTGGACTATGAATACAGTTATATCCGAAGGCAGAGGATTATTTACAAAAGACGCCTGCTGCATTACTGCCAAGGCAAAATATATAATATATACTAAAAATATATAAAAAATAATATACAAAATAAAACCCTGACATTCAGCTGCAAATACAGTATCATAGTTATATTTAATAAATGATGCCATTGTTTAGAGAATGATTCTTTATTAAAATATTCAGTCTTTATTTTCAGTTATTTTGAATCAAGGCATACACTCGATAATCATTATTGAAAAGTAAAAAAAAAAAAAAGACCAAAAACCATAAAACATGATCAAATCATTTGAAAACATATACTATGCTGTGAGTCTTTCAAATCATTTAATCAAAATCATGACGGTGACTTTTAAACCTCTGAAAGGGGAAACGAGTGGCGGATGCCTTCTGTGAGATGTAGGCATTATGATTTTGGCCATTTATGTGTCCTTGAAAGGGCAGCAGCTACATCATGCCGTATATCCTTACTATAAACCATGACGGACATAAAAACTGAATAATGTCAGAGTTTTGAGCATAAAAAAGATCAAAATCAGTATGACACAATAATACCTCCATGTCTAGGTCTGGCATGAATCTCTATAGATACTGAAACACTCTTTCTCGAACGTATCTCAAGAACATATCCATAGCTTCTTAACTCATTTCCATTACGTAGGGATACAAAAAGTTGTTCGGTTTTTCTTTGACGTTCACCGAATAAAAAGAAAAACAAGAGAAAGAAAAAGAACTCTATCAACCCTCAAATATACAGTGGATTAAACAAAGAAACAAACCATCAAAAAAAAAAGTTCTATCCCTCCCAAGGTTTTTGGCTACCTCTTATGCTCATCTTTACTAGACATGTGAATAAGGGTAAAACATTACAATTAATGTTAAAAGGCAAACCTTATTGAATTAAACAAGCCCATAATTGTTTGCACAACTGTACCTCTAGAATCATGTTTTTTTCTTTCTTATTTGTAGAATGTCACTATGAAACATTTGCACCTGCAGTCACTTTACTTATTGTCTTTATGTACTGTATTATTCAAAGAGTTCAGAAGATAAAAAGAGTGCTGTTAGGCAAGTAGTTTGATTTTGAAATAAGTCAAAAAGAAATATAAATGATGAACAAAAAACAAAATAAAACAAAACAGCCCATCTAGACACAAAAGCGCTAGGATGGGTGCTCAAGGGTGTATCTTCCAACTCATCTGCAGCCAGACAGCCAGAGGCTGAGGTTGTTGTTGCTGTCTTTGAGGATTATATAATTACACCCCTGCCATCACCACCCCAAAACGAAAACAAACAAACAAACAAAAAGTCCAGTTTTACCAAAATCCACCCAACCCTACCAATCCAATGTCTTGAATTGTAATGCCCCTCCGTTTTTCCAAAAAATGCAAAGAGACAACACTGGTGTTGGAACTACACAGGTTCCCTGTCCTCCACACCGGAGGGATCTATAAACATTAGGGTGGAACGTATGGGGGTGGTGATCTGTAGGGGGTCATGTTTTTGGGGCGGGACCCTTTACCTTCCATCGGAACGGAAAACGGGGGTGGAGGTTGGTAAGGAGGCGCGTTAGGGTCCTCATCTTGTAGGCCTGAATACTCTCCCAAAATGTCTTGGTTCAGAGGTGTTGTCTCTGGACTGGCCATGTTGGGATACTCGGGGGGTGGAAGAGGAGGTTTTTCCTCTTGAAGGATAAGGGGCATGCTAGACGACGGAGGCGGCTTAGAGTCGTCAAGTTCATCAGCAAAAATGATTGGGACTCCTTTTTTAATGAAGGTTGCCTGGTCTTCGATGGTAAGCTTGCCCTTGCGTTTCTTGCGGTAGCAAATCATAGCAATGATTCCTGCAATCAACAGGATTGCTGCAACCACTACAGCTGGTATTACTGTGTGAAGATACACGTCATCGTTGCTCTGTCGTCCTGCTCCCACAGCTGGTGTAACAGCAGGAGGAATGGGGTCTGGGATCTCAGCTGGTGGTACAAACATGTAGTTGCGACAGCTGGCGGTTCCTTTGACTGTGATATTTATGGGTCTAAACTCTGGTTCCATGGCGTTGTTAAAGAATGGCGAAGGTTTGCCTTCAGCATCAGAGATCCTTCGACTCATGGCCTGAATTTGCTCCTTGGGACATGGATGTTGTTGGAGGCTACTGTTGGTCCATTCAATTACAATGGATCCCTTAGTAATGTTTTTCAGGGTGATTGAACTCGAATTGCGATCACCGAAGGAATATGCCAACTTCTTAACCAGAAGGATTTTCTTATGGATATCGTTTGTAATGGAACGAGGGTCCCCATGAAATCGAGCAGCAAACAGGACTGGATGCTTAACGTTGTTTCCAAAGCGACTGACACGAACCTCAAAGGCATCGGTTGTGTAGAGGCCACCTTTGTCAGTTGCCTGCATAAAGTATTCATGCTTGCCCTCGTGCTGCCAGTCTGGTAATCCATAAAGCAACTGGCTGGTGCTATTGAACTGAATCCAGGAGTCTTCTCCTACAATGTCATTATCCTTTCTCAAAGTCAGTCTTAACTTGTCCGTTGTACCATCTTCTCGATCAAAGAACGTGTCAGATGGGATTTTCACCTCAAAGTATGTGCCGATGAATGACTTGACTTGGTCAATTGGGTTGCGTAGCTCTGGTTTCGTATTGCCATCAGGTAAAACAACTGAGGGCGTGGTACGCCTGGGTGGCTTGGTAGTGGTCGTCTTAGGTTCCTTCGGGACTGGGGTGGTCTTGGGTTTCTTGGGCCTTTTTGTTGGTTTCTTGGTGGTTGGTGTCGGGGGTGTTACAGAAGGCCCAACATACACTGGCCTCGTCATGGTGGGCTGTATTGTAATAGTGCTGGTAGTGTCCATAATTTTTGTGGGCTGAGGGGGTCCTATTGTGGGAGTATGAGCAATTGGATCTCTTGTGCGAATAGTCGGTTTCACAGGCAGAGGTACAGGGCCCCGCACAGGTTGCGAGGAACTGTCTGATGTTGGTCCAATGACTCGGGACGTTGGTGTGGGCACAATGCGGCTTGAGGGCTCAGGGTATGTTGTTGGAGGAAGCAAGGAGGGCACAGGGGTAGGGGTATTAATCTGCCGCCGTACTCGTTTAGGTACATGTGGCTTTTTGTTAGCAATGTACCATCCCACCACCGGATATCCCAAATGGGCTGACATTGTCCCTTCCTTCGCTGGAACTTGAACACTGCTAATGTTGGGAATGTTGCTTTGATCCAGGGCACAGCCAAGTTTCCAAGACAATAAAGCACCATTTTCTACAACCTTTTTGGCATTTCCTGGCCCAGCCATAAAGGCAGACATATCAAACAAGCGATTGTTGACAACAGGCAGCACCTTCATATGCTGAAGTCCTACTCCTGAGAATTTCTTCATGCTGGACAAAAGCTCTACTCTCTGTTTGGAGCTCATCTTAGTGAGATCTGCATCCAAAATTACCGTTAGCACAGTAACTGGCTCTTCGTTGCTACAGACAAAATGCTGAGAATCATTGTCTGTTAACTGGATGGCCAACTGCACAGGATCTGTGTCAGCATGTTCCTCCGGGTGGACCTCAATGGAAAATACTTCAGGATTCTGGGACATGTTGCTTTCAGTGGAATTAGAGACAGATATGTAGTGGACACCCTTGTCTAGCTCCAAAGGAAGGCCTCGAAGGGTGCTGCTCAATGGATCCCAGTGCAACCATGATGGCAGTTTATCTTTGCCTGCCTCTGTAATCTAAAAAAAAAAAAAAAAAAGATTAAAAAACCTGGTCATTACTTCTGAAGGTACACTGAAATCACACATCTAATCATACTTAAATACATAAACAACAGAAAAGGCTAGCTCATGCAGAAATTAAATGTGTGATGTTAGGGTATGAATTTATAAGTCCATAAAATAGAGAACAAAATTTTTTATTTCACATTTTTATTTTGTGAAATAATGTATCTGAAAAACAACAGATAAAAACAATGAAATATACAAAGCATATGGCTTGAAACCCTAAACAATTTAGCCGGCACAAAACCACTGACTATGATTAGGCTGTAGTAAGGCATCACCAACACATAACATGTTATGCATGTTATTCAACTGACAGACTAGTGGACTACAATTGTTTACTGTGGCAGAAAGGTGCAATAATTTGACATTTAAACAATCAAAAAACAAACAAAAACTGTTTGTTTGTTTAAATGTTTGTTTAAATATTTTGCATTCAACCCCATAAACTGATGGTTTATAAACATAAACTGATAAACAATATAAAATCAGTGCCCCTGAGATGGCTCATTAGTGCTCTAACCAGTAAAGTCTGGTTGCCACGAAGCTATGGCTCGAACAGCTTGGTTTTTTGTTTCCATCTCAAAGCTTTTGTAACTGCAAATGGTCCTTTGCCATACCTTTTCTAATTACTAGAGCAGGTAGACTTGATACGATACGTTTTGAATTGATAAAATTTACTAATGTTATCAAATAAGCATTTAAATGCTGTGTACCGTGTTTTGGTTTAAATGTCATGTTTGATACAAAGCAATTATCTTTTTCCTGACAAAACGTCAACTCCCGACTCCAGTCTAATAGGTGGCAAAGCACCAACCAAAAAAGAAAACAAGCGATTATCTTGCAAAACGCACAGCAGTTTATATTTTCTACAAATGATATGTAATATTTTTCAGGGTTTTGTCAATTTTAGACCATTTAACCTATGCAAGTTTATGTAAAAAGCGTGAATCTAAACTAACAAAAGATTGATTAAATTGCATAACAGATTAAATCGCACAGCTCTGCTAATTACAGTTAAACTATAACACCGTTTAGGAATTGTGAGCTTAAAACATCAACCCTGCTGCATTCAAAAAGGCTGGTGTCAAGTACAAAACATTGTGGCACATAACATGCTGTATGTAGAAGAAATAATTTCAGCTGTAAGTTTTCTATAATAGTATGGCGCTGAGATCAGGCAAATCACAGGCCATATTTGTGGGACATAAATGGCTGAAGTTATAAGATGAATGATGACAAAACTTGAATAGCTTCCTCTAACATGGAAGTCTCCAGTGTCTGTGCATGGTAACAGTCATAGGTAAAGCTGGAAGATCTGAACAGAAAACTTTTCAGGGTGGAGGGCTACAAACATTCCTCCCTTACCAGGGTCTTTTTTCTGCTTATAATAAAAAAAGCATCCGCGGCAAACCTCTGTAGGTTTGTAAAACACTATATGGAATAAGGTTACTGCAAAGGAGAAAACTTCAGAGTGGGGTGGTAAAAATTAGCTTTATTGTGCTTAAGATCACATCTGGCCACCTTTTCATTAGTTATTTTCCTACAACAGCATGCCCGGTCATTATGTACTTTCAGTATTTAATATGGGAGGATTACAAAAAGTGTTATTGCTTCTTAGAGATGGGAATCATCAGGGACCTCCTGATACAATATCATCACAATACCTAGGTATTGCGATTCTGGCATTATCGAAATTTTATAAATGTCCCGATTAAATTTTTTTGTTGATTGTGCAATTCTAAACAAACTTAGTAAATAAAATCCTTGTACCACACAGGATGGTGTGCTGCGTTAATAGTTTAAAGCACACCACCTGTAGTATAATAGAGAAATGGCAACACTTTACCACTTCAAATGTAAACATATATAAATTTTACATTTTAAAAGTGTGATTGTGGAGATAGTGTGATGTATGAATTGCCACACAAAATAATCATGATACGTAACTAAATAGATTACCCCCCTTCTCTTTAGCTCATGGTGTTTTACAAAGTATTAAAATAGTAATTGTCAGAATTTGTGCTAAGTCAGTGATATTTGCTTTGGGCAAGATTAATGATATTAAGATCACTTTCAAGAGTATGAAACATTGCAAGTTCAATATGTTTTCAGGTATAAAAAGGTTTGGAATTGACTCACTGTATCTCTTTAATCCAAAATATTGGCAACAAAACCAGAGCCAAAACCACAAACCCACTAACATTTAGGCTACCACAGTTTCCAAACTGATGATTCATGCAAGCCGCAAGAAGTCATTGCCAAAAGCGAGTATTCTTGAATCAAAAGGGGGAAGAAAAAAAAAGAGAGAGGAGAGAAACATGTCATAAGCAAGGCATAAATATATGGGTTCCCCTATACTATCACATTTTTGTGTTTTAGCACCAGGGACTTAAAGGTGCTGTGTTGACGAAGGAGGTAATGCATACACACGTTAACGACAAGTCTGTGATCTTCTGAGACAACTCTAAGTGAAGGCGGAGGAAGAAAATACTCCAGTTGCCCTGACATAAAGGAATTAAAATGAAAGAAATGAAAACTCAGCAGTCAAAGATGAAGAAAGGGGTCTATTGTTAGAATGCACGTGTGGGGGAGCTGCAGGGGGAAGAAAAATACAGGGCTTCATTGTTATGGTGTGAAGACAGCTGAAAAGATAAGATTCATAGTTTTGAAGGAGTAGGCTATGGCATGTCTTTGAGATATGAGGGTGAAATGGAGACTGCAAAGGCACAGGGGGAATTGGCGGAGCGAAGGCTTTTCACCGGAAAATTTCAGGAGGCGGAACCTTTTGCTGTCAGCCGAGTGAACGTTTTAAAGGAACAGGATCTAAAATTTTTATGTTAAATATTCACTCAGTATGAAGTTACAAAAAAAGAGATAAACATAACATGCTCTCAGAGTGAACGACATCATTCTGTGTAAGTGCCTTTTTCTCTATCAAACAATACTTTATAAAGCATTATAAAGGTAAATAAAACGTCCTTGAATCCTTTACTGAAAAATTCACCAAGAAGGCTGTGAAGCGCTGAAGAAGTAGCGACATTTATATTCCGTTAAAATATTAAATTAGTAATACTTTTGCTGCTAAATTTAGGACTCGAATATGATAGTAAAATATTAAATTACATTAAATTATTAAATTCCTCAAGGGAAGAATGTCATCCTTTCCTCCAAGTTGCGAAGTAAGGTTAAAGTTGAGGAAGTACGGGAAAAGAAAGCATGAGCGAAAAAGGACACGCAAAACACATACCCTGGCTGCAGTGAGAGGGAAAGCTGAACAAAGTGCACTTAACCTATTAACTAGTGCAGAATTAACACACCTTACATATCAAAAGGACAAAGACGAGGAGATTAGATGCCATTAAAGTTTTACATCATCCCAAATAGCTCACAATGGTATGGGGGGGGGGGGTGTAAGTAAAAAAGGTGGGATAGGGTTTTAACTATAGAACTATTTAAAAGAAAGCACAGCCAGTGAACACTGTAGTGAAGCCTGTTTTAATCTGTAAACTCTCAGCAGTGCACTCTTGTGGACACAAAGAATAATGGAGCAAATAAGCTGGCAGGCTCACATGCACACTGCAAGTTATTTTCCTCTTCCCTTGCCATTTCAAGACAAGCAAGACTAAAAGGCTGTGTGTGAATTAAATCAGTTCTAAAAACGACCATTCTGGTTTACTCAAATACTCTTCAAAGGCCACCGTTACATGACTGTAATCCTACGCTTTCATACAACACCGCACCGCAAAGCTGGTTGCTATGCAAAAGACATCACAACAAAAACACAAGGCATAACCTCTTGATACAAATGGTCTGACTTGGCATGATTTGTATTTAACCATAAACATGGAATGAGTCACATTCCCAAGGTTTTTTTTTTTTTTTTTATGTGGTGGCTGCTGGAATACAAAGCTTTCTGCTACTGCACAGCCAAGGCTAATTAGATTTCAGTGCCAGTCTTTGTGTGGAAAAAAGGAGGGACTAGGGAAAGTAGGATCCTGGTGTCGCAGGCGAATACGAAGATGCCGTAGAGAGTAGAGTATACATACAGGGAAATGGGCACGAAAAGCGTAAAAGATTCACAGTATTTCAAAATGTGATGAGGCCATTGACAAAAACAACAAAAGCATCTGTTAATATTTATCATGTCCCAAGATATTAAGGCACTTGTCAATTGACATGCTGTTTGGTTTTTACTTACAATGTGTCAAAATACAAACAGGGCTTTTCTAGCGTTTCTAGTGTTTATATGCTCTGTTCCACTCAGTCAAGGTGTTTATTTCAATCCTGGAAATCAATCATGTGCGTTTAGTGACTTGAACAGCTCAGTTCGCTCAGATTTTTTAACCCTTTTATGCGAGGAAACAAATAGTTTTGGCATAAACAGTTGCACACTTAATCCACTTAAGACAACAGAAATAAGAAAGATGCAAGGGTGGACAAATTATAAAAATTAAATGCATTAATGCAGATTAAAGGAAGCCAATAAATACATGGTCATAATAACTGGTTAATGACTGGGCCATAAACACTGGACACAAAATTTGAAGCCTGACTCACTGACTTTTTTTACGTCATCATGTTCGCATTGGGGCTGCACAGTGACGTAATGGTTAGCACACTCCGGGGCTGAATCTTCGATTCCTGGCTCAGATCTGTGCGCATGGATTTTTACATGTTCTCCCTGTGCTTGGTGGGTTTCTTCTGGGTACTCTTGTTTTCTCCCACAATAAAAACCTGCAGATCGGTTTAATTAGCATTCCTAAATTGCCTGTAGTGTGTATGTGTGTGCCCTGTGATGGATTGTCATCTTGTTCAGGGTGTACCCGACCTCGTTCCCAAAGTCTCCTGGGATAGGCTCCAGGCCCCCACGACCTTGTACAGGATAAGCAGTATAAAAGACGAATTAATGTTTGCATTTGAAGTGGTAAAATGTTGTCGTTCCTCTATAATCCTGTATATATCTTCACATATATTGGCAGAGAGCACAATCCTGTGTGGTATGAGAAATCTTGCTTTGGACATTGAGATATATTAGAAAACCTTGATGCTTATAGAATCGCAATCCAGATCAGATCAGAACCCAAGTGTCGTGATATCATCGTATCGGGTGGTCCCCGGCATTGTTTGCATAATTGCTTGAGTATTTTATTACATTACACTAGAAAGCACATCAGAGTCAGGACATCTCTGTACATCTAGTTTCTATGGCGACCTGTAATGTTTGGTGATTTCACTTAACATGCTTTTTTTTCCCTTGCCGATACTTTAAACCGATGTGTTACTTATAGTTCTGTTCACCACCAAATTTTTTTTAACAAGGTGAGGGTGGAGAGACGAGCCAGTCTCTCGGTTAAGGTGGCAGACTGAAAACAACAGCTGTACCCAACCCAAACTGTTGAGTCGTAACATTCTTCAGCGCAGCTGTCAGGGGAGGTTTTTTCAAAACGTGCAACAAAAGTACTTGAGGTTCCAAACTTTAAAAATGCTCTTGACTGAGACAAATTATCCTATGAATATAGGATTACATCGCATTCCATGGGAAAGGTTTATATGGGACAGGGAAACACAATGACATGTTATTTGCTGGGGGTCACCGTTTTACAGGAAGTGACACGGAACCAGGGAGGAGGGGGTGGGAGTGTCCAGCGCACCACCTGTTGGATGGCAGCTAGGAAAATAAAATGACAGTATGAGCAGGATACAGAATTATTGTAATGACTGCTATGTAGCCTTATGTTTAAAAACCCTGATTATTATATTTATTTTAAAGCAAAAAGAACGCTGTGTCCTTTCACCAGCCTAAACAGCATTTGCACATGGTACATGAGCTATAAAAAGGAGATGGAGATGGTATTACCAAGACTGATCAGCATGCAGGGTGTGTGCCTTCTCTGAATTCTGAGAGAGCGCTGGGCCTTAATGTGTGATGCACTCATGGGGTTCATAAGTTGTGTTCTGTTATTAGAGCGATTGCTGCCTTTTATGGGTCGCTACTCAGAAGGGAAGCATGGAATAAGTTTTCGAGAAGCGACGCTAGAGGCAATGTCACTTCTCCCGCTGACTAAGTTTACTGGTTGAATGATGAATACAAACGTGTCAGATATGCAAAATATGGAACGGCTGATGAAAGGCACGGATAAATGATCTGGCTCACCTTAACTGCGCTCCCAGAATCCTTGGCTTTTGTGAGAATATGCATCTGGAACATCCTTCCCACTACTGCAGAGGAATCTGGGAAGCCGCTTGGTTGCGCCACTGCAGACACTACGGCTTGCGCCTCCTGGAGGTCAGAGAGCACTGTTGAGTGCATGGAGGCTTCCAGTTGTGCCATGTCCCCCAGGACCTCCAGTGTCCTCTGGGGTGATGAAGCCCCAGCTTCTGTCAGCAGCATGAGTGTCAGCAGGAGCAGCGTTATAGTCCTGCTCCCCAGCATCAGCTTGCGGCAACAGGCTGCATCCCGGAACTTGGTCAGTTTATTGCGCATACTTGCTTTTGTTGTCTCGCTCTGGCACAAAGAAGAATGTCCAGTTGAGGGGGCAGCATGCACACCCCCCTGCAGTGCCCCAAAGAACTGATCCTTTTCTTTTTTTTTTTTCTTTTTTTTTTTTTAAGAAGCCTCCCCAGCTCCCTGGCAAGCCTCTTCTTTTGTTCTCGCTGCTTTCCCCTCTTCCCGTGTCTTTTGTCAGAATCTCTTCAGTACTCCTCAAATCCCATTGTTAAAGGTTGCCTCTGAGACCTGGTGAAAGAGAAGAGAATTCATTAGCATGCATTTCAATACCAAAGGAGACACAGTGATGTCTAGTTAAGAAATCTAATGCACGGACAAAAATAATGCCCTCCCACCCCCCAAACCCCACCTCAACATTATAACCAATTCTCAGTATGATGCTTCTTTTCCACCTCACATTCCTTTGGCTCCATAGATGCACAGTGCTCACACAGGTGGATAAGTCTAATCTTATTAACATTCACAGCTTTCTCTGTCCTGGCACAGAACACTCACTCAGCCATTACCAAACATGTCTCTGAAAAGCACTCAGCATCAAGCAGGTTGTGGAAGGAAGGGACTTTTTTTTTTTTTTAAACGTGTTAAGACGGGGGGTCAGTCCACTGACCAACCGACCCAAGAATTTCTGTGGGGGAGGCAGGATAAATGCATGGCTTTTCCCCTATTGTTGCATGGGGAGGGAGAGACACAACAACTGAACTCTGGGGGTTTATTATTCATACCGGTCTTTTCATTTAAAGCTCACAGCAAGAGAACGAGTGGTCTAAAGGAAGGCGGTGGGCATCGGGGTTTATACGTTTGAAGAGGGGGTTGCAGTTCTAAACAATACAGATGATTTCCCCAGAGGCCCTCTTCTCTCTCAGTGCCACTCTGGCCAGGATTCAGGGTACGAGTGGAGAAGTGCTAGAAAAGCCGGCTCTCACGCTCTCGAGTCGTCCGGGCCCCAGCGAGAACAAACCAGAGCTTCTTTAGTACATTCATAAAAAAAAATTAAACAAAACATATGGCCTTGTACAGTGATATCTTGTAGGATTTTTTTTCTCCTCTCCAGCCCTTCATGTAACCAAGACAAAAATAATCAATTTGTCTGTTTTTGAAGTCTGGTTCGTGTTAGCCAGCAGACACCTGCACCGTGGAATCAAAGAGATACAAACAGAAAAATACAGATTTACTACTGGGAATCTGTACAGAATAACATCACAGTGTTTTTCAGGTTAGGATCCCCTTTGTGAATCCAAATTAAGAGACGGTGGAACATGATTGGAGCGGTGTAAGAGCCACCGGAGCCAAGAACCGTCCAGCCGGTCATCATCGACTACCCCTGCAGCTTGTTTCTGTTAGGATTTTAAATACACTCACTGCTTGCCAACCCGTTTGTTTCCATGTCAGTCAACACAGACTCAATTATCGTTGGTGAATAACTAGCACCCTCTACTCATTGTCTAGCATCACAATGATAAACCTTGTTGATAGACAGACTCAGTGTGCAGCATGCCAGTTATTTCTAGATAAATAAAATCATCATCCGCGATTAATGAGGAAATCTTTGTCAAAAAAATAAATAAATGGATTTCTAAAACAACGTGGTTTCGACAATGGACCAAAGTGGCAGGACATATAGCTGGGGTTCATTCTTTTTTCAAAACAAGCAGCTAAAAGCAATAAAACTTGATATCAACTGTACCGCATGGACAGAGTTATTATCCTGGAACTCTGATCGAGAGGCTTGGCAGTGGAAAATAGAACATTAGAGTCAAAAACACCCCACACCAAAGAAAACAAGACAGTCCAGGCAGCTTGTAAAAGCTGCAAACACTTTTCTCCAGTCACTTTAAATGCCTGAGGGTGCTTGACTGAAAAACAGCCTGCTAAAGCTATTGATTAACAAATAACACACTTAATTCAGGCACTACAGATGGTGGTAGTAGCAGTTGAAGGCGGGCCCGTCTTTCAAACCTGAAAACTCAACTCTCTATCTCTTTTCATGCTCCGTCGTGAAATCTGCTGGATGCAAATTCTTGTAGAGCATCGCTGTGATGGACGAGGATGGGTCATGGTTTGGTTTTCCCTGCCTCTATAGTCAGGCTGATGAAATTATAGGCACATGAAAGAAAGGGTTTTAAACCCATCTCCAGTTGCAGATAAAGATATCCTTTCAACGTGAAGGCATATATATATATATATATATATATATATATATAAAATGATAATGCACCACTAAATTCCTGAGAACCAATGCTTATAGTCAGTCAGCTGAGCAGAGTGGAATGGAGTGGAGTGGACAAGTCTCACTCACATATTTTGGCAGTAAAAACAAACCTGATACCTGCTCGCTCCAACTCCATCTTCACCTCCAATGCAACATTAGGATTAAAGCCTAAATAAATTAACATTACCACAGAGGACAAGCCACTGATGGTCAAAAGGTTTTTAAGATCTATAAAGGCTGCTTAAAAACAGAAGCCCTGGAAGCCAGTGAGTGCTTTCCCTCTGGCACCGTGGCAACACCCTTTGTGCACAACGCTTACGGGGGCTCGGGGTATTTGATAGGATTATAAAGGCAGTGAGTCACTCTCTGTCTGCAAGCGCATTCCATTCACACAGGGCCACTGAACCAGTGAAGCTCATAGCCTTAGTTTCTGTAAAATCGGTGCAAAACAACGAATGCCTTGTTGAACAAATCTGCATCAACTTTAACCTCATTGTGGTACTAAAAAAAACAAAAAGTGCTCCACCTCTTTATTTGTCATTATTTCAAAATCTGCTTAAGCACACAGAAGCCCTAGTACTGGGTAATTAGAGAAGAACAATAGCGAATTTGTTACTGCAATATAGCAGTGTGTAAAGAGGTTAATTCAGTCCTAAGCAAGGTGCTGGTCGGGGGGTGAGGGGCGTAGTGGTGGGTATGTGTGTCATGGGACAAAACCATTTTAATCACTTGTTTAGAAACCATCTGACCTTCTAAAGTGCATGCAAAATAAAACACATTAGTATGAACCTTAAAGCTGTAACAAGACAGCACTGAGTGCAAGCAGTTTAATCTCAATACCACTGAAATCAAAGTATATGATACAAAAAAACAAACAAAAAAACACCAGATAAACCGTGTTCACAAATGATGACAAGTGACCCTGATTTCCCCCCACTCCCTTAATATATAACAAAATGTAATAAAATTGCTGTAAAATGCTAAATAAGTGAAAACGATTGCAGGCATGGGTCCACTTAACACCTAACAGACATTGTGTTGACCAAATTCAACGGTTCGAAAGAATCTCAATGCAACATTTCTTTACAGAAATACGTAACTAAACTACTACTTGCTAGAACAAGGAAACTGTGGAGTAACTTGGAAGAAATGTCAGCTTAAGATACAAATCAGTAGTTACAGTGCATACAAAGGTTCCTTGGAGGGAACTGATATGATCTGGCATTTAAGTTCTGGCGAAAATGCTGGTATATAAAATATGCGCCATGTTTATTCCTAGTCGTGGATCTCGAGGCCATGATGCAGTCTCAAGTGATAGACCTGAGCCACTTCAGGTTGGTTCAGAGGTACCAAGTCTCTTGCTCAGGGGCACGGTGCCATGAGCCATCATGTGATTTTGAACCTTTAAGGTCTTGAGTGATACCCAACTGTTAATGCACTAGCAGAATCCAGAAAGAGAGGAGGGAAAAAAACAAAAACACACCACCAGATTAAGGAGGTTTTTCTCTGTTTTGAAACGGACCAGTATGGACACAAAAGCAGCCCAATTCTTTCGTGAGAGGATTTCAAAAGAGATCAAATAATATAAAAATTTCTTAGCCCACAGCTTACAAAACTGGCTGCCAAGTTTTCAGCAGAATGTTGCTACTTTTTCCATTGCAGGACCATATTACATTAAGTACAACACATTTTTGCTGCTGCTTGGTTTACATGGAGATTTTTGACAGATAGCTACACTCTAGTCCTCTTAAAACAACCCCCTTATTCATTCATTTTTAGAAAATAATAATAAAAAAAAACAAGGGAAGAAAAGAAAAAAAAGGGAAAGGAAATTGTAATGGCAATAGAGAAAAGAAAAGAGAAAGGGAATTAAAACGGGAACGGAGCGGGTGTGGGAAAGAAAGAAGGAAATACATGGGAAGGGGAATAGAAAAGAAGAAATTAAAAGGAGAGAAAAGGAAAAGAAAAAGAGAATGGTAAAGAAAAAGAAAAATTGAAAGCAGAATTATATGAATTTTATGGCAAAAGAAATAGAGATTAATTAAAAGGGAAAGAAAAGATAAAAAGAGAATAAAAAATCTGACAAAAAAGAGCTGAAAGAAAAAAAGGACATGCAAAAAGTGAAAGAAAAGGGGAAAAGAAAGGGGGGTGGGGGGTGCAAATGAAAAAGAAAAGAGAAAAATGCTGCTAAAGGGAACACCAGGAACACAGAAAGACAGGAACATTAAGCAAACTGTTGCGTTCCCTAACTGACCTTTTCTTGCCCAGTGTGTGGTCTATACCCTGAGTGAGGACGGGGGTGAGCATGAAGATGAGCAGCTCTTTTACTGAAATTAGGCTTGCCAGTCAGTTTAAAAATGCAATATGCAATAAAAGTCTCATTTCTATCGATAGAAATCCATCTCCTAGTTATAATGACAAGACATGAAGACAAGAAGAAACAGGGGTGGACTACTAGCATTTAAATCAGATGATCTACAGCAACGACTTCTCACAGACTTCATGCTTTAAATTCATGAACTTCATGCTTTAGATTCGTATTTCAATGCAGAGAATGCAGGCACGGAGAGGAGCACGTCATGTTCGAGCAAATCCTGAAGCGGACCGCATCTTGTAATTTCTGAACAGGAAACTTAACTGTACATGAATCCCCAACACTTACGATGAAAGAACTGATAGAAAAATATAAAAGGACTCGACAAAAGAGACAGCAGCGTGGGGCGGAAAAGTCACACCCAGTCTGTTTTTAAATTGAAAGTGCCCTTGCAAACACACAGGTCCCCACATGCCTGCAGAGCAAACATGAACTAGGTGGCCTGGCAGTAATGGTGATACTTGAGTAAGGGGTGCGGCAGCCATCTTGACTCTGTACACATTCTTGCAACAATGGGAAGCTTTTACTCTCCCATGGTACATTACAAAAGACTCCTACGGCCTTGTGTTTCACCGGCCACCTGTGGGCTGAGGAAAATATATAATTTTTTTTTTTTAAAAGCTAATCTACAAACAGATTACATTGCAATTTCTTTTGCAAATTCCTTCACTGCATTAATCAGCACAAAGATTGTCAATAACCTCTAATCAGGAATTAACTAAGTTTGCTGCTCATATCCTACGCTTGGGAAATCACCTGATCCTGTCAAACATGTTTTAGAAGGTTATAGAAGCCCGTCAGACCCCACACATGCATTTTTAATTCGAGGCAAAGCCAAATGAACCATGGGAACTAGAAAACGTTTAAACGCAGCAGAAAATGTGTACACAATGATAAGCTCGAGGAGAGTTACAGCTTATACAGGGATTTACCATCTTCCTCCGTCAAGGCTCCTTAGATCTTTGGAATTACATCAGGGCAAAACCGTGGTATGGGCAGACACGTGAATTAAACCGGAGCTGAAGTAAACCTTATTATTATAACTGTAAACCCCTCTGAAATCTGTAGGTATCTCGTATAATTACATTTGAGAAAAATGAGAATGCTGTAGGTTTCAATCCTGACGTGGCACTCCAGGGAACTTATTAAAGATGAGCTGCTACCAAGGCTAACATCTGGCCTAGATTAGGATGTGAAAATCGTTTCAAGCAGAGCAGAGCTTGAAAATTAGATTTTAACCTGCGGACAGGAACGGCTACTTCCAGGCAATAGTTTAAGCTTAGGAAACATGATAGCTAAACAGCTTTGCCAATCATCCGAATGCTTCCTGAAATAACTAAACTGTTGCCGTGGGGAATATGGAGATCAAATAATATTCCTAATTGTTTCTGAAAATTGAACTTTATTGACCTTTCTGGGTAACGGGATGTCCAAGAGACAAAAATACTCAGACTGCTCGCTTTAAGTTCCTCTCCTCGACAACTTGTCAAAATAAATTCTATTTGCCTTTAAGCACATCTCCAACGATGAACAAGATGCGCGTTGTGACCTTTTAAATTATGTCTGAGCTGCATTCGAGGCGCGTTAATCCAGAAATAGCCTGTAATCAAAGTGGTAATGGCCGCTCTGTCTGCACGCCTCTTTTTAGAACCGTTACGAGTGCATGCTGACGAGCACGCTGAGATAAACGCTAAAGATGTTCATTTCACTCTTCGTATTTGGGATCTTGCATGTCATGTGAAGACCACTGTCGTGGTGCAGAAAAACAGGTGGCAGGAGTGACAGTTGGCACAATAGACTGCTCACAAATCACCGCTTCAGACCCAAAGTCTGGGCAACGTGACGCCCTTCAAGTGGGCTTGGTGTGCCTCTTGTAGATTTCCAAGGTCGACCTGAGTGTTAAAACAGTTTGAAGAGAATAACCTGTTAATCAAGGGATTTCTAGAAATCTTCCAAAACAGGTGGGGGTGCTTGGTCTGCGCAGATACAAACACCTATCTAGGACATTCCCGAGGGTGGTGTTGCCAAAGCTTCATCTTGCTTCTTTATCATTGAGGAGTATATAAACAGCCTTGCCAGCCCTCGCCTACGCCACCCTCAAACCACAGCACTTTCTGCTCCTTGTAATGAGACAAAAATAGCCTCAGCAAGGTCAAGGCAAAAAGTCTAGACAGCAGGCGACACCTTATCTACACCACCTCGAACCAATGATCAACTGCAAATGCGGCCACAGCCCCATAAGTCTGTTACAGTGTGTGTGTGTGTGTGTGTGTGTGTGTGTGTGTGTGTGTGTCCGTGTGTGTGTTTTATTAAACAACAAAAAAGCTACAACTTGCTTTAGGCAGGCATTCAAGGACAAAGAATGAGTCAATCGCACTCTCAAATCAGCAGCAATGAAAATCTCAGGCTGCGGGCTTCCTTGGCTTTAATCGCAAGATGGACGCCGTCTCTCTCATATATACATGTTGGAGCTGCACCAAGTGGCTGCAGAGAGAGAGAGAGAGAATCCCTGATCCTGTGAATGAGCAGTTCAGCTCGCACTGAGGCGATGCTGGCGTGTTAAAGCAGGATTGACTAAACGCTGCCGCTTCCTCACTTTCACTGATCTAGGATGACACCGCTTAGGATGCCTGAGGAAAGAGTGAGAGAGAGTGGACTTGCTGTTGAGTAGAGATGACAGCGGTGGGGGGGTTGAGAAAGAAAGGTGTTCGTCACGTTTCCTTAACCAAGGGGATGACAATGGTATTCAGAGTGTGTTCTACAACTAGGCGTGGAGTCCTCTTGGGAATTGGAAAAAAAAACACCACCACCACTGTCACACTACCTTATCCTTCATGTCTTCACTCTGTCTTTCCCTGTGTGCATGCGTGCGTGTGTGTATCAGGGAGGGCGTTAAGAGGACACGACGCTACGGTGCTGAACGACTCTGGGCTGAAAGACAGCTCTTCAAAGATGATCGATGTTTGCTCAGAACAAACTGCGGCGCTGTGCTGTGGAAGGAAGCGGATCTCTTTCCACCCTCTGTGTGTTTGACACGCATGTATCAAAGCCGCGATACTTGGGGTGCAAAAACGGCGCTGCGCTTCTGAAGGTGCGTTTTGAGTGCCGAAAGCAGCGTGACATGAACCCCTCCTCTCTCCCCACGCGCTCCGCAAACTCCTTGGGGAGAAGCAGATGGCTTCGCTGAGGCACTCAAAGTTGTGCCATGTAACCTGCTGAAAAGAAACACATCTGCCGAGCCCATCTTGGATTAAAGACTCGGGCCAATAAATAGTTCAAACACGCACAGTAGATGTCAACAAAGCTGACGCTAGTGTAAACTTCGAGCGCATGGTTTAAGATGTTTGAACAATAATGGCACCTGTTTCGACAGAAGGGAACCTGTGGTTGATTATGAAGGAGGCAAAAACATGGCCCGAAGTTATCAGAACCTGCACATGGAAGAAGGGAAAGTGCTACCGTGTGTTGATACTAAATACAAAAACAAACAAAAAAACACCAACATTTGAGAAGGTTGTTGCTACAGAAGACAGTTTTGTGAGGTTTTGAGAGAAACCAAACCAGAAAGGCAGAGTTTTAATCAAATTTTAGACAAAATCGAAGATTTGAGGGCATGAGAAAGGACAGGGCCAGACAGGGTTTGCAAATGCAGGTAAAGACGTAAAAAAGATACAGATCTAACACGTTAATCTAAATTGCCCGCGATGCGAAATGAAAATTTCGACTAACCTCACCAGACATAAAGACACAAACTGTGTTGCCTGTGAGGTATTTTCTGCCTGTGACTACCCTGGGACAGAATTACAGCTTCCTTTGTAGAAAACAAGCAGGTGATGCCACCTGCTTCGAGCGTACAGTACTATACTGTAACTACAAGTCTCTGTGTCTCCACTATGGAGTTAAAAGCTTCAGCAAAATACATACAGTGTAGCAAACACCTGACAAATTGTAGCTTGCACAGGGATGTGTATCCACATCAGTGCCTGTAAATACTAATAATAGGGGATTGCATGATGTGAAAGGGAAAAAAAAAAAAAAAAAAAAAGAGTTGAAATTCTCAAATTTCATCCGGTAAGTTAAGTACTTACCGGATGTTCCTATCGCAAAAGCTTGCACATATGGACTTGGAAGAGCTACAGTACATAACTTTAGGATGGTAACAAACCTACCATAACTTCAATAAGGTATAAGAGGAAGGTAAAACACTTGCTCTTATTGTAAAATACCAAATAATCTGTCAAACCATCCTGTCTTTGTTGTACCTGTGTACAGTCTACTCCAAGAAATGCAGCGTTTCTTTAAACTTGTGTAGTGTTAAAAAGGCCATGATGTGCCTTTCAAACTTTCCAAGCATGACCATACTTCCTGGATCTGCAACGTTCTCTAGATATGTTTAAATCTACTCTCAAATCATGAGGTTATATGACATTAAAACAGAGGCTCACACTATAACCATAGCATGTGTCTGCGAAAAGCCTCTAACAAAACAAACGTGTACACAGGTCAGGTCACTGTGAGCTGCTCGTGAACAACTGTGAGCAGAACATCTCCGGAAGCAGAAACAAAGTCGCCAGTTCAGAGGCCAAGCCGTTATTCGGTGTGAAAAGCGGGCGTTGGTGTTTAACTGCGAGAAGTAACATGGGCTTGCTTCATGATGTCAACATCCCAGGCTGTGTTTACTGGGATTAACTCTGCCAGAGAGTCGAGGGCCAGGTGGAAGATTTCACGGTTTGGTTCTGTCAGGCATACAAACATACAACCTCATTTTGTCTCTGGAGGGTGAATCCCTTCACCGGTGGTCTGCGTGGCGCCTGCGCGCTCTCCATCCAGGAAAAATCTGGATGTTGAAGTTGAAGTTGTTTAACATTTTGAGGGTTGCCATAGTAGGTAATACGATGCTGGAATTTTTAAATCCTCTAGACAACAGCTGGATGTTTCAGTGTGAAAAGAATGGAAGTTCTTCGGTTGTTTAACTTTTCACTACAGTTTACAAGTGTTTGTCGAATGCCTATTAAGGGGGGGTTGTATGAGGGGAAATTTCATAATCCAGAATGAAATAAATAACTACAAGCAGAAAGACTGGATTTGTACAGTTGGATACAAGTCCAGATCTTAGTCCATAGACCAATGCTTCTGCAAAAATTCAAAAGGTGGTCAAGATTGTTTCCACTGTTCAATGTTATGAAAGCTTTAACTGGGATGCAGAATAATTTCTTTAGCAACATTCCATCATGCATTGGGCCTTAAGTCTCTGCTGATCATCACTGTTGCGTTCTCGCCGACTTTGGGGTTCTCCAGGAAAACGGAATTTTAAACTTCAATCTCTCAACATGGATTCTTGTGTTTAACGGGTAATAAAGCACCTCATCAAGAGTCACCACCTACACAGTAGATATTGAAGTCATATTTCCAGCAAACACATGGTTGACGGCGCCACTTCAAAAGCGGGATCTTGACTTTAGCGGTATTCATTGATCTCTTTCCAGGTAAGACGTTTTTCGAGTAGTCTGGTTTCCCAACAGATATGCGTCAAGGACACAGCGTTTAAAGGATATCAGAGTGCAATCAGGTCAAGCGGTTTGCGCAGGAATAAACAGTTTTTATCTGTGAAGATAAGACCCAGCGTTTTTTCCCCATTTACATAAAAAAAGACGAAAGAATAAGCTATTACATTTGGAATAAACATACTTTATTCAACCTCCAAAGCTTGCTTTGTAAGCGTTGGTATTCGCACGTAGGGAGAAAAAGAAAATGTGATGCCTAATCTTAGGCGTGTTAATGGGTTATCAATTAACCTAAGCACTTGGCAAATCCCTTGCTCTAAGGTAAACGATTGCAAAAAAGACGGTGTGAACGCAGGCGCCATTCATGTGACTGAGTCTTTTGTTACAGAACAGGTGGGGATGAACAAGCAGCTTCGAATCTGAATGACGTCCCCTCCCCTGAATAAGCGCGCTCACTTTCTCTGCTGTTTCCTAGACCAATCTGTTAAGAAATCGCAGGTGGTCCTTTTCTTTTTGGGCTTCCAGTTTAGAGAAATGTGACTGCGCTGGCTCCGGGGGTTTGCTGGTTCACTGAGCTTGGTACGGTCGACTCGACAATTACC
This sequence comes from Leiocassis micropogon, assembly GCA_028565275.1. NCBI lineage: Eukaryota > Metazoa > Chordata > Actinopteri > Siluriformes > Bagridae > Leiocassis > Leiocassis micropogon. The sequence goes on from JAOVVA010000001.1 coordinate 18,006,124, forward strand.
CTCTTCCTCACTCACTAACTCACTCACTCACTTGCTACGGCTAGATCACAGCGAACAGCCTCTTACTTCAGGAAAAAACCTGGATAATTTGCAGAGGGGTCAGAGAGCACCACAAACTCACCGGGCTGGGGAGCTAAAGAAGAGCACTTCCTTCTGCTCTTATTCAATTCATGAAGCCACAAACTGGTTATGGAAAGAACAGCAGGTTAACTCTTTTTAATCCGATCACTTTGTGTTGGGATATGGAAATACAGAAGTAGCTAGTCAGGTAGCGATGTTGTATAATCCAGGTTGACACTCCAACTATTTTAAAGTGTCCACAATAATTTTACAGTAAATGTACAACTATTTCTTTATACAGTTTCCAGTTTAACTGAAAATCTGCCAAATACATTCCAAGTCAATGAATTTCTCAGTATCTCAAAAATTTTTAAAAAAAACTTTCTGAAATTCTATTAAATTGAGAAAGAGAGAGAGAGAGATAGAGAAAGATGACACCACAGCAATCTTTCCTGACCGAGTCCAACATACTGGCTATTGAAAGGCAGGTTTATCACAGAGCTGTGAGAACACGCTGCAAAGGCAAAGCTGCAAGGTCGTACGTCTATTCGTGGCTGTTTTTCTTAAAGAAAAAAAAAAACGTCAAAGCTGAGGTTTTGGACAAAAGCGAGGCGGATTCTGACGCAGCATAAAGTCTTAAATGTGCCTGAATGGAGAGCCGCACTGCTGCTAGAAGTTGATGATACAGGTTCACAGATTACTCAGACCTTGTCAAGGCTGAGTGAGTTAGGATTGATTAGGAATTTTTTAAAAGTGCCACAAATTAATGAAATGTTGAAGAAACCTGCTATTGCCACCTTTTGCAACCAAATTGATTAAAAAAAAAAAAAAAAAAATCACTCAAATAAAGAAAAAAAATAATAATCCCTGGTGTTCACTGAAAATTAGCTTTTAGTTAAGACTAACAACTCCCCAAGTGTGAATAATTTCAGAACTTGGTTTATAAGCCGTTCTCTGAGAGCAAACCATCTGCAAATTTCGACGCTTAAGCCGAAATAATGGAAAAACCTCTGAGACTCAGTTATAAGAACAGCAATAACAAGATGGTAATTGCTGTTGCAGGCTTTGACCCATTTCTAGTAGAGACCATATTTTAACATCAACTCAAACATGGAAGATGCCATGAAAGTGTCTTTTGGTTTTCTTCTATTCTGCTTAGATTGCGAACAGTTTGGGGGGGGGGGGAGGGTAAATAAAATTAAATAAAAAGAGAGAGAGGGAGAGAGAGAGAGAGAGAGACACTTGACAGACTGTATAAAACGTTCATAATTTCGTGCGTCTTTGTTTTTTGTTTTTTTTTACCCCAGTGACTATCAGAAGGTTTTATACACACTAAACTACAATCATAAGCCGTTACTTGGAACTGGGGCAAGGCAAGTTCGTTTGTAGATTAAAGTCTCTATTCAGGCCTATTTGCTGAAAGAATTAGCGTTTGATATGTGATTTTCTTGTATGGAATAGTGCTGAGCAATTTTATGATTTATTCTGTCCATATAAAAAAAAAAATTTGTGTTCTAATCAAGATTGGTCTTTTTATATATAACCAAATCATCAAAACACAGTCTTCTAATATTCATAAATGTCTTAGATAAAAAAAACAATAACAAAAATAAATAGATAAATAGATAAATAATAATAATTAAAAAAACAACAAACAGCATGTCGCCAAGAACTGAGCTTGTACCAAAGAAAGGTTTAAATATCACTTTAGAGATACAGAATTGGTCCATGTTTGAAAAGTCAAATGAAAAAGTATAAAAACATAACGGTGAATTACATCAAAAGCAATAATTCGCTGCACTGTTTTTATCCTTTGCATGTTTAACTATTGATGAAGGGATGTATATTTTCTCTCTTGAATAGTTGCGTTTTAAACTTCACAAATGAGTACATCTGGATTTTGGTTAATCAAAAGCTAATACTTGTATATACAGTATAACCAGGACGTTTTACATTGTTTATTTCTAATGTTGGGCGCAGCCATGTTGATTTGACGTCATTCTCTGAACAGCGATGGAATCCAGATTTGACAATCAGCCACATGCTGTGGTATTTCACGTCTAGAAAAACATGTTCTCTATTTACTCTTTTGAAAAAGAAGAGTTTGCAGAATGAAAGAATAGGAATAACGCAATTTTCAGGAAAAAGTGCAAAGAGTTTTTAATATACTTTTCTTTTAATAATTTACTTAAAATAATACTTATTATTATTAGCACTATTTGCTATAGATGGTGCTGTTACAGAATTTTTAAATTATTACTGAAAAACAAATAAACTGAATAAATTGTGTAATATTTCTGTGCATTAGGTAAAGGTGCAATAATAATAATAATAATAATAATTATTATTATTATTATTATTATTATTATTAACAGCAACAACAAGAAGAAGCAAGCCATGGATTAATGAAGCAATTAATGCACAAACTGCTAAAGTGCTCACACAATTTTTGGACCTAACAAGCCTAATTTATCATTAGAGACCAGCACTTAAAGTAGTCATTTAAAATCAAAATGATTCAGGAAAGCAGCACTGATTATTTAATAACTGACAAAAATAGGTAATTATTAAACAGCAGCACATCTCTTACAAACTGAGATTTGCTCACGTTCGCCTACGTTACCTTCTTTAACTCTTTCAACAAGCAACAAATTAAAGCCTTACTATTTTACGTGTACTTTGGCTCCTATGATAAAATGCTTCTCGCTTGCAATCTTGTCCTGACAGTGCAGTGTTATACAATGAAACTGTACACAGAACGAGACGCCTCCTCGCTCTGAAACTGAACCCCTGGTTATTTACGAGCGCCACTACAGAAATCTAGGTTAGTCTGCGGATTGAACCATGAGCCGCTGCGCGTTGCTGTGCTGCAGCGCCCGGAGCCTCAAAAGGATGGAGCGGCACGCAGGAAAACAAACAGGAGCTGTGTGTGCTTGAAGAAAGAGCTCCTTATGCTGTGAGTGCGGGTTCGCCCAGCCACGCCATCTTTCGATTAGGTTTCAAATCTGATCGTGACTCTGCCTTACGTGTCACGTTATGAAACACGACTCTGTGTTAACTTCCTGGCTGTTCTATTTCAAAGGCCTTTGGCGTACATACTGTATAGAAGAGACAGGATAATCGGAGTTGCACGCCAGATCTGTCAGGCAAGCGCATGTGTATGTCTGATGTACAAAATGGCTGGTAGTCCCTACCACCCTCTCCATCCCACCCCAGCACACCCCGGTTTTCTATTTTTAAAATCAAGTGGGGCAAAGTTACATGGATAAATTTAGCACTCTACTGGAAAGGAGGTCGCAAGTTGCATTCTTGTACTGTTTTGAACTCAAATTACACGCCTAAAATAATAACAGTAAACGCTACAATACCAAAATACTCACCAACACGAGATTTTATATCACAGCACTGTTGGATTTTTTAATCTGATTGGTCAACTATTTAACAGATGAGAAGTTTGGAAATTTGCTGTAGTATAAAAGGATTAAACCACTGTTATAATAAAATAATGCATTTCAGCCCACCTTTAATCAAACTTTATTTAATAGAAATTTCACAACACACTACATATACATGGTCACACCCATGGGCCCACCTTTCACTGCCTCATGTGTTGTATATATACAGCCACCTCTAGCCATTTCAGGAAACCAGAAACCCCTGGACAATTAGTACTCAATTACGTTAAGCTTCTTTGCTTTGAACCAAAAGGTCTACACTTGATCCCCAACAATTATCTCTTTGGGGTCCATGTCTCCTAATATTCTAGAAACTGAAGTATGCTTCAGATGCCATATAATTCTTACTAAAGATGAAGAATCAAGCTGGTTGCCGTGCATGCCCAGGACACCCTGGAAACACGAGCACCTCCTGTTCCCCTCGTAAAAAAAAGAGAAAAATAAAAACAGATCGCCAGCATTGTGAAACAAGAATGCACATGATAGCTGATCAGCAGCAAACAGGCTCTTAAACGGCACAATATCGCAGTGATGGATAACTAAATAATACTTTCAGTCACTAAAGAAAAACTGTCTGAGAACAAGAATGCTCTCCAGGATACAAAGTGCATAAAAAGCCTGCTGAGGTCTGGAACTTATAGACAGATGAGAGAAAGATTCACCTGTACCAGGGTGACAATGATAAAAGTCTGGAGGAAGAGAGAGGGGGGGGGGAAAGGACTGAAAAATCTGTAGCACTGCCTCATCGGTTGAACTCTTATTTTTATTGATGATGACTCTGTCAAAGGCAGAGGCAGCAGGATGAATTCTGGCACATCTAAATTTCTCAGATCCAAGCAAGCACCTTGAAACATGGAACATGCAGTTTTTTTCACACTGGGGTCAATGTGATGTTTAATGTTGTTTCTTAGTAACGACAATCAGCTGTTCTGAACACTGAGCTGCAGATCATGATCTGGAGTCAAAGCCAAAAAAAGGGGGGAAACAGAAACAAAAAAAGTAAGGAAAAAAATAAATAAATAAATAAACCAGGCAAAGCATTACAAGGGATGATGTGCAGCATCTGGTAATGTCTACAGGTCACAGCCTTCAGGAAGCCATTACAGCCACTGGATGGATTTGCTACTGAGTAACATGACATTATTTACTGTTATGTTAATCTGTCTAATTACTTGGAAAATAAGGACCAAGAACAAATGATGGCTCTGACTCCCATATGGTTCACCTACCACCCAGCTGCTTGTTTATTAATTATTAGATTTGTATTTTTCAAGTAAAAAAAAACAAACAACAACAAAATCAGATTTTTTTTCTAATTGAAGAAAGCTGTTATTTCACATAATTAGGCTTACTTTTTTATATAACCGTATACAGAAATACCAACAAGAAAACCACAAACGAGTGCAATTACAGAGCCAAGAGAGCTGTTTTCAGGACGGACCTAATCAATATGGCTGGCTATCAGCTTCACTACATAACACCGAAGGTGATCGAGGAGCCTCGGGGACCGCAGCAATACCTACTATCGCAATTATACTCAGGACTCTGGTGGAAAATTAGACTCATTTACTATCCACAACAGCTGGCTGCACCATTTCGGAAACAATCCGGACACAAACTTTGCAGGGCACTGGATATTACTGAGAACATAAGAAAAGTATTCCACACATGAGCTGGGGAAAAAATATATATATAATAATACATTCGGAAATGTACGCCCGTCTTCTAATTTTATCCCACCTCCTCTAGTTCTTCCCCAGAGGCCGAAAAGGGAGTTGGCAGAACATGGCTCAGCCTACATGCCAAGGCAGAGATACCGCTCCAAACCAACAGCACGTACACACACTACTATATATAAACGCATAAGCATGTATATACTAGTCCGGACACAACTACATACACGAATGTAAAGAGGAAAAAGTCAACCCACTGCAGGGTAGCTAGAGTCTTTTGAGGCCAAAAAGACATGCTGATCATCTTAACGTTGTGTATTAAATTTGTGCATGATGTCCTGCAATGTCTAAAATAAATCCAGACATAATTATACAGACAGACATGGACAGCTGAGGAGGGACTTTGCTTTCACTCCCATATTACTTGCAACAAATGTACAAAGTAATAGACAAATATCTAGCTTTTAAGCCTTACAAACTTTAAACATTATTCTTTATCGAATTTAAATCTGATCATAATTATTTCACATGATCACATCACCTCCTTAATCCACACACACACACGTATATGAGGATCGGGTGAAAAGACAAATCATTACAGCTTGATCAACCTTGAATACACACAAGGATCTGCTCTCAACACACAGTAATGTGTAACAACACTATGTGGGTATTCTTTAAAAAAAAAAAAAAAAAAGAAAGAAAGAAAAAAGACCAGACTGACAAATCAATGTATCAAATATATGTCACAATTGGGCCCGTTTCTATACACATACCTTTAAAGACTAAGTGATGTGATTGTTCTTGAATTGAAAAGTGTAATCAAAATAGCTCAGCATGTCAACCACATTATCTGTCGATTAAGTTTGTGCAATATGCAAAAGTGTTCCAAGCTTTAATCAATTTAGCATTTTATATTAATATTTATACTTTCTACACTTGTCCTCCTTTAAGATTTGGATACTTGAGACATGAAAATATGTGCAGTCTTGTGCATTAAGGCTTGAACAATCTGTCATAACTACACACTAAACACTTTATTACACATTCATCATTCTTGCTCACATGCATATCTCAATCAAAACGTGACAATGCCATGTCATCGATAAAGATGATCACATTGATGTGTGTTTAACCAGATCACATGAGTGTGTATGTCTTTTTTTTTTTTCTTCTTTTTTAAGTAACCAGCTCTCAGCCCCAATGCGTTTAGCAAGCTCTAGACACAGACTGCAGGAGATCGCAAGACAAATAACGCCTCCTGGAGCCGACAAAAAGGTGGCAAACATCTCAATACACACACAAAACGTGATGTACGTGATTGAACCAGACACACACGCGAATAATACACCGAAATGAGAAACGCGCTTGCGGTTACTGCGGTCACTTTTACATGTATCTTTACACAACACACACACATACCTAATCAACGATTACCTACCTGAGCTGTATTTACACACCAGTGCTGTGTTTAAGCTTGATCTTTATCTCTAAACAATTGTAATTTGTTTCCACTGATCTCTATTTCTCTCGCTCTCTCACACACTTTCTCTCTCTCTCTCTCTCCCCCACACACACACACACACACAGCCAGTGATCTGACCGCAATGTCTCGAAATGTCAAAGCCCAAATCGGTAAAGGGCGCTGCTGCACCCTCTGTAAACATTCGACCTACGTCAACGAAAAAGTCGACTTGTCGTAGGAGTCGTTTACAAGAAATAGAGGAAAAAACTAAAACAACAAAACACTGGCTCTTAACACAAACAAATCTAATGTAGCAGCATCTATAACCAAATTTACACCGCGTTTTTAACGTTACTGTATATTATTTTAACCTCACTAGCCACCTTGCTAACTCCCACAGTCAGAACAAACCATAACGAGAAATTAAACACGCTTTTAAAAGAATATTTGTTTGTTTTCCACAAAAAAGCTAGCTTGCTAATTAATAACACCCGACCATTTCAAGTCATCCTGTAACCTATTTCACCCCACCCTAACCTCACCACAAACCTCAAACCTGTCCGATTCGTTAACATTACCCAACTAACCTAATCTAGTTAACGTTTAACGGAAATTCGAACACAATGTTTTAGCAAGCTAAATTCTTCGTTAAAGTCGTGCCACACAAATGACGTTAGCCAGTAGGCTAAGCGTTACACATAACTTGACGCCTAACACTTAGCCTTCGAGTGTGTGTGTGTGTGTATGAGTGTGTATTTGATAGAACATCAAAAATATGTATTAAATTAGCACGGTTGTGCTAAGATAACGTGATGCTAACAAGCTAACACCTGTTCGCCAGGGAGAAGGGCTAACGTTATACAGTACACAGCTAGCTAGCGTCCAAACACCGGGCTAACGTTATATACATACGTATACACAAACATCGTAGGGGTTTCAAAGATAAAAGAAATGAGTTTAAATAGATTAACATAACATGATAATAGTGTTCAGGAGTATTTTATCTCGTTGATGTACGACGCTAACGTGTACATTTAAGGTGGAACATAATTTCTATAGATAATTATATTATTATTAGTGTTGTTGTAAGTGTATTTACAGTATCTACCGTACCCAGGCTATATATATATATATATATATATACACACACACACACATGTATATGAAGCGAAAGCAGAGCTCATTGTGTTTTCTTTTCGTAAAACCAATCCGCAAAGTCGGCCACTTTGGCACAAGCCAGTCCTCAAAACCTTGACTAGTCTTTCGGAGAGATAGAGATAGAGACTGAAATTCCCTCGCAATCATTGAAACATACTGTAAATAGCAAAACCAGGAAATACTAACCGTTTCCAAAGCTTGAGCCAAATCCCTTCGGTGTATATCTTCGCTGCGAAAGCAAAATAGCACACACCACACACACCACAAATGTCCCAGTAATGTCGTGATGGTTATTCAGGTTATTCTTGTCCCAGCTTTCAGGAACACAAACTCCCTGCACGTCCTTTTCTTTTCTCCCCACTCCTTCCTTCACATACTGTATCTCAAAGCAAATCCACCATTTAAAAAAATCACAGGCTTTTCACTTTGTCTGTGCAGAAATACCACTGGGTTGAAAAAATAAAATAAAAAAAAACCCTATACTAAAAACTCTTGGGAAAGGAAAATCACATGACGGAGGGGTCTCTGAGAGCCCTCTGTCCAAGCACTGCGTCTTCTTCGGACCCAAGCACCAGAGTGAATCAGTATTCCTCAGCTTTTCCCCAGCTCCTCCGCAGACGAGCTGTGTAATGGCAAGTAAAAGCAGCCAGGTTTGGATATACGAGTACTCTTTAAGTCCCCACCTCTGTGTGAGAGAGAGGAGGAGGAGGAGGATAGCGCGCCTTCACTCCTCCCCTTCAAACACTAGGGCTTCTGTGTGTTTTCTACATATACAGTAGTACAAGCCATGCCTTCACTCAAAGCATACTGACAAAGAGCTATGATTGTGCAATCTATCTATCTATTTATCTAGCTAGCTATCTGACATCTTGATGGCTTCATATAAAATTCATTGTGGTGCTGTACAAAGTAAAAAAAAAAAAATCAATTATATCACAGTCCAAATACTTATGGACCAGGCTGTATCTTTTTTTATTTTTTAACAGTAAAATATGTATTCATTTTTCTTCAGTTTTTATGTCTTGCAATCTACCAAATTAAGTAGTGCAAGTAGTATTAAGTATTGCATGACTTTGCTCAAAACATTCTGACAAAGGGATCTATCTATCTATCTATCTACTGTATCTATCACATCCAATGGCTTCATTCAAAGGCTTCATTCGAATCCATTATGAGGGTGTATGGAGACAAAAAAAAATACAGTCCAAATACTTATGGACCTCACTGTATATGTTTTGCAGCTTTTGCAGTATTTCTGTTTTTGTTTGTTTTTCAGTTTTTATATATAGTCTTACAACATATCTCTCAAATCACTGATCTATTTATGTATCTATATCTATCTATCTATCTATCTATCTATCTATCTATCTATCTATCTATCTATCTACATACCTACCTACCTATCTGCTTGTCTGTCTATTTATCTATCAATAACATCCAATGTTGTAATTTCTAATCCATTATAATGGACAAGAACACAAACACAGATCACTGTCAAAATACTTATGGACCTCACAGTATATATATATTTGACTTTTATTGCAGTAAGTATTTTTGCTGTTTTTTTTCATTAGCTTTTATATATACAATCATACACAATGTGTCTCAAACCATGCAGGTGCATGTATGCATGTGCTAAATCTATGTATCGATCTATCTATGGTTTGTCATGGTGGACAAAGTAAAAAAAAATCACTATACAAATACTTATGAACCATATTATATCTTTTTTTAGTTTTTGTTACAGTCAAAATATTTGCTAATTTTCTTCAGTTTTCTATAATAAAACAGTCATACTATGAGTCCCAGTCTACCAATGTATCTATCAAAGGTCACTGTCCAAATACTTATGTTTGTACATATTTTAACAGCTTAAGTATTTCTTAAGTATATATAAGTATTTCTGCTGTTTTTTTTTTATTTCTTCAGTTTTGATACATACACCTATCCAAGATGTCTCTCAAACCACATACTGTAGGTGTGCTATCTATCTATCTATCTATCTATCTATCTATCTATCTATCTAAGGATAAACACAGACTCAAAAGTAACTGGACAAATTGGCAATCATATATATATAATATTTGATAATTTTTTTAAAGGAAAAAAAAACCTTTGTATGCAAATATATCTGCGAATAGTCATGGCCTAATGCTGAGTTTCCTCGCTCAAAATGCTTTGCCAGGACTTACAGAAGCCTCGTTTGCTACTTGTTTGTGGGTTTTTCTGTCTTTAGTTTAGACTTCAGTAAGTGAAAGGCAGCTCAATTGGGTTGAGTTTAGGTGAATGACTTGGCCCTTTAACAGTATTCCATTTCTTTGACTTGGATTGCTTTTGTGTTGTGTTTTTGGGCCATTATGCATCTGTATTGTGAAATGCTGTCCTTCTACTTTTGCTGCAATCGATTGAATCAGAGCAGGAAGTGTAGCCCTAGTATACATCCTGATACCTCTATCTGCAGTCATATCATCAATAAACACCAGTGATTCAGTTCCATTAGCAGCCATACATAACCATACCATCACACTGTCTCTACCATGTTTGACAAATGTTTGATGTGGTCTGCTTTGGATCATGCTCTCTTTCTTTTCTTCTCTATTGTTTTCCTTTCTGTTTCTGAGTGTTACCAGTGGCTTGCATATTGAAGCAAATCGTCTTTTTTTACATTAATGAAGGCATCTCTTGATTGTAGACTTTAACAATGACACACACACATACCCCCTCCAGAATTGCATGTTTAAGATCATAACACAGCATCTCGATCAGCTCAGACTTTGACTAGGCGATTTCAGTGAAAGTATTTACCAATAAAAGAATTCTGTTTGAATCATTGCAGTCTGCTATCACTTTATTTGTCTTCTGTGGCTTTTTGCTATTGCTGATTTGTCTTTTTTTAGCATTATGATGGCTTTCGACTGCATATTGTGAGTTCACATGTACTGCTACTATATTCAAATTCAACACTTGGAATCAACTCCAGGCCTTTTATCAAGGTAATTTGAAAATGAAATAACTAAGAAACAGGACGCAACTGGCCATCAAACTTCTATGCACATGTAAAAATTGGTGGACTTTTTAAAAATGAATGTATGGTCAATGCAATATTTTTTTGTTAACCTACTTGAAGTAAGGCTAAATGTCTACACTTTATTCACATCTTGACTGCTTCATTTCAAGTTTATTGTGAATACAACAGATGTGTCACTGCGTAAATACCTATTGACCTACGCATCTATCTCAGGTATTGTTATTGTGTTAATTTCTAGTCCCTTTCAGTGTTCTCATATACAATCAAGTTTTACATAACTGTCTAGATGTCTGATGGATGTCTGTCAGTTCCAGTTAAAAGTATAACCACTGTTAAAGTGAAGGTTAGACAGGGAACATGTCTTTAGAGGTGCACTGTTTGACCAATACAATTTCAGCAATAACACCGCACACAACCTGCTCATTTATACAGTTATGTAATCAGCCAATCATGTGTCAGCGATGCAATGCATACAATCATGCAGATACATGGCAAAAGCTAGAAAAGCATCTCAGCATGCACAAAAAAAATGAGGATTGAAGATTTGCTACAACAAAAAAGATCACATGTTCCTCACACAAACAGTAACCTTGTAAAATACACTTGAATGTAATTGGCTGTGCAAAGGTAGTAATATGGTATCTTTGGAACCGAACATTAGAATCGAGCGAAATAATAACGCAAGTACACATAGAGCCCCATGCAAAAGTCTTGAGCCAACTCTCATTTCTTCATATTACTTAACTTTCTTTCAACTGCTCTTATCAAGGGGCCACCACAGCGAACCCTCCAATCCACATCCATGCAGTGGCTGGGTAGTACAGGGTGTGCCAACACACCAAGGGCAGGGCTAGAACCCTGCTCCTCAGATACCGAAATCAACATTTTAGCACCTTAGCCACTTAAGTCAACAGCCTTAATGTGCTGTAAATTAAATAAAAGAAAGAAAAACAAAAATGTTTTACTGTGACAGGATGCAATTGCATAAAGATACAATATTTAAAAAATCAGTTTATGTAACAACCTTAGCAGCAACCTCATTTCCCCTCTTGTTTGTTCCAACCACTCAGTATTCAGCATCACCAGTATACTAATCACAGGCCTGATCATCTCTCACTTGTCATCATCTGCACCTGTTTCTCACTGGTTCATACCTAAAGTTAGATGTTTTTTTCATGCTTCATTGATTTATAGGTCACTGTAGGGCACTTTCCTCTGAAACTGGTCAGTTACAGGGACTGGACTGAAAATGAGTCTGAAAAGGAGCCAAAAAAGTCCTTTAGGAAGCCTGGAGAACTGTACATTAAAAATACAAGAAGGTCTGGCTCTTTGGAGGCAAACTATAAAGAAATGAAGGGTGGACTCAAGACCTTTGCACTGTACTATATCTTATAAAAATAAATGTACACATATAAAAATACCCCATTCTGCAAGTGACCCTTAATGCTTTCTGAAAAACGATCTGAGAAATTACATTTGATCTCCAGTTTTAATGTGACGAAGAAGACAAATGCTTTGTAAGAGGTTTTGTATCTGTAGCTAAAAGGTATAAACAAGGTCCTCTATGATGAGAAACAGAAGAAAACAGCAGTAGATCAGCACAGCCTGAAAAGTGGCAAAATTGGTTAGCGTAGAAGTGCCATACAACACAAACACGTCAATCAACTCAAGTATCTGAAACCCTGTTTCTACAGATAAAGCACTCACTCTCACTCTCCAACATGCAGGTCGATTCCCAAGACTCCTATCTTAGCGATCGATATTGCTGGGTATGAAACTGGCCATCTTAAAGAAAGCCCTGGTGACGATAGGTCAATAAGGATACCCTTTAATAAGGTCAACTTTCCTCAACTGTTCATAAGATCCTAGTTACAAGATATATTATCTTAAAATGTAGACAGTTGATTGATATAGGATTCCTGAAGCAGCTATAAGATGAAAAACAACACAAGTGAAAAATCTAAGGTTGAATGCTAAGACTGGACCTGTGATGTTTTGTTTTTTTTTGAACATGTTTGGTGCCTGTAACCTGGATGATGTTATCTAATGGGCAGCAGCGATCAATAATTCAGTGATTTTCCACTCAGCAATTTTATACTTTTATACTCATTTGCAAGGCACTTTTATCCAAAGTAATTTACATCAAATTCAAGCAGGTAAATGTTTGTCAGAGATATAAGTATCAAATGCAAAAAAGTAGGGTGATGTGTCAGATGAGACTAATATTAAATGAATTTTCAAAAGTATAATCATTGATATGGTCTGTAAACAGTAAATAAGTTTACATCAATGGGCAAGTTGTCAAGACAGCTAAGATGTGCTTGCTGGTAAAATAACAGGCTGTGATTATTTTTTTGCTTCAAGAAAATAAAAGGATGGTGAGGGAATGGCTGTTTATAGCTGTCAAAACATAATTTTGCGGGTGCAAATTATGTTTAATTTTCATAAAACATGAGTGATAGTCACACTGTAAAGCTTAAAAGCATAAACATGAACAATGGGTTAATGACAAAAACATTCACAGACTAAAGGGAAACATTTGACAACAACCGACAAAGTAAGACAAAAGCTAGGAAATGAGAGCTGTACAAGACATGCTATGAGGGGTGTTCAAGTCAAACTGGGACTTTTGATCACGCACAATAACGTCTCGGGTTACTTTGCTGTAACCCTGTTCCCTGAAAAAGTGGGAACGAGATGCTGCGCGAAAGCGCTATGGGAAACATTTCGTCGTGACCGGTTGTGAAGCACGTGTGTGTCAAACACACCAAAATTTTTGGCATATATAACTTCGGTCAGGTGACGTCATTCGATTAGGTGCACCTGGAGGTTATAAATAGGCATGAACTGGAAACATCCTCAGGTCAA
>JAOVVA010000001.1:18035345-18054005 GCA_028565275.1 Leiocassis micropogon
ATCCGTCTATAGATGTATTTTTTTAAATACTGCTCAGAATACATGCTCTGTGTAATTTATATATATATATATATATATTATATTTTATATTCTATATATATATATTTATACTTTTTTCCCCTTACATTTTTCTTATTTATTTCCATATAATTCTGTGACAAAGACCACTTTTAAAAGCATTACACAAATAAAAATTAATTGAATTGATCAATACGGATTGTAATGTGAAATTATCATTAGGACCTGATGTTACATCTTGATGCTAAATCCCTAAAGGGGGATATACAATATATTATGCAGACGGTTTTAATGTTATGGCCTGATTGGTGCATAAGCCCCTTCACTTATCTTCCATTCGTGTCATTATTTAAAATAAGGCTCATTATGAATGTTTTTGGTGGGAATGGAGATGGCGCTACATTAGCGCAGAAAGTACATCGACTTTCACAGAGGGGTCAAACCAACTGTGTAAAGACAAAGTAATCTTAGTGTGACATCAGAATGACAATAATGGTTTTTATCCAGCTGAAAACATGTGCATCATCTGTTTAAAAAAAAGAGAGCCATTTCATCTTCTATTAAATCTGAGTTTTTTTCTTTAAACATGAGTTAATTTATTATGCCCTTATCTGGTTTTTCTTTTATCCCTGAGCCCCGTATTTTATGAATAAAAAATGGACAATTATGGAGAATTACTATTTCCATAAAGTCTTTTTTTAACTTTCCATGCCTCCTTCTCCCTCCCCATCCTTCCTGAAAATGTTAAAGTAGCACATGCAGACCTAATTTTACTTTTCAGCAATTAATCTTTTTTTTTTTTTTTTTAATTGACCAAGAGTTAATTCATCAGGACTACATTTACTCCATGTGTGTGTTCTGAAGATAGGGAGAAAAAAAATGTTTAGCTCAGCACAATAATTGGCTGTCTTCAGAACAAGCTAGCTCTCCTTACGTACTGTGGAGTAAACTTTCAACTCAAGAAGCTGGGCACTTAGCACTTTGTGCTTCATGCAGCTATTTATTATTTTTACATATGAATTGAGAATAATTGGCTTGTAGTCGCCTCGGAAGCATGTGTCCTTGGAGCTACTTTCAGCTGAACTATGGAATTTGTTCGCCAGCTGGGCACACTGCAATAAGAATACAAATTAATGCCTATAGGGAAACTGATGCAATTCCACCTCCAGGATTGTCAGTGAAATTAATGAAGTTTCAAAAATATCGGTGCAATGTGCAGTTTTGTGAGCTGCTACAGTTACTTTCATTTCTGCCGTTAGGTGTTTTATGTTGCTTTTGAACAGAGACAGGACTAGCAACAACTGCAGAATTCCACTATGGAATGTCAAGCTTATACAGTATGTCATAGGGCATAAAATGACGAAACCATTTATTTATTTAGACACACACAACATGTGTGCTTTGTAATTCTAATAAATCTAGCCTAATAAATGTAGTCTACCTTCTTGCATGCAAGAGATGAAATAGGCTAAAACTAAAATTTGCTTACTTTAACAGTTTCAAGTCTTTGGAAAAGAAAAAGGAAACATTTCCAAATTAGAAAATCACCCTGTACCCTGTTACTAAGACACTCCTGGCTGTTCATTGAAGTTGCTTGGGTGAGAAGCATAGCCAAACATGAGTGGTTCATGTATAAGAAAAAGGGTTTATTTCACTTGGACGACTTCCCAAGTCTCAGAGGACACACATGTTAGGCCCAAATCTCTTCGGTTGGTAGTGGTCATAAAATAAGCGATACCAAATTTGCCTAAAAAAATAAGGGAAATATTTACACCATAGAGCTGGCATTGTCAAATGGACGCTGATCTCAGACCAGGGAGGGACCAATACTACCATTCTATGACCCAAGACTGCTCACTCACTTCCATCTAATCTATAGTTGGCTTTCATGCCTGCGGTCATCAATAGCATGGGACAGAGGAACAAAAAAAACATGGAGGGTTCCAACATTCCAGTCTTTCTTCTCCTCCAGCCCCAAGAGTCTTCCCAAACTGAATCCATGACGTTTGGCCAGGCTGACGAAGATCAATGGCGATTATCCGAAGCCTGGAGCTCTTTGAAATTGCAATGTGAGGAGAGATTGGCTGAATGCCATCAGGTCCAAGCCTCTATTGGGTGGTTATTGTTATTTAGATGTGCTGACAGGTCTGCATTTCCCTGGCCTTTTATGTCACGGTTCCTGATTATGTCTCTGCGCCCAAGTAAATGCCTCTCCTCCCTTCCCTCCCATTCATTTTTTTTTTCGGAACAATACAGTCTGTCTAGCAAGTCCTACAAATCAGCACTTGTCTGGGCTACTTCTTTAATGCTTGTTACACACTGGAGCACTCGGCAGTAAATTCTCCATCCAGACAAAGTGCACTGTAAGCTCAAAGAGAGAAGTATGTACATCTCCAAAAGAAAGAATGAGTCCAGCCTTAAATCCGACGGTGTCACTTCGGAGCCGAGCAGACTGCTGTCCTAATCTGACGCCTTTCTTTGACAAGTCTGGAGTGAATGTTTAGCCAACAGGAGGAGATTCCCACTGGCAACCCTAACCAAGAATTATACTTACCTTTTTCACCTCAGGCTGTTTATTCTTCTGTGGCTCAAAATGTGGTGTAAAAAGGTGTAAATTGGTTTAACCTGACCAATAACAAGCACACAACTTCACATAATGTAAATGCATGACGGAGCTATAGTTCTGACTCAGACAACAAGCCCACAGTATCGATTTCCAAGAATAAATCCTGCATTGTTGCTCTCATATTTGGTCTCCTCATTTTTTATGAGTCATCTGTAGCCCATAAAATCTATCCAGTCAAAAATGAGTGCTCTCAATACTCGGCTGACTATACAGTAGAAAAAAAATAAGCAGGTGTAGAGTTAAAGGCCAGCCAATTAATTGACTGTAGTATTTAATAAACTATTACAGCAAACACCTCAAGAATAGAATAAAAAACACACATAATAATTGAAAAAGAAGCTGGAAAACACCATTGTGAACAAAAAGTCTGGAACTACTCCTTCAGGATACTCTTGAAAATAAGTGTTCAAATGGGTCTTATCCAAATTTTCCTTCTGCAGTATGGTTTGTACCACTAGATTGAAATAGAGCCTCAGATATGCAGATGATAAATAAATCTGACCTGATGAGTAAGGGGCAAAACCATATTAGTAGCAAAGTAGCAAACCGAACTCTGACAAAGACCAAAGAATGCACCAAGAACAGGTTCAAAATGTAAAAATGTGAATTTATGAAAAAATTAATACCACATCCTAGCCACATCCCTGTCGGGTTCTCAATGTGTCCATCATGCTGTCATTAATTTCCTATCACGCACATGATCACATGCTCTACCACATGCTCTCGGTCTATTGAGATCGAACAGAGTTATTACTTTCTCTGATCTGATTGTGCTATGCTCTTACCAGATACTTATCATGCTCTTACTATGCTGTCATTGTGTCTGGCGGGTTGGTACAAATATCGTGACAAGTGCAGTGTTTTTCATCATGAAGGAATTGCATCCAGTATTTATAATACATTCTCTGAACATTGACGTGCCCATACCCTGCTGCATGTACGTCATAAATGTGGTAAGCACCAGAGAAACGTAATATGAACTTACCATGGTCTTCTATGCAACAATGCAGTGACATCCCAGTGACAACTCATTTACAACTGTCCCATCTGCGCCATGCTTCGTTGTTACTACACCCTTATTAAGAATCACCAGGCTTTTTTTTAAAATTATGTATGAGAAAAACATGGCGCGCCATTTCAATGGAGACAATGCTACGTCCTTACCAGTTTCTGCTTTATCCATCTTTATTCTCAGGATAATTACTGTTTTAGACTTGCTTAGTATTAGCACCTTTGTTCACTAATAGAAAATTTATCTAAGAAAACTCCAGGATGACTAGACACACATTGTAAGAGCTAATTTGCTCATCTGGATTTTCTGTGTAACCTGCTTGAGTAAATATGCAAATACAAGCCTACAGACTTGATTCGAAATACGGGTATCATTTACAATAGATATCCTTATTCCATCTTATCCTCCATTCGAGTCCAGAGCCAGTCTCTGTAAAATCAACACTCACGTATTTGCCGCGGAAAAATAAAAATCCAGCAAGATGGACACTAATGGCAAATCAATCGAGCTGAGCATTTGCAGAGCTAGCGATGCCATGTTCAGATTTGTGTTTACTAAAAGAAGGACGGCTCACTGATGCATGCACCGGCAGCTCTCAATGTCACAGGGAGCAGGCATTCGCATGAGTCTGAATGAAAAAAGGCCATTGATTCAACACTAAACCAACACACGATGATTCTCTGCCGGAGTTAGCTTTCACATTCCATTATCTTTGGGTCTGAGCATGATGATAATCAAAAGATAAATAAAAAAAGGAAAGGAAAAAGAAGAAAGAGATTGTTGCAAATGGTACAAATGGCAGTGTTGCTTATTGCTACCACTGGAGACACGGTCAAGGTCAGAGTATAATCTTGCTGTCATCTGGCTGGAAAATAATGCTGCTGAACTTTTAGCATTAAGTAGATTTCTGCTCTCGAGAGGTAATAACTCTCAGTCATCATCTGGATGGCTCACAATTTATTGGTGAAGTCACTGACCCTCAAAACATCAATAAGACGTTGGTAATAATACAATTCCTAGTACATCATCAGCTTTTTCTTTATTTTTACATATTACTGGCTGCAGTGGGTCAATGTGGAGAACAGTGCAGAATGCTAATGCGGTTCACATTTGAATACACTCAGAACTCCACTTCTCAAAACATACCATGGCCGACAAACATGACCATGAACTATGATCTTCACTGGCACTGAAAACTCATCATGCACATCTTTACCAATCATACTCACACCCTTTTATACACACACTCCTATCACAATACTCTTTGTGAAGTGTGAAGTGACCTGAACATTGAACTGACCCTCTTGATCTCATTTTGCTAGCTCTTTTTTTTTCTTTCTTCATGATTTCGAATTTGCATTTGATACTCTGCTCATCTTTTTTTGACCTTTGTTTTTTATTTGGTCCCATATTTTGGATCTGTTAACTTATGTTAGTTTGATTAGTCTCAGCCCCTCTCTCATTGCAGGTGCATATTACAGATGAATAAAAGGTTCACTATTCTTTTAGTTTTAAAGAATCAGGTTAAGAATAAAGGTGAGCAACGGAACAAACACCACATTAGTTAAAATGCAGTGCTTTTAGAGTGTTTATGTATTTATCCTTAGTATATAGCTTGTCCGGTTCACCATATGGTGGTTACGTGATGTTACACTAGACTACCAAATAGTATGTTCTATGTTTTTTTAAGAAATATAACCATCTATATTTTCCTAAAATGTATGTTGGTCAGATAAAAATAAACATTATATAGAATAGAATTAAATAATAAACTGCACAATCTGGAGGGATTTTCTAATGAACATACAACACTGTGCAAAAGTCCTGAGCGATCATCATATTAAGTTAAACCAAATTTGTTGACTAAATTAAAGAAACGGGAACAATTGTTTTACTGTGACCAGATGATTTTAAAAGTGCCTAAAGATTTTAAAATGTAAAAAGTGTCTGTTTATGTAACAACCTCAGCAGCAACCTCATTTTCCCCCTCGTCTAGCATCACCAGTAGACTTATCATCTGTCATCATCTGCACCTGTTTCTCTCTGGAGCCAAAGGAACCATGCCTTAATTTTCCTTGAACCATTCATAGATTGCTGTGTGACTTAAAAAAAAAACATTTCTCTAAAACTGGTCAGGTTCAGGGACTGGACTGAAAATGTGAGACTTGAGAACTATTCCTCAAGACTACATTAAAAATACAAGAAAGTCTGGCTCTTTGGATACAAAATATGAAGAAATGGCGAGTGGCTCAAGACTTTTGCCCAGAAATGTACATTTTGAAACTTTTGCATGGTGTATTGAAAATTGTGAGCCACAAATGTCTAGAATTTAAATCATAACTAACAATATGACACACTTTTAAGGTTTTCATTGCGGATTCATTAAGGTTCACCCTCATATTCATTAAGTAAACTTTTAAATAAAGAAAGTAACATGATTTGGATTACATCCAAGGGTCATTATATTTGTATTTTTTACCACATGACTATAATCAGTTTTTCTCCTGACATGTGTCCTGGAACATGTGATTAGAAGGCAAGACACGTGTTTAAAATCAATGTATTTGTTTTAGAGGAAATTCAAAGAGTCATAGGGTCATGAAACATAGCAAGTGACAAGATACAAGCTGAAAGGCTAATTAAAGATATATCTATTATCAGGAATCATCCATCATCAGGAAGTAATACAGGCCTGGGTCTACACATGGAGGCAAACCTGGAAACAAAGACCAGGGAAGACAGAAATGCAGAGCTCGGTAAAGCAAACTGCAAAGAGACAAAAGGACTTTGCAAAGAGACAAAAGGAACATGAGCATGTATAAGGACTAACTAATAGGATAAAATAATTCAGGGATGAACCCAGACCAGGTGCAGACATTAGATAACAGAGCAGTGATGGGACAAGTGCAGAAAAAGGACCAAATCAAAGGCACAAGGCAATGAAGAAAGGGTTGTTTTTTCACGAACCCCTGCTGTACTTGTTACTTCTCTTCTGGTAAAAAGCCACGCCTGCTTCAAGTTTATACCCAAAAAGAGGATTTCACGGGTCCACTCAGTTCTGAGGACATATAATCTTCATTAGGTCAGGTCTAAATACTGATCAGTCTCAGGACAACTCGGGTCAGGCGTGGCAGTGAGTCCCCCTTTGCTGCCTTTTTTTTTCTAAGATTAATGTATGCACCTCAGGTTGTAGGAGTTCCATGGGTCTGTTTTAGGTCCAAGGTTTTTGACCCCTGAAGACCTCTATATCCAAATACACATGCAGTTATTTAAAACACTAAACACATACAGATCACATTATCACCCTAAAGTGACTCAATTCAGATTTTTTTTACCCTAATGTGAGACAGGACTGATTTTTTAGGGATGTCTTAACACACAAATCTTAATGTTTTTCACATCAGATCCGAGTTACTTTTGTGGTCCTAGATCAGGTACATACAGTATGCGATACGCGGTCATGTGACTTAAATGAGAACATCAGATTGAAATCCATACTAGGTTTTGCCCCTGTGTATGCGTAGGGCACTCACTGATGCCAGTCAGTACCAGTTGCGCAGGGATTTAATAGCTGTCAACTAACTGCTTGCCATTCTCATCGCAAAACCATAAGCAAGTTTTTTTGTTGTATGCTTTGTTTAAAATGAATGAGTGGTCGCACAAACTCAAGATGTGTTTTAAACACAGATGGTGCGAGCAAAGATGGATTGATGTACTGTATTTCAGAGGACAGATACATCCACGTTAGTGTCAGATAAAAGTCACTTGTAATTATGAACGTGAACCTGACATTTTGAGCAATGTGGCTCGTAATGTGAACTTACCCTTCATGCCATCACATTACATTCTTAGTACATATTGTATGGAATTTTTCTTTTCATGTTCAGACGGTTGTTGAGTGAGTGTTGGACACTCTCTGGTTCTCTGATCTGTGCCTGTCATTTACAAGTCTCTTCTGCCAGCTTGCATCTTTTCTAACTTGGTCTGACTTTTGGCCTGCATAACCATGATGATCCTTTTTACTCTTTTCAAGAGTGGCTTAAATTCTGCATGCAGCAGCTTCAATAACGAGAGCAGGAAGATTGAAGGTTTTTGTTCCTTACCTTTCAGACCTCCCACTTCCCTCAGGGGCCAATTGTGGCGTGTTTCCTTTGATTTTCTTCAAGATGAACAACAGACGATGAGGAAAATGAGGAAATTTGCCTCCAAGCACCAGAAGGCGTTATTACACTCCTACAGGGGGTCATTAGTAACAGCTGTTTCAGTAGGAGCATAGCCAAATCAGTAAATCACTTGACTGTAGGAAA
The DNA here is from genome assembly GCA_028565275.1 of Leiocassis micropogon. Taxonomy (NCBI): domain Eukaryota; kingdom Metazoa; phylum Chordata; class Actinopteri; order Siluriformes; family Bagridae; genus Leiocassis; species Leiocassis micropogon. The sequence goes on from JAOVVA010000001.1 coordinate 18,043,309, forward strand.
GTCACAAAAATACAAGAAAAGTAATCTCATCAAACAAGTTTTAAAAATGCTCAAATGTAATTAACGGTAACCCAAAAAGTTGGTTCCACACCAAATTTTTAGCAAGTAAGGCTTTTTTGAAAATCTTTCATTAGGAATTTCATAAACAGTTTTTCCTCTCTCTCTCTCTCTCTCTCTCTCTCTCTCTCTGTATTCTTATGAATGAAACAAAGTTGGCACGAAACCAAGCTACTTTCTTTCTACTTATTGGTTTAAACTGTTCAAAGTATTCCCTTATTCAGTTTGGTTGGGGGGTGGGGAGGAGAAACTAGGCTGCAATAATACCGGGGTGTATGTTGGCTATATTTTTTAATGCATGGCTAAAAATCAGCTTTCTTCACAGGTGATTTGAGGTTAAGCCCTGCTGAGCCCACCAGAGCAATCTTCATGAAATAACTACAAAGCAGCTGCTGGCTAGATAAGGAACCCTATATATTCTTAAAAAAAAAAAAGCAAGTGGGAACCGATTCGACCTCCGAGCTGCTTCTCTTTCCTTTGCCTCTTACTAATCTTAAAAAGAAGCAAACCTGGAATTATTAATATCCTCGGTACGGTAATCTCTCCAGCGAGGTGCAATTAATCACAGGGTTACAGCCTGGGCATGGCTGATTTCTGGCAGTGTGATTCAAAACAGAGGTGCGCAAAAGGCAAGGTGATGTGTATCTTCCTTTCATACACACCAGGACCTTCTGAGAATCAGAGTAATGCTCAATTATGTGCAGCAGCCAAAGGAGCGTATCTATTTGACATTAAATTATGATTAATTGTACAGTCCTAGGGAAAGGGGAACATGTGAAAAAAATGTCAGGGGAAACATTTAATTATGATTCTCACACTGCTTTAAGAATATTTTAAGTCCTTCAGGGTTAAGCCAGGAATATGCAGTTTAAATTGCTCGCAGCGGATAGAAAAAAAAGAAAGAAAGAAAGAAAGAAAGAAGGAAAGAAAGAAAGAAAAAAAATGGTTAGTAGATTTGTCTGAAATGTCTTTTTATGCCCCTCGCCGTTCTAGAGCTCTTCTCTCAAGGGTAGCTTGTTCACATGAAGCATTTGGTGTGCATTCATACAACAGCACACCCCACTCCAGATTTCTTATTCACTTGTCTCAATCTGTTCTATGCCTTGGGACACAAATAGATTTTTGATGGGGAGGAGAAACAGGTCCAGTGTATACCCAAAAATATTCTTGGCGTGCTGATATAGTGAGACAGTAGATTCTAACAGGAGCCTGACTATCAGGCTGTTGACATCAACTATTTACTCTTTGAATGCTAACAGCTACTGATAGCCTTCTGGGCTCCCCTGGCACTTCTCTGCTGTAGATGTGCTACAAATGAGCAATCATCATGCATCTTATTTAAGAAAGAAAGAAAAACTCTTGTAAAACTCTCAGAATCTGGGAAAGGGAACTGTGCAGTTCCGGGGTTTCTCTGTGTGATGACAAGCTGATGATTTGAGCCCTAGAAGAGGAAAAATTGAGGACACAGAGGAAACAACAATTTATAGCTGGTGTAACGTCAGAGATCAAAGGAACCAAATGGTCTTGTGGATGTTTCTGGGGTGTTGTCAAATAACGAATGAAATCACTGCAGGACAAATAAAAGATTTTGAGATGCACTGTTGTTTGATAGTAATCGTCTCCAGGTCTTCATATGACACCACCACAGAATTGATGGTTTTTTTTAAACAGCACACCATAAAGTGTTTTATTTCTTACATGGCATGAAACTTCTCCAGTCAGTGCCATAATGCAGCACCCATGGTGCTTGAATAGTCAGTAAAAGTGCTGCCCTTTTCTCAGATGGATCTGGATGAAGCGTGCTTTGTTTGCCTTGAGTTGAGTGCAGGAGAGTTACCTGCGGGAAGGTCGATGGGAGGAAAAGCAGGAATCCGGAACAGTGGAGTCAGGCTGATTTGAAAGAGCGAGCGCAGGGGTGTTCTGCTCCACTAGTCTGAACAAATAGTCGAGATAATATAGCAAAGGGGAATACCTGTCACTCCATGCACTGCTAAACCAGATGGTCCAAATTAGTTGCAAATTAAGCCATGGATTGATCCCTCTCCATTTTCTTTTTCCACACAAGCTAATTGGGTCATCCTTAGGTAAATTGTATTTGACTAGTTTGCACTCAGTCACCTAGGCTCGGAGAGTGTATGACCGAGAAAGACGAGTGCCTCGGTGACTGAGATGTTCTCCTGCCTTCTTAATTTGGACGCAGGGAAGCAACTTGATATGCAAGCATCGCGTGGCGAATCGGCATTTCGCTTCCAGCTCGCTTTGCTTGTGCGCTCTTCTCTCAGTCTGCTCCCCCTTCTCTTTTTCTTCCTCTCACTCTTTCATTCACAGAGCTCTTTGCGGTGTGACCTTGAAGTCCCTCCAAGATTCATTGTCAGTGCGGCATTCAGGATCCGGCTCAGCCCGCACGCCTCCGCTCTGCCATTGCTTACACATAGACATGGAAACACTGAATGTGTTTCTCAAACCCCCAACCCATTCCTCCATCCTTCTCTTCAAACACACCCCTCCCCCCAAGGGTGTATTTTTTGCTGATTCTCCCATATTGGAAATAAATATTTATTTTGCATCACCATTTCATTATGGTGCATCTGCTTTGGACTCATTAATCAATGCACGTGTAGAGATCTCAACACACACACACACACACACACACACACACACACATTTCCTCACTGTTTAGTGGCATTCTCTATACATATTGATAGACAATCCATAAGGCAGAATTGTAAATACAGCTATCTAGACCTATCGTCGTGAAGAAATCCTTAAGACACACACACCTGTCTTAGCCAAGAGAGTTAGCAAACAGTTACCGTGTTGGATTCTGTCCACATGAGATAGCCAATGACGCAGGCTTGTCGAGTCAATAGAAAATACAGGATGAGTCATGCTCATGTCTCACACACGCTCACTCACATAGGCACGCACGCACACACACAAACCTCAGTGCCATGCACAGAGAAGCTATTCAGCAATGCCAGAGCAATATTCTCCACCTCATCCCACCAGCAACACATACAGTGACAGCATCGCATGGCTGCATATCTAAGAAGGAAATTAAGCAAGCTCCACAGTGCATTTAGGATATTAAACTAAGCCAAGCATGCCGCCTCTGAGAATATTTCCGTTATAATATCTAAAGAAGTCGGCCAGCTTTATTCAAAGGGTCAGATTTCTTTAAGGACTTTCCATACCAAGGCAGTTTTCAATACAAGTCGTTTGGATCTTAAACAGAGCTGTTCATCCATCATAACGGCTTCGCTGTAGAATACATTTCAGCAAATCCAATCCATGAAAAATCCCTTCTTATTATTATTAGCATTCGGTGTTTGATGGTTTTGAAGCTCTTATGCTAAAACCAAATCGCGGCACATTTTTAAATTAACAATAACTAGAAATGTATGGCAGTCTGAGAAAGCCTAGAAATGTCCTATAAGAATCAGGCAGATTGACTATTTTTACCACAACCGGTGCTTATTGGCAAGCAGACAGCCAATGCAAGGTTACAGAGCAGCCTAGATAACACATTACAATGTTGTTTTTAGCTAAAAAAAAAAAAAAGAAGTCACCATTTAAGAATGGTCAAATTATTGGGCTATGTCAAGCAAAGAAACAATCATGAAAAGAGATCATTTAAACAGTTCAAGTAAAAGCTGTATGGTAAAATAAATAAATAAACAGTAAAAACCATAGCTATGTTTAATAGTTCATCACATTGTGATAAGAACTCATAGGATTGGAACTAAACAGCTACTTGGCTATAAGAAAACTTCTTGTTAGATAGGCTAATCAGAAATAAAAATACTTCAAATTGCAAGAGATCATAAAGACTGAACCTTGGTGCAACGGGAAAAGAAAGGTGAAAAGGGCATGACATGATGCATACCATCATGCATTCTGGCCACTGTACAAGCCCGTAGAAGCAGTGTTATTATCTGAGGTTGCTTCAAGAAAATAAAGTCAGCTGATGACCTGAATGCATTGAATGACCAGGTTATCACATCTTTGGAACTTTTCTTCTCTGATATCACAGGAATATTTCAAGAATCAAATTGTGCAAGAGTGGTTCTGGGAGCATGAGGAGTCATTTTCACACGAACTGTAATCAGAGTTAAAGGTGAGAACTGAATAAGAACTTAGTGTGTGCAACTTTTTCTTTGGCCAGGCACTGCCTGGTTTTTATATTTGTGGTTTTTGCCTGACTTTAGCCACAGGGACAGCACAAACCCTGACTCAGGCCTGTCTTGCAATTTAAGTCTGTTGAAAGGGTGTAACATGAGTCATGCTTTAGTTGATGGGTGTTTTTCCAACTTATAACTACCCATTTGTAATTACAGGATATATTTTCTCAATCATAGCTCATCGATCCAGATTGGTCTTGATGTGTCTGCTTTTTACTCTGCTTGCATTACACCAAAAGGTCATTTTGGTATTCATCAAAAATACCCCTTTTAGTCCTGACCAAACTAGGTGCTATTTGAGAATACGACACTTCATCCTTTAAAAAAAAGTTCACCTATCGTGTTGAGTACTCAGACATATTCACCCAGCAGGCAATACACATTGTTGTTGGTGCTTCCATCTTTCACATTAACACTGAGCGAGATTGAGGAGAAACCATTCACAGTTTTCAGCTTACATCCTGAGCGGAATCATCCAGTGCTAAAAATCAATAAGGCTATCTGATAGCAAGCTTCATCTCAGCGCATTATTAGGCTTGCTAACATGATAATGACACTACAACTCACTATGATGAAATAGCAAAAAAGAATTGTCAAAGTCTTGTTTCACAGGGTTGTAAAACTGATCATTTATCTTCAGAATAAGTGTTTAAAATATAATAAAAATATCACACCTACTGTTTTCTGGGTATTTTTCAACAGGCTAGTCAGTACTGCTCTCTAGGCTGTGTAGCTAAAAAAAAATCAATTAATTAATACTTTTTGTATATTTCTTGTCAGGGTTGAGGGATGAGGAAGGACATGTAGATGTATGGAGCTTTTACATTTACAAAAAAACTCAAAGAGGATATAATACAATACCAGAACTTTGTGACATGTTAGCTTAAACCCTAGCATTAGCATGGCTTAGCATAGCATGAGCAACAATACCGCCACCTCAATGCAAATGTCCTTTAGGGACTCTAATGAGAATTAATAGAAAACACCTGAGACAAATGAAAACAATCTGTGAACACAGATGTCAAAATGAGAGTCCTCGAGCATATGAAAGATCACAAAACACATTTAAACTGTGACATTTCTGTGCATTCATTGTTAATTAAAATGAAATCAAATTTTGATGAAATTCTGCCTTGAGCTTAAAACTCACTATAAAATCAATGGATGGTGTATGTGCACAAGTGTGTGTGGTTGTGGGGAATCAATTCCTTTTACACACTGAGATTCTTTTGTGCATTAATTAATCTTACTGACTCCCAAATTGTTTATTTATTTTTTAATAGTTTTTAATTTATATGTGTTTGCATTTGATTTGATAAAATGTCACAGTTCATTTATAATCCTACAGGGGGTGCGCTTTAAACTACTTACACATTGTCAAGCTAATTATTTACAAAATCTGAAAAAAGGGATATTTAGAAAATTTTAATACTTACAGAATCACAATACTAATTGAGTAGGCTCCTAGGTCTCGTTATACTGTATAGGGCGTTTCCTGGTGGTTCCCATTCCTATTGTGTTTTGGCAACCAGAAAATAATGTGCTCACTCATATCTATAATAATGTGCTCATTCATATCTCATTTTTTAAATGGCCACCATTTAAATGTTTTACTGTGGCTAAGAGTCTCATCACTGCATTGTGCTTCAAGTCTTTTTGTAAATGTCAATTAGTTTTGGCCTTTGTTTTTCTCGTCATGAGACTTGTGTAAAATTTTACAAATTGATGTCCCTAATTAGTAGGATATTACAAAGTAATCTTTAAAAAAGTTAATTATGGCTGACATTACATTAGATTTTATAACTGTGTATATAAGTATGTTTGGGAGTAAACAAAAAAGAAACATCCTCAAGCAAACATTTAAATAAAAGTCTTTCCCTTGAGAGCATCTTCCTAGAGAAAAATATATAATAATTTTAACCACATCAAAAGTTTTTGGTTTAAGAAATATATGCTATATGCTATGCTATATTTTGGTACATTTTTTATGTATATTTTTATACTTAATGTTTTTATATTTTATATGCACTTTATAGGCGGCACGGTGGTGTAGTGGTTACCACTGTCGCCTTGCACCTACAGGGTCCGGGTTTGATTCCCGGACAGTCTTGATTCCCGTCTCTGTGTGGATGGAGTTTTCATGTTCTCCCTGTGCTTGGTGGTTTTCCCCCAGGTACTCCGGTTTCCTACTACAGTCCTGCAGATGCAAAACTTCTTTGTGCATGTACATTTTACATATCTAACATCCCTGGAGAGACCTGATCCCCAGAAAACTGATTCAATGGATCAACTTTCCACAACACCAAAGGTCAGAAGGCATCTTATATAGCATGCATGTGGTTAGATCACATTTTGACATGAGAACAAATTTCAAGCATGGATGCTTGATTATTTCACTGGTTGAAAAGTTCAGCCCACTTTCAGAACCGCACAAGTGACTGGCATATTAAAAGAACACCAAGTCGAATATCCAGCTTTGGCTTCAAGCAGTTGCACAAATCAAGAATGACATGCCAGTGGAACGAAGCATCACAGATGAAGGGGAAAAAAAGCCCAGCATGTTGACAATATCACAGCGCTGCATACCTTTCAAGGACTTTGTGCCGAATGGATTGCTTGTTGCTATCAAAGGCTGAAGAAGCCATCAAATGATGCAGCTTGTGCAGTCCAGCCGATCCTCTACTCAAGTGTGTACTTTTCTCAGCGAGGCGAGTTAGAATGATTGTGATTTGTGACAAGGCGGCAAAAGCGCGCTGAAGAGTGAGACAAGAGTGTGTGTGAAGATTGAAGAGAGATACTCGATTGAAGGGTGGAGTGGCCCAGATGTTGCTTGCGTACTCCTGACTAAAGCTACAGTACTTCAGCCTTACTTTCAGGAGCATAAGTCCTCTCTGTCTGGGTTTGGAGTTTCCAAGGGGTCCTTGTTCCAAATGTTAAAACACAATTAATTTTTTTAATTCCCTCTTTATCAGTTCCCTCTTTATATCCTATATATACATACTTCTTTTATCTTTTATCTATTTTTTTTTTGATTATTAAGTTAATTACTAATTTTAGTTAGTTAGTTAGTTAGTTAGTTAGTTAGTTAGTTGACTATCCTTTCATCCATGCGTAATTTAAGGGGCGGGGTCATATCAGCCTGCTTTAAGAGCCTTCCACAATTTTGAATCTTATTATTTATTGATCAAGTCTTTGAAGTTTTATTGTCTTGACTACACGGGGTCTCCTGGGGACCTGCCACTGACATATTAAAACAAGGACTCTTATGCACTGTATACTACTACTACTACTACTACTAATAATAATAATAACAAAAAAAGCTACTGTGGCAGTTAGTTGCCAAATCTCTAGATTTGGGACAGAAGGAACGAAAACACTACAAAATCAAAGGATTATAAACACACACAGACACACACAAGTGTGAGTCAAAAATTATCCGCACTCTGGTTAAATTAAGGCTTCTGTTATATTAAAGCTATCTTATCAGCTCTTTCCGTTCAAGGCTAATGTCTCCCCAGTCACTGTGCAGGTGTGAATGTGTTACATCAGTTTATTTGTAACTACGGTGTGAGCAAATATAGATGCTCCATTTCTGATTTACACAAGTATAACTGTTGCCAAAACAACTTACGGAAAGACATAACCAGTTTGATTATTTGGAAACAAAATTTGGACCAATACTACCCTAAGGAAGGTGAAAGTTTCTTAAAGAGAATCACTACTGGTGACGAGACATGGATTCATCACAATGAGCCTGAGAGTAAACGGCAAAGTATGGAATGGAAACACCCTCAATCGCCAACCGAGAAAAATTTCAAAAGTCAACGATCAGCTGGAAAATTGTTGCTTACAGTTTTCTGGAATTCACATGAGCCAGTACTGTACCATTATCTGAAAAAAAAAGGTTAAACAATCAAAAGTGCTCATTACAGTGAGATGCTTATTGTAGAGGACTGCTATCCAATTGTGATCCTGCATGATGATGCATGTCTGCACACTTCTGGCCACATGCCCACATGCTGCAAAAAGTTTGTTTTGCGGTGTTAAAGGATCCTCCGTATAGTCCTTATCCTGCTCCACCTGTTTGGTCCAATGAAAGCAGCCCCACAAGGATGAAGATTCACTTCTGATGAAGAAATGAAGACAGCGGTGGATTCATGGCCTAAAAAAATTTTTAATAAAGGAATTTGAAAGCTTCTTGACAGATGGACAAAATCTATTGAAAAGCAAGGAGATTATGTCAAAACATGATGTACTTGTCTTTTCTAAACATTTATTTTAATAAATCCTACAACCAGAGTGTAAATCATTTTTGACTCTCCTGTGTTTGTATCTGTGTATGTGTGTGTGTATACAAATAGTACTGTATACAAGTTCATACATGCCATACCAGCTAAAAATCTAACTTGGTCTGAAAAGCATAGGCCAAACTGATCGAACTGGAAGAGCATCCTCCAAGACTGCCAAATTCTTTTCCTCTTTCCTCTTTCCTTATTACATGACTAAACTGAGCAACACAGACATACTGCATTGTTAGTTTCATACTATATATATATAGTATATGATCTGATCTGATCCCTGTCCCTTTTAAAATGCTGGTCTGGTTTGCTTTATCCAAAGCATAAAAATTTTCCGTACTTAGGCAGCTTGCTGGGTAATGTGATCGGTTCAACAAGTCACATTCCTTACTTTTATAGTATAATGAAACCACCTAAAACTTGGGTCATTATGGTTATTGATATATAAAAATGAACTTTCATAGCACTAAAGCATTGAAAAAGAATCTTGTGCTGGCTTGCATACAGGATCAGCTCCTCGTTTGCAGGTATTCTGTACGATGACATGCTCTGCATTCAAAAACACTACTTAAGTGTTTGGTATTACAGCAAAATCACGCCATGGTTCAGCATGTGAAAACGAACCTGCGATTATAAGCCTCGCCCCCAAAACAAGCACAGAATCAGTCCTGAGTATGGACTATGTGTAAAAACGCCCTTATTAGTAGCTATTCAGAAAGTTTCGTTTCTGCCACCACTCATCTGCTGCCAAAGATAGTCCACCGTCTTAAACATCTTAGACCATGCCAAATTGTTTTAGGGATTTCAAGTCAGGCATGTTCTTGTGCTATGCTAAAAAATTAATGAAGGACAGTTAGCATTTTTTCACCAGGGCCTTATTTCAGGCTGCTACATTCCTAAACTCAAACTCAAATGTGCTAAAGGGAAAAAAAGAAAATTAAATTGAGGAATTAATCATAATTTTCATCATGTGTAAGTATGGGTGGATGGATTGCAAGACGGAACAAATCCACTCGTTTTTTTTTTCCTGCTACAGCCAAGGACCTCATCACTACATCATCACTGAGGTCGACTGGGTTCAACACACACTTACCATCTACAGCTCATCCCAAGTCTTCGCATTCGGTTAGCATAAATGCATATTCATTTGCCGTGTAAATACGCCACTATCTTCTGCTGTTTTACTTCCTGCCAATAATGGCATCTTGCCAAGGCTGGCCAAGGCAGCAAAACATTTTCCTCTCTCTCTCTCTCTCTCTCTCTCTCTCCGCTCTGCCTTTGCAAAGATCCATTTCAGCTCTAATGCTTCAGCTTGTTTTGCTTAACATTAAGCCTTCACTGTACCTATTTTGAGAATACGATGCAGCTGCTGGCATTTTGTCAGAAATATACAAAGAAGGAGAGAATATATACTGAATACCAGTTTATAGAGGACAGATGGCAAGTTCAAGACACCCGAATTGGATTAAAACGTCAAATCTACGTTAATCATAAGTTATACAAACAAGTGCAATGTTGAATCGTCTGGTTAGAGAATGTCCTGGTAAAACTATTTTCAATATCCGGCCTGTGCTTGGTGTATTCCTCTACAGCATGGGTCGCTTTGTTTGGATTTGCACGTGTAATCCTCTTTACGGCTTAGAATACCACTAAGTCAGAACACCTTTAAGTCTTTGAACGCCTGGTAACGAGAAAAAGAGGGGAACAGATAGCAGGGATATTATCCTGCCTCTCAGTAATATCTCACACACTCATTTCAACACCAACCTCCTGGCCATCAATTAATAATGGACAAAGAGCGTGGGCGAGCCTGCAGTCATATGGTTTTAGCACTTTTGACATGTGAGGTAGTCTACATTGGTCCATGGAAGGGAGGGCCTGAACCCTGAACATTAAATACAAGCAGCACCTGTGGTGTGAAGAATATTGCCTTTGGTCTAATGTTAGCTTAGGGAGCCAAGCGCTGTGTCTGTGCCAGCATTAAATAAAGACATGTTGCCATGTGCATTAATACTGTCAAAGGACTTATGCTGGAGTGTTTTTAAACATATGGTCATTTCGGTCCTCATAGCTCAGTAGGGATTTTTTTAAATTATGTGGTGAAAATTGAGGTGTCTTGAAAACTAACCATTCTGAAATTACCATATTCTTTTTTTTTTTT
>JAOVVA010000001.1:18062722-18073856 GCA_028565275.1 Leiocassis micropogon
GCTATAACATAATGAATTTTATGATGAAGGCCTAATATGAGCTTTCCCTGTTTCAAAAGCTAGCAGCCGCCACTGGTTCTCAGTGATCAAAATGAACCAGAATTTGGGGTCAAGCATTCTCGGAAACGATCTCAGGATCCTAATGTGAATGCGCCCTGGAAAGGGGGTCTTGGGAATGATACGGTGTACTCAGGCGTAGATCGAATAAAAATATGAAAGCCGTCATTCCTGAAAACTGAAGTTGATTGCTGTTTATATGCACAAAGACTCTGGCCACAGAGGGAGTGGGCAGGGAGGAGCAATCGTTCCTGAGCATGGTACAAATCAATTGTACCTAATGTGGAAACGCTTGACAAGATTAGCAACATAGTTTTCGACACTGCAATAAAGGTGGGGAACCATGTGATAACCAAGATCAGAAAAGTAGCAAACCTTCAGTGAGAATTCACATTAGATAACCATGTTCTTCTTTTCCTTAGCGCCATGATAACCCATGATAATGACCTGGACATTGGGTGAAGGTCTGTGAACAGCCCTGCAGCCTTGTCAAAAGTGTAACTAGGCTCTATTCATATTTCATAGCCATCGCTAAAACCTGTCCAAGCCAGAGATGATTAATCCAAAAATCCTTTTATTGAGTAATGAAAAATGCATGAGGACTTACTAAATGACTCGGTTCAACTCGTGGGCAGATGGGCAGTTTAATGTCTCTAGCTTTAATTCAAAACATGCTCAGTGCTGATGCCAGTGCATTGGTCTGAGACGTCATGATTGATTCACATGCATTTCTAATCAGGAGATAAAAGCAAAGCAATAAAGAGCAATACTAGTTCCCAAATCTTATAGTATTGGCAATTTCCCAATGTGGTTGTTTATTCTTATAAGCAATGTTTTAGTGAATTTCTTTTTAAATAGCCTTCACATAAAGAAGGGAATGTTTGTCAGGAATGTGACACTTTGTTTTCTTCACCACTTACATCTCTAAAACATTTCATGCCTGTTCGCCTTTAAATCAACCCTGGCCCATGGTTAACTCCCAGTATTTCCAATAGTTTTCCATCATGAAGTCCAAACCTTGTTAAAATCTGCTGTGTTATTGCCTTTGTGGAAATACATGAAGGTTCCCCTGGAGAGCCTTGGTTTTAGAGCTGGATTCCCCCCCACCCACAACCCCACCTCAAAAACCTGTTCTTTAGATGTCCAGGAGGTAATGGATTTCTCACCAGGGAACAAGAGTGATAACGTTAAACTCCTGCGTTCTCAGCACACACAAAGACACACAACAAAATGTAGTTATTTCATCCCCTCTATAGTTTTATGGAGCCAGCGCTATCTAGCAGATGAGAGGCTTTCCAAATGACTTCAAGCTGTTTAATCGAGCAGCTCCTGGCATTCTTTGTCCCATCTTTCTTTCCTCTCGACTAATATGGATCCCTGAGATGACGCATAATCTGGAAATATTACAGATGTTTTTTTCCACTATAAATGTGCAAATTTTGGGATGATTTGATTCGGTTCCAGCAATAAAACCCTGCTGGTATACACCCTTGCACTACTTGTGGCAATGACGTAGAGATTAGAGAGCTTCAGTGTTATTATAGTCATACACAAATATGCAGATTAACGGAATAGCATTTTCTAAGTGCATCACACAATATATGTTGAAATCAGAGGCATCATGTGTTAAATTTTAGCACAATTCCATGGCAGTGGCATATAAAATTGGAATTGTTCATGCTAATTTATTTGCAACATAGATTAAATCTACAGAATAGTATGTGTCTTTGTGTTCCATTTTCATTATTGTTCTGGATCTATTTCAGTGCTATAGTGTTCATTTTATTTAACAAATAAAATACCTTAATGATAGCAGATGACAACAAAATCATATTAACACTAATGTCAATTGTTTAAGTTAATCATTGGTGCTAAAGCCACATTACAAACAGAAATTCTGAAGATATTAGTAATTTACACATTCATGTAAAGTTATATGTGGTCATGTCGTGAGCTGAAATGGGTTATTCATACTTCACACTGCGATAAGCATGACTGCAGTTGTGTATCAGCTCATAATATCTCTGTTTGGCTCCTACAGACGTACTGGTGAGCGGTCTATGCCATCTCCATTTGGAATTAACCAAATATCTGTGTCTGTGTGCACCATTCAATCTTCAAAAAAGTGCTATAAACATACAGAGAAGCACCTTTGGCTATGAAAACAGAATTTAACAGTATCTACAGGAAATGTAATCTGAAAATTTCGCCTGGGCATGTGCTCCCTGAAGTTAAATGGGCATATTACCTCTGGTTGAAATAATGACTGGTCTGGTATAAGAACACTGTTGGTGGAACAACAACTGGTAGAACATTGGCATACAAATTAACAACTCTAGCCACTCAAACTATTGTATATATGCATCCCTCTATTAACCTACGTAGTCCAACTAGGGACTGTGGAGGGCAATGATGATTACCATTGTTTTTATTCCCATTTTACGATCATGGTAGGACCTTCCATCAACATTCACACATGCATTCAAACCCTACGGGCAATTTGGAAATGCCAGATCTGCATGTCTTTGGACTGTGGGAAGAAACCAGAGTACCTGGAGTAAACCCACCAAGCATGAGGAGAACATGCAAACTTCATGCACACAGACCACGAAGCAGGAACTGAACCTGGACCCTGGAGGTGCAAGGCAAGAGTGCTAACCATTATGCCACCCAAGTTATTGTATATCATAGAGTAATTGGCATAAAATTGACATGAAGTTTAAGAAACAAAAGGCACAATGAAACATTACAGCATTTGCATTCTGTAGATGTTACCTTCTGCTGTTATCACTAACACTATCCTGTACTCATTCACATTACTATCATACTAAACATCCTTTTTTATTTTTATATATATTTTTATTTTAGTCTGTTCTACTCAAGGTTTCTTTTCTTTTTCTCTTTTCTTTTTCTTTTCTTCAACCTATTTTATTGGTTATCACAAGAAAAAAATAAACTCCATAAAAGCAGAATAAATAGTTAACATAATGTCATATTCTTAGGCTTTGTTCACACGGGCATTAAATTTTTGGATAAACGAACGCGCTCTGAACGTCCTAGATGTATATGTTGCATTTTGTAGTGGCGCTTGATTGACTTCTACACTGGCGTTCGTTTGGCTCTGTATAACGCCAGCCTGCAGCCCAAATTGTAGTTTGTGTGTTAACCTGTGGAGGCAGTGTCGGGAACTGGATATGAAAGCCCTTGTCGTTTTATTTGAGGTGCCTCCTTTTAATATGGACCATTTTGCTATATTAGATATTAATCTTCTTGTTTTAAAAATTCTCGTAATATGGCGACGTAGGGAGAGAAAAAACCGCCGCTGCTACTGGGTTCACCCTCTGACTGCACAACGTTGGATTAAAGGAAGTTTTTTGTGGTTTATGAAGAAATGCAAAAATTTCCGCGCAAGTTTTCCAATTACTATCGGATGTCAGTTTCCACTTTTGCTTGTCTGCTGCAGCTGGTGCAATGCCACATTGCGCCGTCATTTCCCTATGTATAGCATGTAGGATCATGGGATATATCCGGTCCTCCGAAGCGCAAAATGAACGCGAAGAAAACGTTCATTGGGATTTGAACGCCAAGAAAAAGCTGCATGCAACGTTTTTTTGATGCCGTATAAACGTGCAGCCGGACAAACGCACGTCACCAAAGCCCGTGTGAACATTCTCATTGACTCCTATGTGTAGAAAACACTCGGCGCTTCATCCGCGCTCACCGGACGCTACGAGCGCCAGAAAAACGCTCGATTTTAACGCCGTGTGAACAAGGCCTTAAAACTTCAAACAAATCAATTTCCATCTATTGGTGACTGTGAAACTTTCTTTTATTTAAGAATGAGATTTTATTTATATAGTTGTAATTACAATATCACCACTATAACAAAAAAAGGAAGCAATACAATTAAAGCAAAAAAATCACTATATGTATAAGTCACATATAGTGTATAATCACAGCACAACTGCAGATTGGAATAAACCACAGGTAAAAATAAATGAATAATCCTAAGAAAAGCTTACATGATAATATACTGTATTAATCATAAGGAAAAGAAACATGGAAATAAACTCAAAAGTAAAAGGTCAATGAATGAATCATATGAAGAAATCATTGAAAACTTACTGACACCCATCATCATGCATGTTTGATTGTGGTTCTCCTGACATCGGTAAGTGTATCGAGGCACATAAAAAAATCCTGACATTAGTATTACTAGATAAGATTATATATTCTATTCTTTAGGCAAGAGTTTAAACTTTCCATTCTTGGGTATTATATGTACACACTGTATTAGGAAACTCCTACATCTAATTATGTAATAATTTGCCTTTTAAAACCAGTGGAAATGCAAACCGATATTAAAAAAAGCTTCCTGCACCGCCTCCAGCACTACCACTGTGCGATCCAGATTTGTCCAAACCAAAAGTTGTAAGCAGAAAACTACTGAAATGAGGATTGCCAATGGAACGGAAGCGGACAAGAGTTTTGCAAATTTTGGCAAGCGCAGTCCCATGTACCTAACTTTGTTATTCATAATAGCGGAGCCAAATAACTATGAGTCACGGTAAAATCAATTCTTAAACGCTTCTCCACAGATCTATTTCACGCTGCTTTTTCTTTCTTTTTTTTATCAGACTTGACTATTTATGGATCGACTTAGGAATTAGATACGTCAATGGTAGCATTCTGCTGAAACCCACAGCAGCCACACACACATACACACAAAAACATTCTTGTACAATGAGATGAAAAAAATTAATGTGGACTGTGTGGCGCAATATGAGCTTCTTCATATGGCCAAAGGTTAAAAATCCACGAAGCCCAATGGATTGACCATACACAAACCAGGACCTAAAGGTAGTTCTTTTATAATGAGAAATGAATATTTCTTATATATAAGGCACGAAAATATGAGATTTAAGTGCAATGGTGCAAATTCTGTGATTATACAGTATTTTGTTATCCTAGGCTAGAAAAAAGCATGGAAATAAGAGAAGACAGACAGAGCGAGAGAAAGAGAGAGAAAGAAAGTGTGCTCCTGTGGTTCATAGCAGTTGGGACATTAAAAGTGTAGGACAGAGCACATTCATAACAGTACGTAGAACTGCCAGTCACATTAATCAGGCGCTTGCAGAGCGAAGCAGACAGCCAACACAGTCCCTGAGCCCCTAGAGTTCTTTATGTGGAGGTCAGCTCAGTTAGAGAGACATAAAGAAGAGAGTAAAGACTAAGACACAGGCCTACATGACTCTGTAATCTCTGTTCTTATCTCACTTAGCACAGTTGTCAAGTCAGCAACATGGATTTCTTTTTAACCTAGAGAAGAGTATAAGAAACAAATATTAACCTTGTATTGGAAATTCTTCCGTTTTTTATCATTGGAGAGCTTGTGATTGTTTCTCTGTCCTTGGGTCATGTGATTATTGTAGTCATTTATGTAGTTAAAATATGTCAATAACTGGCCTTCTTTATCAATCTATTTGTAAAGTTATGTGCAAACATTTGTGCAAATCTAACAGATTTAAAAAAGTTTTATAACCACTGATACCTGTATACTCGGAACCGGTGTGTATGCCACAGGTGATTTGCTCTCATCTCTCATAGTCTATACTGCTTTATTCTGTATTCAGGATCGCAGGGGGGCCTGGGGCCAATCCCAGAGGACCTACAGTAGGGCACGAGGCAGGGTACACCCTGGACAGGGTGTCAATCCATCGCAGGGCACACACATACACACACTCACACACACTACGAGCAATTTGAGAATGCCAATTAGCCTAATCTGCAGGTCCTAGAACTGTGGGAGGAAACCTGAGTACCTGGAGGAAACCCACCAAGCACGGGGAGAAAATGCAAACTACACACACACACACAGAGACGGGAATCAAACCAAGGTGCAAGGCGACAATGCTAACCACTACACCACCATCCCCCAGGTGATTTGCTATAAAATACAAAATGAAGCAGGATCACATGAGAGCGAGTGCTGCTGTACTGAATATGGACACTGCTGTGATGTAAGCATGAGGCCACAGCCCTGTTATACAAATGGAATTTGTTATCAACAGTATATGATTTGTTTGTTTATTTAATCAGTTATGTTGCTCTGCCAACACGTTTTCTTCTGTGACTGGCGGAACTAGTGTTGAGCTGGCAACTGGCAGCTAGAGACCGACTTTTAGTGTAATTACTCACTCACTCTCACTCACTCATCATCTATACCTCTTAATCCTGTATTCAGGGTAGCAGGGGACCTGGAGCCTATCCCAGGAGACTTAGGGCATGAGGCAGGGTACACCCTGGACAGGGTGCCAATCCATCGCAGGACGCACACACATACATACACACGCTCACACACTCATTTACACACTATGGGCAATTTGGGAATGCCAACGAACCTAATCTGCAAGTTTTTGGACTGTGGGAGGAAACCAGAGTACCTGGAGGAAACTCACAAAGCACGAGGACAACATGCAAACTCCATGCACACAGAGACGGGAATCGAGTCTGGCCGGGAATCGAACCCGGACCTTGGAGGTGCAAGGCGATTACACTACTAAATTAGTGTAATTAACAGTGGTGAAAATAGTTTTAAATTCTTACTCGTACTATGTAGCCAAAAGGTGAGGAGAATAAACCATAGAGGTGATAGACAGGCCTGAGAAATGTACAAGACCTACAGTATTTTATATTCCTACTAATTCCGAAAACTAGTGTGCTACACTCGCAGTTCAGAGACAATTTGGAACGACTTAGAAATAATTACTAAGGAGGCAATGTGTTGTTCATAACATTATATGACTGGTTCGGAATGTGGCATAAGAAAATACAAGAAAATCTAGCTCTTCTGGAATCATTATAATAAGAAATTAGGGCAGCTCGAGATTTTGCTCAATACTGTATGTCTGTGTAAAACTTTTAATATGCATACAATTATGAAGCGGTGGTAGCTCAGTGCTTAATACTTTGGAATAATCAAAAGGTTATGAGCCCATGTCAGGGTACTGCTATGTCCTTGAGTAAGGATGTTAACATTTACATTTTCAGGATTTGCCAGATGCTCTTATCCAAGGCAACTCACATTTATATCATTCCACATATGAGCAGTTGAGGGTTAAGGGCATTGCTCAAGGGCAGCATGGTGGTGCAGGGGTTTGAACCTGGGACCTTCCAGTCAGTACTCTTTAACTACTGAGTTGTTAATTACACCATCCTGCTTAGTTGCATTTAACTGAAATAAGAGCAATAAGTATTTCTGGATAAGGGTATCTGCTAAATTTGATGAATGTAAACATGTATATGAGAAAATGCAGCAATACTGTATGTCATCACCCTCTTATGATTGACATGAAAGGCCTTTTCTCTGGGTGATGTTTTCCTCCAAATTATGCAGGATGTGTCTGCTGCTTTAGCTGACAAAGCAAAAAAAAAAAAAGCATATCATAATAGTAAAGAGTCAAAGAACCTAACCACAACAGCAAAACTTTCAATATTGGAATCTTTGGATTGTGTGTCAAAAATAACGCTGATTCAAGGTGGTGAGATGCATCAAAACTGTTCAAAACTCCATATAAACAAAACATACTGTAAGTGCTGATGTGAAATTTATGTGAAAGAAAAAAAAAATTCTATAGGCTCTTTAAACATCCTTCACACTGGAGGTGGAAGTGCGAATGTGCCGCACGATCCAATATGTACTATTCTTGTCGTTCAACACATTTTCTCCTGTTGTTTATATTATGAGAAATAATTTAAAGAAACTTTGATAAATGCACATTTATGTTATTCTTTAAATAGGTTGCTGCAAATTTTGCACACACAGTTATCATTTCCAGGCCACTTTTAGGTATAAACGTGCGCAAAAATACAAGGTGTATTACTTCAAGATTCAGGAATTTTATGTCACATACATGATTGTACAAGTACAACGGTAGTGAAAAGCAATTGCAACAAACTCCAGACTGTGCTGATGTTTAAGAAGGAATAAAAAAAACTACTAGAATAAAAGAATAATTATGTACAAAATAAAAATAAGACTAAGAAAACTATGGTATAAATTATATACAATATAATAAAAATATAAATTATACAGAATTATACTTTATTTTCAAAGTATAATTCTCATTTGAAAGATGAAATCTGCTGCCGTGTGGTTTATTAAGGTGTAAGACATGCCCTGTAGCATGCCTGTACTAGTTGGTACATATTCTTAAGTGTAAACACGAATTGAGCAAACACCGGTCATGTCAATCACACGCAACTCTTTCATAAACAATACTTTGCCCCTGCTGTGTGGCTAAGGATCTGTCATAAGTGTTGTAGATTAGAGCCAGGCTCAATCAGTCCAAAGCACCGTAAGTGTGCAATTGCAAAGCACTTGCAGAATCCTTGATTATATGTCTACTTCAGAGCCAAAGGTCCAAAGATCAGCAGTGGGCTGGATAAAGACTCTTATCAAGCAGGCTAGCCTTGGAGAGGGACAGTTTCTCATTTGATTCGACTTATTTTTCTACAACAAACTCGACAAGAATCAACATAATTACGCTGTTAATAGTGTGTTAATGAACAACATGCATTTTAATGAATGTCACGAAAGCAGGGTAATGTTGCACATTTTGGCCAAAGTGACTTACTGACAAAGTGTCTAGCTGCTGCTGTAAATTAAATAAGAAGAGCACTATTTTCACGTGGCAAGACTTAAATACAAAATCCCAGCTGTTTGAACACTTCTTGATTTCCCCCTTCACCTCAAGACATCTGATGAATTCCCATTTCTTTTCATCGCATTGAAATAAATATTTTTGCTGACAATTCCACCTTTTTTTATTCGTTTCTCACATAGCTAGTTACAACAGTAAGGTTAAATACTCAATATTCATCTCAAGCTACAGTATACACTGCATGAATGTATAGGTACCCAGCAGGAACCCTAACATTGGATGACATTGTCATTTATTTTTAATTAGGTTGCAACCCAAAACACATCATCAGGATAAAAGTTGTTTTTGAAAGTTAGAATGACTTTGATTAATGACATTGGGATAACGTCGAATAATGGAAAACCCTTTAATGTCCTTTCACAAAACATCCACCCACATAGCCATAGCCATCTGTTGTCTCTTAAGTTTATAAGAGTTCAGAAATAACTACAAGACGTGATTGTGCATCTCGTGTCTCCTGTACATACTGAGCTTACAGTATGCATCTCTTGAGTGTTGTAGTGTTATCGCTTTGCTTAATGTTCCTTTAAATCAATGAGGGCTGTTCAAGTCAAACTGGGACTTGTGATGAAATTACTCATAAATGAAGGCAAAAAAAATTGACATTTACAGAAATTTCCAGCTCAGTATATTAAAGAAGTCACGTCCGTGAACGAAGATCCGGGCCAAGATTGTTTGGAGATTGCTGCAGTCCTTTCTGTGAACTTTCAGCAAGTGGAACAACTGATCCTTGAAAATCCATGGATAACTTTTCGTCAGCCTGTGCAAGAGATGCATCTGTCTGTGGGAACTGTACACTGAGTCAATCATAAACAACATTTGTACATTACAGGAACTCCATTCCAAGTTATTTTGACATGTTTGGGCCATTAAAGGAGTTCCTGGGAGTCCAGCAGTTCAGGCGTAATAAAAATTCTTTCTCCCTTGATGGTATTCATGCACTAGTGAAATGCTGGGACTTATCATTAGTGTATTAAGGGATTATATAGAGAAATAAAGGGAGTTTTTACTTTTATAACTGTGACCATAACTGAAGACCCCTTGTATCATTCTGAAGTGCATTATGGATACTCAACATATCAAAATCACTGCTAGTGATAGCAGCAGCAAGAGACTAGGTAGATGTTTTTGAACTGTAAGAGAAACAAAAGTATATTAAATAACACAAAAGAGGAAAGTAAGTAAATGATGATGATTTATGCTCAAGATTTATGAATCACACGTGTACACTTCAGCTACACTGTTATGTCTCATATAGTTTTCGTAACACCTGCTTTCGAAGGACTGATCTTGGATGCTAAGAGTTCTTTTATTTCTTTTTGGCTGCTTCCTAATTTAGTGGTTTGGTAAATTGCTCTTGTCTAGTATTTTTTTAACTAGAAGAAGAATTCATTACAGGTTCCTTGGTGGACCAGTGGTCGAGTCCTGCTCAAGGTATCGATTGCTGACTGAAAGGAGGAAAAAACTATGGTAGGAAGGTAGATTTTCATGGATGTTTTTAAGTTAGGAGATAAAAATAGATGCTGTCTTGAAGTCATATTTGCAACATTGTGTCAGAGCCATTAGTTCAAAATTATCCCAAGGTCATATAGTCAAAGATGGTCTGATATCATTTTCATCAAATTAAGTCTAATTTTTAAAAACAACCAAATACCAACAGTGCCATAGCATCTGTAATGTTGCCAAATACAACATTGCCGTGACGTTTTGACAACCAATAATTCATGTTGGGTAATGTCCTAGCTCCTTATTATGATAGCATTTGCTTGTTGGCCAATATTAATACCCAGTGTTCATTCGATCATACATCTTTTATACTGTCTAACCTGTACAGGGTCGCGGGGGGCCTAGAGCTTAACACAGGAGACTTTGGGCACAAAACAGGGTACACCCTGGACAGGGTGCAAATTCACACACACACACCACAGACAAATTGGAAACACCTTTGGACAGTGGGAGGAAACCAGAGTACCCGGAGGAAACCCACCATTCACAGGGAGAACATGGACACTCTATGCACACAGAGACGGGAATCGAGCCTGGCCGGAAAACGAACCCGGACACAGGAACCCGAGGTGAGAATAGGACCTTCGACTATGAAAGTGTGAGGCTAACTACTAAAACTTTAGTCTTAGCTATACTCCATGAGTCTATTTCACTTCCTAGAATTCAACTGCTTTTTCAACTGTTTACTGTACCCAGAGAATCCAAAATGTTCTTTCATATCCTACTTTATCTAAAATCTTTCATTTTCAGAACTGTAACCTATAATTTAAAATGCTGTGTTATAAACAAACAGAAAAATGTGCACTTATTAAGTACATCGCAAAAAAAATAAATAAATAAATAAATAT
>JAOVVA010000001.1:18083584-18097833 GCA_028565275.1 Leiocassis micropogon
CAGAAAACATGAGCACGTGTGAGAGCGAGAGGACATGACAGCGTGGGAAAAAGGGGAGAAATAACGGCAGTTCAAGATGGCAACGTGACGTTTAAACACATAATAATAATAAAAAAAACGAATTAGGCTAAATTTATATAAAAAATGTATAAAAAAATATAAAAATACACAGATGGAAAAGAATATGCTTATTACCTTACATAAATTTGCTTTTCAAAATCGAATAAAATGAGATACTTTATGCATGAGACAATATGCACTTATTGCTTAGTTAAATTATTTACACATTTTAACATTCAGCAATCTTCATCAGACTCATCACTGTAACCAATGGTGCACAAAAAGAGAATTAAAGCAAAAATTATATTGCTAACTGGTAAAAAGTATGTGTAACATAAATAAATAAATAAATAAATAAATATCAAATTCTGTTACAGCTCTGTGATTATCATAATGCTTCATTTAATATAAAGGAAGCAGGTAGAGTGTTAATACAAATACTTGTAGTTAGCCATATACTACAGTGGTATGTTCTAATTGGTCAGAAAGTGTGAGGAAGCTCTGGAGGTGGTTCAACATGGAAGGCTTATATTAATGTGTGTGTTTCCGTGCAACAACATACACAGTGAATCTTAATCTGATAGAATCACTGATATGGTTATAAGGTAGTACAAGTTTTCTTTAAAGATATGTTTTTAGAAGGAGTCTCCAGAATCAGTTCTTTGTTAAGGGATGAAGGTTAAGGGATGAAGTAAGCTAATTTCAATTTACATAAAAAGAATATGTAAATTACAGAATACAGAATATTAATAATAAATAAAAAAAAATATTGGTATCAAATTGCTTTCAAATTTGATTATAAGGAACTACAGACAATTCTTGGAGAAACTGTGAAGTAGGGGTGCACAGATGCATCACTTTTCCTGGGCAAATAGTGAAAATAGTTTCTTTCTAGGCCATAGGGTTCCTGGGATATGACCATTTACCTATCCTGGGTGTGTAAGTGTATGTGATTGGAAGGAGTGTGGTTTAGCATGGTTGTCTTAGCACTGGCTCTTACTTAAATAGGACAGTGATTTCTGTGAAACAGATATCTCGGGAACATAGCTGAGGGTTTTATGTAGGTTTGTGGTAGTATGTGCAAATTAAGCAAGATTTGGCAAAAGAGGAATGGAGGTAGTGTTTTTGCTGAAATTTTACTGATTTTGAAAAAGCATTGATTAGAATATATGGGGCTAGTTTTAAAGGGGTTAATTCCTTCTGATTGACATAAACTTTTGTGACATAATAGAGATTTCCAAAACCAAAAACAAGTAAACTAATGCTGCAGGAGCTTTGGTAGGGCTTTGGTACAGTATTTCTTTCTACCTAATGTATTTTTTTTACCTTTAATACCTTTTTTTTATTACCTTTAATACGGTCATAAACCGAGGACTACTTTATTTTCCTTTCCCCAGAATCTTATTGGTTCCATCATTTCTCATCTGGTTCAATTTTTCTATAGTTCTATTCTAATTTTTAACTTCCTGAAAATATTCTCCAAAGATCACCTAAGATTTTACTGTTCTGCTGTAAATTGAAAATACTCCTTCCACCTGTATGCCTATGCTGTCTAGAAATACTACCAAAAAAAAAAAAAAAAGCTGCAGCATCCTTCAATAGCCGCAATATGCACACACCTCACCCTCTTTAATAAATAGCTTGTCAGTCATGGCCAAAATATGAGCCTGCCATTTCTCTCACAGATGGAGAATCCTGCTGGCAAGCCAGCCTCTCACAATTATTTGTTTAATAATACCTATTGCCACCTTGCTGCTTATTCTTTGCTATCTACGTGGGCCGAGGCGTTAACGAGAAATAGATCTGTCATGTCGCTGGTGATGTTTTGAAGCCTAGTAAAAATGGAAATGCGCTGTGAAGTTAACGAGCTCTGCAACCCTGTTGAGAGTCCTCGTAATCTCTTCTACTTTTCACAGACAAATACACACCACGGCACGGGAATGCTTTGGTGGAAAATATACATATAAGACTATTTTTCTTGTGACTGCAGAACTGGCCCATTGACCCTAAAGAATGCAGGAGAGGCCCTTGAGCTGTCTTGAAGCTACATACTTGAATGTATTTTTCTGTTTGATTAGCATCATGATCAGATTTGTTTATATTTACTCAGCACCAGTTCCATAATACAGCCATGCATTTAAAAATAGGTCAAAACCATTCATATGTAATATAAAGCTCATGTTATGTGTTTTGCAAAAGATGGTTTTCAACTGCAAACAAGTACAAATCCTAATATCCCATTCAAAGCAATAATGGATCATTCTGTTTGGTCACATCCTGGAATCTTTCATTCACCCTTTAATAAAAACACATCTTGGCCATATAAAGGGCGCCTGATTGTCCTTCATTTCACTTACAGTTCAATCTGGCTGCTCTTATTAGTGTGCACAAAGGCGAAACGCACAACGCCATCAAGTCCAAACTCTCAAGATGCTTGGAGTGTACCCAAGCCTCCATTCCTAAAATCCACGCCAAGCGAGAGAGGGACAAACACTCAAGACTGCTGCCAAATTGAAAGCCTGCATACAGGCAAAAGAAAAAAATGCCCTCGCGTCCAGCTGCCATGATAGAGAGACTGTTTGTCATGAGCCAAAGCTGCTATGGCTTCCAGCTTTGAGACACTGTTGGTCCCTCAAGGGAAGCTGATAGCAGAATTCCAAAACTAGGCTACGTATGAAACTGGGTTCGACTGGCAAAATCCCACCCGACTTTCAGCTAAATGCTAAGCTGCCAAAACAGCACAAACCTGGAGCCAGGATTGGAGAGCCTGAAGGAGAACCAACAAGAACACCAGAGAGATAAAACAGCTGCAGCTCTGTTTCAGTGGCTTATTTGATTGTGTCTCCTGGCATGAGATATCATTTCATGACCACAATTTGCTTGCCTTTGGTGGCTGAGCAGAAAACAGTGGATTTTGAAGAGATGGGCCTTTGTCCTGAGCTTGTTTGTTCTCTTCAGAGCCCTGTATTCAACTTTCATTATTCTATGGAGGGAATGTGGGGTAACCCAAATTCTATGGAACATTTATGACTTGTTTGAGACTTACTACTGGCAGCTGCTGAAGTCTATATGTCCTGAGATTATATTTAAAAATAAATCTCAGTTATGTAACTTTTTTTTGACATGAGGGTTATGCATAAGTCATCCCCAAGTCCCTTGGGAAGAAATTGTTCTTTTTCAAAATCCCTAAAGGAATGTTATCTAATCCAGAAGTCAGCTACATATGAGTCCTGTGTGAAATGGATGTCTTTCTCCTCTGGCACAGGTGGAGGGCTTGGTGGATTTCAATTAATATGCACGGCAGGATACCTCGCTCTAAGCACATGCTCTCAAGAACACCCTTTTTCCATTGCGTCAAACGAGTCACCTTATTTGCTTATCTCACAATCTGTTAACATTGGGGGAGCTGGAAGGAGGGTGCCTCTGTCGTGACTGTGCTGAAGCAAGCAGTGTCATGGAGCATGTGTCAAACTTGCACCAAATGTACACAGTATTGCTCTAAATTTTATGCAAATTGTTTTATTGACCAGACCCAATTTTAGATCAGCAATTACCTGCTCACCATGACCTTCAAAAGTTCAGCAGTTCATGGCTAAACATATTCCTTGAGCTCAGTAAATGAGAGATGCTGTCCTTGTGGACATGTTTGTCTGCATGGATTTCCCCTGGGTTCTCAGATTTCCTCTTGTCCCTTAAAACATGACCATAATAGTAACCATCCATCCATCTAGTAACCTTTGTAGTCCCACTAGGGACCATGAAGGCCAATAGTGACCATTGCATTTATTCCCATTTTGTACAACTGTGGTAGGACCTCCAGTCAACATTGACACACACATGCATATACTACAGGCAATTTGGGAACACCAATCAGCCTAATCTGCATGAATTTGGACTGTGGATGGAAACCAGAGAACCCAGAGAAAATCCAACATGCACGGGGAGACAAACGCCATGCACACAGACCCGACACAGGAATCGACCTCTAGGACTGGAGGTGCAAGGCAACAGTACTAACAACTAAGCCACTATGCTGCTTTAAAACATGTCAGGACATACTAAATTGACTCTAGGTGTGACTCTAGGTGGCTGAAGACACACTAAGATGCCATCCAGGGTGTATTCCATTTACAGTACTCACCCAGTTTTCCGAAGTTGACCCTGACCAGGATGAAGAGAGGATGATGGAGGTGTGAGGCAACAATGTTAAGCACTAAGCCACAGTGGATACTTGTTATAAGTAAGAGAAAACCTTTCCGAGTTTACAGTTTGAACTTTTCCCTAATTCTCACACTTGTGAGTGGTGTAATTAACAGAATATAGGGTCTAAAACTACAAAATGATATATAAATTTTTTTTTATCTGACAACAATGACATGCTATACTATATTCTATAATGACGTGCAGCTTGCTTCAACAGGCTTGTTAAAAAAAAAAAAAGAATATGTCCTTACCTCTATACAATGTATACTGCATTGCTTTACCAATCCCACACATTTATGAAGTTCTTCGTACAAATAAAAAACTAAAAAAAAATTTTAACAACGCTGCGAGGCAGAAAATTTTCACTGCAGCACCAGGCCAAAGCAGAAGAGTAATGTTCCCTAGCTGAGAAGGCAAAATCTCTCTGCCTATGGAACGCAGATCGTCCTGAAATATGGGAACTCCCTCAGGCTTGAGCTAGCGTAGCATGGTGGGAGGTTGAGGGATGGGAATTACAGCAATGGCTTTCTCCCGGG
Source organism: Leiocassis micropogon (assembly GCA_028565275.1). Taxonomy (NCBI): domain Eukaryota; kingdom Metazoa; phylum Chordata; class Actinopteri; order Siluriformes; family Bagridae; genus Leiocassis; species Leiocassis micropogon. The sequence continues at coordinate 18,088,384 of JAOVVA010000001.1, forward strand.
TGACTTTATAGCTTAACTAAAGGGGTCGAAGCATAAAAACCTCCCAGCATGCTGCCTCGAGTCAAAGAGCTGAGGCGAAGCACAGCCACGAGTTCGGTGGGGAAGTCAAAGTAGCTGAAGCCAGAGCCAATGAAGCGAAGGTTCATTTTCTTATTTACATTACATGCTACATTTCTTAGAGGAGATCTCAAAGGGGTACATGAGGAGATGATATAACTGGCACAGAAATATTAAAATTTGCGAAGAAAAAAAAGGTAAAAAACACTTGAAGTTAGGAAAAATGTTATGATAAATCACTTTACCACACCTAAAAAAGCTAATGGCTAACCATGACTGACCTCCAGAATGCTATATTGCCCAGAATTAGGTTTAATTGGTTATCAAGCATGTCAAGCATTTTAAGCTTTTTTTTCACTTTTGGTGTTTTTTCTGTTTGTAGTGAATTTTTCAAAGCCATTTTTAAGCCCAGGAACGGTCTAGAGAACATTTCCATGGGTCTTTGGTTCTGGGTTAATATCCACTAAACCATGGCTCAGGAGATATGCATGTGATTGGTTCGCTTGTCAGGTTATTTCCTGTTTCAAATTTTATGGTGCTAAGAAAAGGGTTGTTATGCTTAATGGAGGAGATAGAATCCCTTTTTGATATGTGAAACCAGATTTTCATAGGACTGGAGCAGCTCCAGTTCACCAATGTTATATCATGAAAAAATGCACATCTTATGCCAGACTACATGGCTGAAACTGAGTTTATACAAGACTGGCTCCTTTGCATCATGCACACATGTGATATATGTGGAATTTGTTAATCAGTCCATGTTTCAGAAGGAATTCTTTGTGAATGCGAACCGACTGATTTAAGCCCCACCTCCAAATGCAGCCGGAATCAGTCCTCTGTGCAAACTCAATTATTCTGGCCATTTGTGAAAACCCTCTAATTTAGGAGTATAAAAAGAAGTTCATTAACTCTTTTAATTTGCAGTATCTGATCTCTGGGATTATCAAATACATGCCACATCTCACTCGAACAAATTCTACCAGTGTTCAATACTCATTTGATGTCCATTACCAGACTTTAATATCTCACTTTAAGTTTTCACTCAGTTTTCTGGTATCACCACCTCCTTTCAAACCTTTCTGCAATTTCCTTCTATAAGGATAAGCTTTCTTGATTTTAGACCGGGTTTGTGTAGATTAATGGAGATTCTGTCATATTCTCTCACGTATGAACACCTACCTAATCGATGCCTTCAGTTTTTATTAATGCTTTCACAAAAAAATTTGCTGCCAGTTCTGAATTATTTGTGAAACAAAAATGTGTTTCTTTTATAAATAAGTTCAGGTGAATACCTATGTAGATGTCTATTTATTGGAAATAATGAACACGTAATGATGAGTGTATTATAAATACTTTACTTTGTAATTTTAATATTTTTATTCTAAATACTTCTACTTTATAAACAGCATATGTGCGTCCTATACCCTATGCTTCACTTTCATTGTCAAGCTGTTTGAAATACAGTCTAGCATTATCTGTCAGAATCCTCATGTCACGCAGAGCACCTGAATGGATATCGAAGCTTATTGGGGTCACTTAAGAGGTTGAAAGCCCAAAAGAAAACCAATCGAAGTCATGAAGCTTGGTAATGAAACTGTACTAGCACTACCAATGCCTGGATCTCCTCTTGGTCCCTGTCCTCCTATCCCAGCATTGTCAGGTTTATCCATGCGAGCCTGGAAATGGCCCCAGCAGCTCCTTAATTACTTCATTAATTTTAATCAGATCCAATTAATTACTTTTTCTCCTGCCCAGTGGAAGTCCTGGTCCTACTGGCCATGGTAGGGGACCTTGTGAGTCTTCTGATGCGTAAAAACTTCCAACTCCATAAAAAAATCAATTATTCCTATGAGGCAAACAGAGACTTTTGTTATTCAGTAATTATTCACTGCTGGCTGCGCGTCCAATTTAGTGCTCCAGCAGCAATTAAAGTGATATTTCACACTAAAGCATCAGACTCGGTAACTAGAGCTCCAGGCGAGAAAAAAAATAGAGATGATGGCGATTTCCTTGACATCCAAGGAGCCGTCACGTCAAATCGCATCGATAACTCCTGACACCCCGACTGCGGCTTTACTCATATGGAGATAGTCTAATCAGGAAATTGCTATCATCTATAATTTTGTCTGGTGTTGGAGGTACTGAGTCATATTTTGGTTCGGAAAGTACCTCCTTGAACTTGTCACGTCTTGTCTCTTGGAAATGATGCAAAACTTTCTCAAGAAAACTGCAGTTCATATGAACACCAGTAAGATATAATCTGAGAATTTTTTTTATATTATTATTATTATTATTATTATTATTATTATTATTTTATCTTATTTTAAGGTTAACTGGGACTATTGTTTGCACACATTGACAGAAAACAGTTATGAGAGGAAAAACTCCCTTTATTTCTCTATATAATTCCCTGATACATTAATGCACTTACTGTATCCCAGCATTTCACTAGTGCTTGGATACCTTCAAGGTAGAAAGTTTTCTTAATATGCTGGAGAATTGATTGGATTACCTACTTCTCATCTAAAATGCTGGCCTCCCAGGAACTCTGTTAATGGTCCAAAAATGTGAATTTGAGTTCAATACTAGCAATAACTCCTGGCATCTGTTAATCATTCTGTGTACAGTTCACACAGACAGATGCATCTCTTCAGCAAGTTCTTGATGTTATCCATCAGTTTTCAAGGATCAGGTATTCCACTTACTGATTGTTATTCACGGACTTATAGCCTTCATTAAAAAGTTTGCACCATTCAAATGTTTTACTGCGGGTAAGATTCTTATCACAGGACTGCTCTTGAAGTCTTCTGTAAATGTCAATCGGTTTTATGCCTTTATTCATGAGAAATTTCATCACAATTACTGCTTTGGCTTGAACGCCCTCTCATAACATCTGGGTGCCAGATACCACAGCACACCTTCAGAGGTTTTGTGGAGTTCATGCCTCAAGGTACATTTAAACAATATTAAGTAGGTGGTTTTAATGTTTTCTATACACCAATCAGCAAAACCTTAACACATTACCATTGATTACCAATTGTATACCATTAAACTTGTGACAGGATCATGGACATCAAAGAATCCCAGAGAAAATAAAACACAGTGCTGAGGAATTCTTAAATCTGACTGTTCAGAAGGTGCTGATTAATTTTTATGTCACATCAGTTTTAACGTTAGAATTGTAGTGACATAGAAATATATTACCTTTGTGATATACATTTCTGTAAGGATATATTTACTTAACATCTGTTAAATGATTCCCCACTGCCAATAAGTTCTCTGGATAGATGCAATTTTCAGTTTCTCGATAGCATGACAATATCATCTTTTTTTCTTTTCCTTTTTTTTTTTTTTTTTACTTGTTATCGATCATGAAAAAGCAAAGCTGGTAAGAAAATCACTGATGCACTTAGAATGTGACTGATAACAGGAAATAATGTCCCTAGGACATTTTACACACTACATTAAATGTGTAAATAAACAGCTTAAAAACACATTGTCTTTCACTGATAAATTTAAATTAGTAACAGGTCACTAGATGATGTTATGGGAACCCCCTCCCTCCCCCTAAACTGAGGGCACCATTGCCCCACACCATCATGGATTATTTTCTTGCAAAAAAAGTGCTTTATTCCTTACATGTCCTTATGGAGTTAGGACAAAAAAAATTGCAAACTGGGTTCAAGGATATAATTAGGCTCTGTTTTGTGAAGCCTGTAGTGTAGTAGAGATTTGTTTCATAAAGGAATGAATGATGCTGATCTTATGCCTTGTCCCAGTTTCTGACTGTAGAAAACATGTAACTTCCTAGATGCTTGAGATATGTGGTATAACTCTAATGAGCATAAATGCACAAGGGATCCATCTTGAGAATAAATTGATCTCTGTGTGTTATTTTCTCTGCCATGCAGTGCATGATAGGGTCTAGGAAAAGGGTCTACAGCAAGATTATGGAGCTATGGAGCTGACTTTGTAGATTTGCTTCCGTACATACTGTACATACATACAGCACAGGAAATGGCTTCATACTTATATAGCCATTCACAATATGATATGACCTACATACAATACTTACATTGGTGCATAAACAGCTGCATAAATAACACACTTTGTTATTAATATAAACGTGTAAAAAAATGAAACGTGTTAAAGTGATTCAGCTACATTTGGAATGCGAGCTGACATTTTTAAGGCTGTACATAAACATACAGATTAATTAAGTTCTTAAGAAATGAAACTATTTCTAACACGCATGGATAAATATGATGCAACCGATTAAGCATTTACATCTAACAATGCCATCCCCCTAATTCGCTGTTTAACTCTTATGAATTATTGTCTGCTCAAGCATCATAACCCAGGAGCTCTGTCTTGCACAAACTCATGCCAAATGATCAAGGCTGCAGTAATTTATTGTCCCTTTTTAACGTGCCCAGTCTCGAGTGCTATATCTGCTCTTGGCTGCAGGTAATAGGCAAAAGTCTCATTTCAAAAGGTAAACAAGCCAGTTAAAAAAAAGCCTCCTGTAATGAATTGCAAGAGACTTAACCATCCTCATCTCAATAATGTGCAGCCAAATGTAATTAAATGCCTACTTCATTACAAAGACTGCATAAAATGCATGATGCAATCGGTTTTCCGGTTTATCTCTCAGTGCCCAGAGGTAACCAAATATATTTTTACATTTGACAAACACTGGATCATTAAAGATCCGAGATTAGATTTTCTGAAAGAGCATCACTGAGTCTTACAGCGGGCGTCCTTATTACGACTCCGTGTGATTTTCTAAGGTTGTACCATCACTAGATTTGAATTTGTGAATCTGATCAGTGTTCATTAGTTTTCTCTCACAGCTCTAACATCAGTCAAATCACAGATTAATATTAATGTACTCATTCTAGTTTGCTGCTATTTAATAAAAGGTAATAATATATAGTACTTTACCCAGTATTTCATGTTTATTTAGCATTGGTGGAGGGAGTCTCCATTTTCAGTGCCTTGATACAGTTTTTAACCAGAAGACAGTTTTTAGGAAAGAATGCACACGGAATCTAACATTGGATGCGCCTTGTAATATAGTTTTAAATAATGTTGCAATGACAATTACAGTCGGGCCAATGTTATTTTTGTAAGTTAGAATAACTTTGACGAAATGGCTTTGAGATAACACTGATGGTCGGCCAAAACAGAGAATCACAAATACAACCACACAACAACAACATTTTAACCCCTATTTGAAGTGTATATGCTGCTTAACATCCATTTGCATGTTAATATGTCAAAGGTTGAAACTGGCTCTTATGAAGACCTTCTCAGGAAGGCAAGACCAAAACTTACTTCTGCTGTCTGATCATACACTGTAGACAATTTGGAAACACCGTTCAACCTACTGTCTTTGGACTATTGGAGAACATGATTCAAACCCCCAACCCTGGAGGTACAAGGTGACAGTGCTAAACACTAAGCCATCATCTCCATATGTAATGTGAGTTACTGTACCAGAAGTCATTCTCTGGTAAAAATTAAATAACGTGATAAATACCACCAACAAATGGCAATACCATACTATTGACTAATTGACAATTGACATTGCTAGATCATAAATAAGATCATAATAATAATCTTATTAATAGGACAGTACTCAAGTTGCTTCAGAACAAGAAAAAACAGCTCCTGCTACAGTACTTCAATGTCCACAAGGCTGAAATAAACCATGGACATGATGCCAGTTCATGTGCAAAAACATAGATTTGTACCTAGAGGGCTTTTCTTTTTTGGGGGGAGAAGCCAGCCTCCTACAGGGGTGTGAACTGAAGGTTGGAGGAATCCAGTGCACCTGGAGGAAACTGACTCAGAAAGAACAAGCAAATCAGCAAACAGTCACTCAAGCTCAGGACTGAACCCTTGAGCAGTGAATGTACTGAAAGCTGGACAGTTAAAAAAGCTGGCTAATTAGACAGGTACCTACTGTATAAAAAAGATGCTGCTTCTAAACACCCACATGAAAAATGAATCAAGAAAACTTTAAGTTTGTTCACATAAGCATCCAAACACCTATTTTAATAAAACGTGGCAGTCCCTAAAAAGGGTTTTCAATGCAAGTCGAAGCAGTGCTATTCGTTTGCAAGTCAACCTGCTTCTCTTGGGACTTCCCAATTAGTCTTTATCTGGCTCTCCACAGGGTAATGCAAAAGCAAAACTGGTTTTCCAACCCAAGCTGCCAAATGTTGTCATTAGATGCTTCTAAATTGCAAATTGAAGATAAGCGGAATTCACTTAAAAGTAGTGTACGTGTGTTAATACAGTGAGCCAGGGCCGGGGTGTTTTAGCTGCAAAGTCAGTGGAATGGAGAGAGTTTGCTGTTATCTTTCGCCAGGCAAAATGGAGCTTAATACTGCAGCAGGCTAATGTCTTTTTCATTTGCACCTTATGGTTTATAACTGCTTAGGCTTATGCTTAATTTAAAATAAATTGTCATTTGAATGAAGTTCGTTAAAAGTGACTGCAGAAAGTGCTTTCATGCTAATCGAGTATATCAAAACTGCAGACGCTCAGCAGGGTCAACCCTTCCGTGATTTGTGGCTTGGGTTATACAGAATATACAAGGGACGTTCTTGTCAAACTGGGACTTTTTTTTTCAAACTGAGACAAAATTTCTTGTGAATGCAATTGACTTTTACAGAAGCCCTTAATACGGTGATGAGACTCTTAGCCATAGTAAATCATAGTAGTGGTGCAAACTTTTTAAAGAAGGCTGTATGTCTGTGAATGATGAGCCGGCCGAGGTGGATCGGAGCCCACTGCAGGTCCTGTGAATATTACACCTGATCCTTGAAGACACATCTGTCTGTTTGAACAGTACACACAATCATTCACCAACACAACTTGCACATTACAAGAACTCGGCTGGAAGTTATTGTCACTTCCCCCCGTCACAACACCCCTTCCAAAAATTGTGCTAATGCATGATCTGTTTTATAGTACAACTATAACAGGAACTGGAGCAGGGAGGTGGATATTACACATTAAACAATGTTTATAATTGTTTATATGATGAAGTAAGGAGTCTTCAGTGTCAGAGCGTTGTAACAATGTTTATTTGAAACTTAAAGTTATTTGGCATTAGAATTTTTTGTACTTTCTTTGTAAAAGGACAATCTGAAGTAAAAGTCTGAAGAATTTTCCACAACATGACTATACATGGATGAAAATTTTGTCCTTCATTTATTTCTTTCATTTCTTTTTATTTTTTACTTTTATTTAGCCTTGTTGTGTGGCATGAAATAAATAAAATACATCAGCACAGGCTGTTATAGGATAGTAATTAGTCTTGGGCCACATCAGACCACTCCAACATTCATTACTTAACTATAACAGGATGCCCCAAAGGTCATCACTCCTATTAATGCCTATCTGGGAGAATATAAGAGTGTGAATGATCAGGAAGTCTGTCACTTCAGGTTACTAGTTTCCCATGTCTTCTGCTGTAAATTAATGCAAATACGTACTGTACATCTGTCCTGAAATTGTTAGCATTCTACACCTAAATTAAATAGGAGGTCATGCATTTCGAATGATTCCACAGTGTATTTTAAAATACTGCTTGGTTCTAGCCTAGCAGGACTTTCAGCTTGCCATAAAAATGATCATTTTTTTTATCTTTCCCAGTAGTGATATTAAAACAGGGGAGCTGGCTTCAACATCAGGATCTTTTAGGCCTACAAAGAGGGCCTGAGAATTTCTGGGAAGTAACGATCTTAAAAATATTTGTCTGTACTTTGTAGTCAATTTTTTCATTTAAAGGGAACCTATTATGCAAAATTTAATTGAATCATCAGATGTGTTGTTTTTAATATGCAAATAATCTCTTTTTGATAAATGTTGAAATGGCAAAACAAAATGATTAATGCATTTGTTTTGGATTAATACAGTCAGCTTGGATTGTACAGAAGGTATAACACGACAACATAATGGTCGGTTAGAGTGAACGCAACCAAGTGTATTGTGAGTTCCTATGGTACTTCTGCACTTTGTTCGATAAAACGCCACCCCAGGCTTCTGAAGGTTGAAATATATCTGAGCATCAGCGCTAAACTGACAATAAGCTTCCCTTGAGTTATGCAATAGCACATTTTATTGAATGATTCATTCTTTTATCTTTATCCTGGGCAGGGTTGCCATGGATTTTGAGCTTACATTATGGACAAAAGGTGTGAATACATACTGGATGGGACACTAGTTCATACACAATTTAGGGCAATTTTGCATAATAAATTCACCGCTCTGATTTTTTTTTTCCTGTATGTGGAAGGAAACTGTGAGATAACATGTAAAACATATCAACAGTTACTCAAGCTCAATTTAAAATTGTCTTAGCAACATTTAAAGGTACTAAACTCCTGATGAACCACTGATACACTCATAGAAAATGTTTTTTATTGAGTGCATAGTTGATGCTTCTAGCTTTCTAAAGGTAAACCTTTTGTGATTTGCTACATAGAATCTAAAGGACAGATTAAAGAAGCAATTATGGTAGTCTTTCCATTTTCAAATGGTTCATGCCAATTTGCAACCTCAAACTCTTTCTTGAGGGGAGTTCCAAAAGGTCAGCAAAACCCATTTTTATGCAAAGAAATGTGGCCACCAGGATTTTACGAGAAGAAAGATTTTCAACTGAACATTTACCATATGATGTTGAAATACTTGTGAGCGGACAGCAAAAATAAAAAAAGGCCATAATGGTAGCTGGTAGCTACTAGATGTAACAGTTTAAATGTTAAATATGAAATCACCCCCCACCCCCCACTCACTTAGCTGATTAAAAGAGATCGAACCAAAAGAAATGGACTGATTCTAATTCTTTTTGCTTTTAAACCTTAAATGATCTACCTCATTATTTGGCTGTTTTGGCCTGAGGGGTATAATGTGAATTGATTTCACGAGCTTTTATTTTTCTCATTGCCTGTTCTCTCTTTTATGTTACCTTTATTTTACTACAAGGATGAGCTTCCTAAATTAAAATGAAGAAGTTAAGCTCCTGGAATGTGTTTGAAAATCAGATCAAAGATAATTCCAGAATGCCATGATCAAAACTTTTTTAGCTGAGTTCAGACTTTTCAGTACATAAATTTACAATATGGCAAATTGCACCGCCAGGTCCCCTACCTGCTGTGAGATTCCCTGGCCTTAATAATGATTTCTCATGCAGATTATTATAGACATAAGTGATAATGAACTGTTAATTTTATATCTATATCTCAGAGGGTAATAATCATAAAAAGAAACCAGAATATAAACATCTTTCTCTTTCTCTCTGTCCTTCTCTCTCTCTCTCTCACACACACACACACACACACACACACACACACACACACACACACACACACACACACA
>JAOVVA010000001.1:18117953-18132689 GCA_028565275.1 Leiocassis micropogon
GCCAAGTTGTAGTGCGGACTGGGTATTCCGCTGTGGCGACCCCTTGCCGGGAGCAGCCGAAAGACCAACAACAATATATTTTACTTCTCTCTGATCCAAAAAAAATATTCAAATGTGATTAATAACAATTTTCAAAACAGAGACGGACAAATCAGTGGTTGTGGCAAGATCGTGTGTGTGTGTGTGTGTGTGTCTGTGTGTGTGTGTGTGTGTGTCTGATTGACCGTGCGTGTACTCATCAGTCCAAGAGCTGTAAAGTTTCATTCAACCTGAACTTACTTAAGCCTAACTATTGAACTTTCTGTGCCTGAAGTCATTTGGGTTTGGTCTGACTTTATTTTAGAATGGCTTACGTAAAAATTCCTACACAAAAATGGACTCAAAATGGATCAAATAAGCTAAATCTGAGCAACAGAATAAGTAGTGGGTAAAGTTCCAAATCTGTAACATTAATACTTATGATACAAGAGGCGTTCAAGTCAAACCATGATGAATGCTGAATTTTTTCATGAATGAAGATATAAAACCCATTGACATAAATAGAAAACTTAAAGCACAGTACGGTAGAGAGATTCTTACCTGCAGTAAAACATTTCAAACAGTGCAAACTTTTTATGGAATGCTGTATATCTGTAAAGGACAATCCCCTGCACATTGCAGTTATTCCTTTGAACACTGAATGTGTGGAATGGGTGATCCTTAAAAATCAATGGATAACTTTCACAACATTCACCAACACCAGTTACACATTACAGTAGTCTGGTAGTTAATGCCACATCCCCTGTACAGTCCTCACCTTGATCTAAGTTATTTCCACATGTTTGGGCCATTAAAGGAGGCCTGCATTTTAGACATGAAGCAGGTAATCTGATCTGATGTAATGAGAAAACTTTCTACCTTGATTGTATCTAAGCACTAGTGAAACACTGGACTTACTGTACATTGTTAGTGTAGCAGGGGATTATATACTTTAGAGAAGTAGAAGTAGGTTTTACTATCATAAGTTTACTCCTGGTTTGACTTGAACACCCCTCGTATTACCTCCTAGTTAATCCAAGCAATTCTTACTTTTTTTTTTTTATAAAGTTATTATTACTACTACTAAGATCTCATTCATACATGAAAGCATTTAAATACTAAAGACTGAGACGATGTCCTAGTCAGCACTAGAAGGAGTTAAATTGCCGCTCTCTTGTTGTATTATGTTTCCCTTCCACACGAGCGCCTCTCAGACTGATGACTCCGGGCTCCATTTGGAGCCTGTGAACTGTAGGCAATTTCAAATGAGGCTAAAACCCTTCATGTTGCTTTCGCCCTAAATTAAGGCACCTCATGCGGAGAGCGAGGCTGCAATTCAACAAATGCTTCACAGCATCGCTGTCCTTGTTTGCAAATGTTTGTTCAACTCCTTCAAGTATTCTCTGTTTTCCTAGGTCATTAGAAAGCCGCACGCTACTCTTTTTCATATCCTTTGTGTCCTGCAGCATCGCTAATGAGCCATGAATATGTTTACTTTCAGAGAGAAAAAAAGAGTTTTTGATGCTCTAACTTCGCCTCTCCTATTTCTTTTCCCTTTCTTCCTTCTGAAGAACTTCCCATTCTAACCCTGAGCATTTAAACAATGGTTGTGTGTTTCTTGCAGCTAGCAGCTTATGTACACATAAACAAGGTGAGGGCAAAAAGATGAAAAAAAAAATGCAGCTCGTTTGATTTCCGGCTGTTCACATTTCGAAGATGTATGGATGGGCTAAATGTGGGAACTAGTGTTTTCGAGAGAGATGGCTGCATGAGGAAGAATGACGGGTGAGATGACAGGTGAATATTAGGGAACAAAACATTCTACCTTCCAACGTCAATACATCTTCATATCGCTCCAGGGCGGCCTGCGCTGCGTCTCGTATCCTTTCCCGCTTTTCTCCTCGGTACATCTCTGGAAACGATATTTCACCCTAGGACTATTCGTAAAGTGTCATTGAAACCTGTCGTCACAGCACAACAGCATATTAAACATTGTCAGGTAAAACTACGAGCAGTATTGATAAGCTGCTGTGCCAACTATCATGCTTTTTCACCGGATGAATGAGTAATGAATGAAATGCCAGTTTGATTTATTGTCATTTAGCTGATTTGTGAATCTGGTGTCCTGAGATTGGATTTAATTGACACATTGACTGTAATAGAAAAGGAGAACGTAGAATTAGAATTAGTTTTATATTTAATTGAAGATGCTTCCCTTGAAAAAGCATCAATGAACATATTTTCAGCTTTCAAGTTTACATTTTCTGCTTACTAATAAACTTATTATTTATTCATGCATTATGAACATTGTTCTTTAAAAAACGACAATTAAAAAGGTCTGGCATTTATTTTGGGGTAATGTTCTGATTTGTCTTGAGCACATGCTGTACTATTTTGTCTCTTACAACTAAAATTGTTAAATAAAAATCTTACTAGCTTCTTTTTTATTGTATTCTATTTTTTAATTTACTGCTTGTTTTGCTAGCAGGAGCATTGTATAATAAAACTAATACTATGGCAATTCATAATGCTCTTGCCATTTCTGAAGGGCCTGCATCAAGCAAAGAAAATAACGGTTATTGCTGGAATCACTGGAGTTAGGTTATTAAAAAGTGGAAGAATACTGAAAAAATAATGAACAATCACTTAAACACTTGATGAGGTTGCATCATTTTCCAAAAAAAAAAAAGTCTAGTAGAAATAAAAGTATGTTTAATAGTGAAAATAAGAGAATTTCCACACACACACTCACACACACACACAAGCGATGCACCCATCATGCATAGTGCCCACTGTACAACGTCTGCCTCTGCAAGCAATGTTATGTGGCAATAAAATGAAGTCTCCTGATGACCTGAAAGGCACAGGCATATACCCGGACTCAAATTGTGAAAAATTGACTCTGGATGCATAAGGAATCATTTTCACTCATGAATTGGCCAAGATTAAAAGGAAAAGTGTGCAAACAAAATATTTTTGCATTAAAGTGTTTTTTAGTTAGTTTTTTGTACATTGTCAAAAATGTATGGCCAGACAATTGTGCAAAAAAAAAAAAAAAAAAAAAAGACATCAGATTCTCATTGAGGCATATGCAACATGTTTGATGCTTCAGATACAAACAAATAATCCATCCATTGTCTTTATAGGGCAGGTAGAATCTTTACAGTATGCTGTGCGAGAGATGTAGTTTATTCAATTTGACAGATTTTACTTTAGACTAGGTGTTTACTCTGTTTTAGTGGCTCAAAAAAACTGAAAAAAATCAGAGAGGTTGAACATTTTAGAAAGCAAGAATCAACAGTGCCTGATATCACAGCTGGATCGCCTTTGTTCATCTTAAAATGGAAAAGTTTAAAAAGTAGAAGCCTCTGACTCTGTTTGAAAGGGATGTGAAAGTATGATTTCCGCTTTAACAGAAGGGACAAAAGAGTTGTCATAAACTGAGTAGATGGGGGTTGGTGCTGTAGATGAGAGCAAGCTCTTGATGAATCATTTATATTTGGATGAATGTGTGTGTCGCTTTCCTGTTGTAACCGATTTTTTTTTATTTTTTTTTTTTGTCTAATTGGCATTTTATTTTTGGCTGGTGTGTCTTCTGGGAAAGAGTGCTGAGTAGACTGGGGGGAAAACTGTAAGTGACAGTAAACAGAAAAGCATCTGCGGCTTTTCATCGTGACCCAAAGTGACATTTTCTATATAAAAAGTGCCATTTAACTGATGAGAAAAGGTTATTTGATTGCTTTCTGTATAATTTCAGTCGTAAAAATAGCTAAGAATGCAAACCTCATGTATCATCTAATCGATAAACTTTTTAATGTTTCCAACAAGTTGACTCATATGTAAATATTTTTATTTTAGATATATTCTTACCTGTTAAAGAAAATTTTTTCTTAAATATTCAGTGAGTATTTTTAATTTCAAAAAATGGAATTTCTTCCACCGCTGTATGTAAAGCAGCAAAACAAGAACATGACAATTCGTGTTATTGTGGTCCCAGTGCACTGCGTGATTCCCAGTTTGACAAGCTCTTTTTGTGCTAGTTCATTGTTTTCCATGTGCTTTTGTTTTGGGTCTCTGCCTCTATTTTGTCATCGGATGGAGTTCATCAGTTCTGTGTTAATTCCATGATTCATTTGTCTATTTATATTCTCTTTTGTCTTATTATATTCAGGAAATCTTGTCAATTGTATTGTGAGCCTTTCTGTTTCTGTGCCACGTTCATTACAGTTTTCATTTACGGCGTGCATTGCCATTTCGATTATCCTTATTCTCTTTTGCCTACATGTGTATATTCACAAAGGGCTAGTGGTTCACGTCTCGCCTCCGGCCTGTTTGTGTGGAGTCTTCCTGTGCTTGGTGGATTTCCTCCATGTACTGCAGTTTCCTTCCAAAGTCAAAAGACAGGTTTTGTACTGTAGGATAATTGGTGTTTCCAAATTGCCTGTAGTGTGTGGTTGGTTGTGTGAATATGTATTCCTGTGCACTGAGATGGACTGGTGCATCGAGAGTATACCCTGCCTTGTGCCGCAAATTCTCTGGGAAACAATCCCACACAGGATAAGTGGTATATAATATGGATGGATAGACTGATGGAATATGTTTGGTTAGCAAACAAGACAATACAGATGTTATATTATTGATTGATCACAATGCAAAGCAATGCAAAGAGACGGGTGATGAAAGTCTTAAAATGCCAACTGAGTATGGAAGAATTGTGGATTCATCACCACACTACAGCGAGCGATTACGATCTATGCCCAATATCTCACTTAGACAAATTGTGTTGTTTTGTGTGTGTCTTGTCTGTATTTCATGATTTCTCTACCTCATTCCTAAGGATCATATCTGGCCTTGAAACAGAATCAAAAGCCATCTTCTTTAGAAAACAACTGCCATTTTTTAAGCAAATCCCTTTTGAGTTAACGGATGGATGACCGTACTAGATGACACGATTGTGGAAAATGACTTTGGACGCTCAGTGGGTGTAATGACCTGGTCGGGTTGTATCCAAGGGGACCACAAAGGCTAGCTGAGGATGTGGGTCATGTCTGTGAGAGCCATGGCCAACAGCTGTCTCTCAGGAGAGGCCTTAGTAAGAGCTGGCCTTTGTTGTGTAGTCTAGTGTGAAACCACTGTGTGCCTCAGGGAGAAAGGGAGAGAAAATACAGTGATGGCCAGGCAGTGAGAAAAATGATAACAGGATCGACAATTTACCCAAAACCTGAAAAATGAAGGACTCGACAATAATAAAAAAATAAAAATATTTAAAAATATATATATAAATATACAAATAATAAAGTAATAAAAAAATATACAGTATATTAAAGTAAGACAAATGCAGTAATAGTGACACCGTGACCCTGTTAATGAATGCACGTTTGTTTCATGCATCTAGAGTTTTGTAATAATATCTGGATGGAGATTAGATGCATAAAAATGACAGTGCACCCAAGATGCATTTACAATTGAGTTATATCAGACTTAAACCATGACAGAAGGTCAAAGATGCCATGTCATATAAGCATAAAAGCATTTCAATACATACATTGACAAACAAACTTAATTAACTGAGTGACATGCAGTCACTAAATGTTTAAGGTTAAACGGGCAGAGAAATCAACATCAATTTTTGTTGCAAGAAACAATTTTAGATATGAAGGAAAGGAACATGAGAATTTGGTGCTTAAGTGTCATAAGAAAATGTGAAAATTTACGTGACGTATTGATATCAGATGTCAACTGAGTCCTGTTCTATTGTTATCAACGACTTTTCTGTAATGGGTGAGAATATATCCAAGCACTCTTTGTTTTTGTTTATTTCTTTGTAAAGGAAACTACATATAAGTTTAAAAAATCTCATGTTCTGCCTTATGATTGGCTAGAAGAATTCAGTCTTGTCTCTGCTTGATTAGAAATCTAGATGGTGGCTCAATTGGATAAGACTGTGGGTTACAGGGCTGGTGATCAGAAGCGTGGGGATTCGAGCCCCAGCTCTTCCAGGTTTTCCACAGTTGAGCCCTTGAGCAAAGCACATAACCCCATCTGATCCAGATGTGCGGTATCCTGACTGACCATGCGCTCTGACCCCAGCTTTCAAACTGGAATATGCGAAAAAAAAAATTTTTCACTGAGCTGTAAGGGACATGTGAAAAATTATTCAACCTTATTTTGTCATTTGATGATTATTTAATCTCAATGTAAGTCTAAACCACATGTATGTATAATTAAATTAATTATACATAATTAAAAATATGATTTATAAATAATGCTTATGATATTATGATTAGTACTGTATATTCTATAATTGGTTAGAAACCTAACTTCTGAAACTGGAACTCAAATTATTGTGTTTCTAGCACAGCTTGGCACACAATTTTTTTTCTTGGGCTTTATGGCTTTCGAAGGGTCAACACATTGGATCACTCGATTCACAAGTTACTCTTCCTAATCCACAAGTGCTCTTGCTGCTGAATGCCCTTCCTGGGCATAGGGATAAGGGCTTTGCCCAAGAGCCGAACAGTGGCAAACACGGCTCTACTCTCAACCCTCCAATCAGCAACCCAGACTTAGAACTGCCTGAACCACCACTGTACATCTCCCCCATCCCCGCTTGGCCCAATATTTTATTGTCATTAATATTCAGTATCAGGCTAAATCACATTTATGTAAAGTTTAATAGATAGATAGTTTTATGAGATCTTTCAATAAAACTACTATTTTATTTTCTTCCACATTCTTTTATGGATTAAAAAAAAATATTTTATGTATTTATTTTTTTCATGTCCTTTCGGGTCTGCAAATTTTAATTTTGTTACCCAGGAACAATTCTGATTGCAAGTGTATATAATGAGTAGACCATAATATACTTGTATAATATATATTAACCTAGATAGTATAGTTTTGTAATGTGAAGAACTGCTGCTGCAATCATAAAGAATGTTCTGCCTGAGTTTCTTAATACACTTTATTATATTATTCTATTCAAATAATAATTGCATAAGTACTGTATTAATACTATTAATGCAAACTCAGATCTTGGAACAATTAAAAGTGTATGTATAATTATTTTTATATCCTAATATCAGCTATTCAACAATTCAAACATGACATGAATATCATTTTCTCAAATATGTGAAAGCTGCATCTTTTTTTTTCGTATCATGTTTTACTATAATGGTGACTATAAATGGCTTCTTCAGAAAGATGATGAATGTCTCTTGCATAATCGATATTTGTGTTGACACGGGCAGGGAAATATTGATGGAGGGGATAGAAAATGAGATCCAGCGTTTTGTCTTTAGGTGTGGTCTCGATCCATCCTGCCAAATGCGACACATAAATTACACAAATGAATTCATTGTAATGCACGTGTTTGTGAAAAGAGCTCTTGTGATATGTACATTATCAGCATAATGTCCAGTGACAGAAAAGATGCCTTTCGAAATTGAGCAGTCATCAGGAGAAAATATGTAGTTGTAATGTTAAATTTATAAAAGGTAAACGCATGTCCTTTGCTTTTGTTTGTTTTGTTGTTCACAAGATTAAAATATGTGGAAATGAATAAAGTGGTGTTTGCACCTGCAACCTTGCAGTCACTGAATTCAAACAGCTTTCCGCAGTGACAAGGACACACATTACTTAGTTTCAGAACTAAACACATTTTTTTTCTTTGTAATATGCCTTTAATTTTAAAGATTAACTTGTTTTAAATAATTCATTAGGTATTTAATCTGGATGTTTTGGTAATTAATCTGAATTACATGCTTCCATTTTACATATTGCATTACAAATTTAAGGATAATATTCTCTTATAGCTTATGAATAACAATGTATCATGCTTATTCTACTTAAAGCATTTTAACATTTTAAATATTCAAAGTTCCCATATTTTAATATTACTTTAACAAGGTAGCACACACTGTACACACACTGAAGTCACATCTGAATGTCAAAAAATTACTAAAGTGAATTTAGCATAGTTGGTCTTCTTCAATCTTATAATTGCTTGGGGGAAAATACAGCAACATTTCCTCTCCTGTCTCTGTGAGCCTGTGTCCAATATACAGTAGTCCCTCATTCTTGCTTTTGATTAACAGAAGTGGAACCTGATCCACTCGTCTTTTGCTGTAGTAGTGTATACAGTATGTTTTAACCTCATTGTTTGACATGTGCATCCTGAGATGCTTTTCTGCTCACCGTGTTTGTAAAACGTAGTTTTTTAACTCATTGTAATCGTTCTATCACTGTGCATCAGCGTAGCCCGTTTCCTTTTATCAACAGGGTGTTTCTCTCCACTCACTGGGTGGTTTTTGCACCATACTGCATAACCTCTGGAGGCTATTGTGTGTGAAATTCCCAGGAGATCAGAAGTTTCTTAAACACTCAAACCAACACCAGTAATCATGAAATAGTCAGGTCACTTTTCCCCCCCATACTGATGTTGATTGTAAACATTAACTGAAGCTTTTGATGATTTTGAGCTCCTGCCACAGAATTGACTGATAGGCTAGCTCACACACACATACACACAGTGTACTGCACAAACTACTGAACATTGTACTTATCTCACAAACTACTAAATATTGAACTCGTCCCTTTAAGCTAATCTGTTTCAGCAGTCGACTGCACGAGGAATTGTTAACTACGCATTGATCGCGTAGATAAACTGAATGGGAAGAGAGAATGAAGGCCGGAGAGAAAGAGAAAGGGAGATAGAGGAAGAGATAAAAAAGAACAGATACTCCCCGAGCGCATGGTCCTCATGTGGTTACCATGGAAACCGTCTTCTTGGACCGGGAGAGCAGAGCGTTTTCATATGAATACATCAGAAATGCTAGTGGGCTAAAAAAAAAAAAAAAAAAAAAAAAAACACCAAATTACAGGGTGCATTGTAATCCAGTGGTTATTGTTTTCTCCTGATAATTGCATTGTTTCTAGTCCCCCCTACCTTTTTTTAACCACTGCTGCATGTAACTCTGAGATAATCTTATTCACAATTTTGAGCTTCTGAGTCTAGTAACCCAATGTCTATCAAGAGTACAGTTTTTTTTCCATTTCCTCCCAGTTGGGTGTAACTTGTTCACCTTATTCTTTGCAGGTCACAAGGTGTTATAAGGTAATACAAGTTTTAAATTATTATTATTATTATTATTATTATTATTTTTATGTGTCAAAATCCGAATTCCATACGGTTATGAAAAGACTTTCCACCAGTCAAATTATAAAGGTTGATAATTATCTATAATTACTGTTTCAGTTTACACAAAAAGAGCCGTCTTGTCATACTTTTAACCCAGTGGGACGTCCATTAGTATCCCTCGCTGCCACCACCGCTACCACTTTTTTTTCCATTTTCATTATTTTAGGACACGTTAATGGAATTGCGATCCACTATTTCTCATGTATAATAATGAATCCATGTCCAAGGCTCAATTTAATTTAATTGGGCGTTAGGCTCCAAGCTAGTGGAATTGGAGGAGGTTGTGATTGCTATTCAAACTTATGGTAACATTATGCAGGCTTAGATTTGAAATACCATTGCTAGTAGTTAAACGTGGATAAGCTGCCAGTCCCTCCATAATGGATGGTAGATAAACGGCAAAATATAATTTGTCAAATTGGTGAACTGCATAAAAATGGCATCTCCTGGGAACACTTAATTTGGATTCTGTTGTTAGATGGCTAGGTAATTATTTGCCGTCGAATATCTGTAGGTAGAAAAAGGCAAGTGTTTGTTTTCCATGGAAGAAAAAAAAAACTAAATGAGAGACTTGTATAATTGCTAAATTCACCGCACGACTTCCCCAGAGGCTGGCATTTATTTCACCTCAAGTATGCGAGATGCCAGCGACTTTATGGGCAAAACAATTACCATCACCCCGGCAAACCCCAATAATACAGTTAGAGCACAGTAAAATCACCAGGTGTTAAATTAGCAACTGCAGAGATCCTGATCCTGTTCCACCTGGAGCGTGCTCGCCGTAAAATTTCTATAGGAGTAGCTTAAAGCAAAGCCAGTACAACTTTTGTCTTCATGCTGATATCATTTATAAAGATAGGATTAAAAAGAAATGAGAGTAGTGCACTTCCTTCCAATTAACCCATTTTATTTGTCCCACCAGCCTTTTATGCATGCACGTCGTGCCTGCTCTGTATGGCTTTGATCTTTTCTCTGCGCTCTGCTCCATGCTCGGAGAGGTGAAGTCGGCATTTGTATTCAAGCTGACTGTA
Organism: Leiocassis micropogon; assembly: GCA_028565275.1. Lineage (NCBI taxonomy): Eukaryota > Metazoa > Chordata > Actinopteri > Siluriformes > Bagridae > Leiocassis > Leiocassis micropogon. The sequence continues at coordinate 18,128,202 of JAOVVA010000001.1, forward strand.
AGGAAAAAAAAAAGCGATGGGAGGGTTTCTTCTGGCATCCTGCTGTTGCACCCACTGTGTGCCTCAACATGTTTCAGGATTGTGGGGTATGCTGCGAGAAGGTTCCGGTGATAATAAGAGGCTTTGTTCTTGCAAGAATGAGCGTGCCTCTGAGGTGCTCTTAAATGTCTGAAAACGTTCAGTGTTTGAGGTATTCAAGGCGGAAAGGAAAACACTTTTTTCACCTGTGTGGTTAGTAAGCGTTCGGGCTATGAGGGGAATTCCAGGTCTGGTTTACACCATGCTGATTTTTGACAAGTTTAAATCTTACAGTACTCATAAGGTGACTTCTTTTTTTAACAACAACAAAGTTAAGGCAGTCTCAGAAATAGATAATTAAAATCTCAGAGGTGCTACGACATTCATCTAAAAGCAACTAATAGGATGGAACAGCTGCAAAATAGAATAGTTACAGTACAATGTCAAAAGCATGCTAATAAAGAGTAGTATGTCTCACTGAAGCAGGTCTCTGATTAATGGCATAAGCAGAATATCATTGTGTTTAGTATAGCCTAATGTTTAGTCTGTTATAGAATCCGGCCAATATTTCATCAGGATTATTTCATACAGTGTAATAACCCTAAAACCAGCATTATACTTTCTATAGGTGCTGTGATTTTGGTAAATTCCATTCAATACTACTTTGTAAATATCCTGTATAAGGAAGGATCAGTGTAGAGATATCTTGCACTCCATATTTACTTGCTAAGTTCTAAGAGGGTGAAAGGCACACCTGAGCACCTTGAACACTATAAAGATCTCCTTGATGCATTCCATTGGCCTACACTGGTATGTGTGTTCAGTCAACAGCTCTTGCTGGCCTCTAAAACCCCTTCCCACATTCCACATACTTTACCCACCTCAGGTCAACAAGCACACAATGGCTCTTACTTTTCCTCCACAGGAAAGTGTCCTTTTATAACTTTTATAGAAAAGTACCTTGAACAGTCATTTGTGAATATTACACACATGGCTTTGGGATACTTTTTAAACATTTTATTTCTATTTATTTAAAACTTTATCCCCATCAAACAAATAATTTCATATTTCATTATGTTACATTTTGTAAAATGTTTTATTTCCATTTTTTCTTTGACATCATAAGGCATATGGCTTAGTGATTAGCACTGTCGCCTTTGGTCCAGGTTCAATTCCCGCCTTGGCTCTGTGTGCATAGAGTTTCCATGTTCTACCCGTGCTTGGTGGGTTCCCTCCGGGAACTCCGGTTTCCTATCACTGTCCAAAGACATGCAGGTTAGGCTAATTAGCGTTCCCAAATTGCCCGTAGTATGTGAATGTGTGTGTGCCCAGTGATGGATTGGCCCGTCCAGGGTGTACCCCGTCCCCCTGTGACCCTGTATACAGGATAAAGCAGTATAGATGATGAGTGAGTGACGAATGATTTCTTTTACATCATATGTTTTTGTTGCTCACATACTGGCGAACATATAGTAAATCTTATTCATTTAAAATGAAACACGTCAGTTCATGTTATCACTATCGTTAAAACACTTAAACCACCATTTGCTCACCAGCCTTTCAAGCAATTCCGGGGTTTGGAGTTTGAACCTCACTTCCAGTCTCTGTGCATGGGTACTGTAGGCTGTTTTTCCTCCACAGTCCAAAAATATGTACTGTACAAAGGTGGCCAAAAGTATTTAGACAAAAGTGAAATTCAAAGTTTTAAAGACATTCTTATTTTTTTAAATAATAATAACAATCAAGATATTTAAAAAGAAATTCATTGTATGCAATTAAATTGTTTTTAAAAAATCTATGAAGTCATTTATTCTTCAACACCTGCTGGATCCGGCTGGGCATAAAGACAAAAAGATGTCTGCACTACTCTAGTGTCACCCGCTCAGTCCAAGTTTGTTGTATTGCTTCTTGACGATCATGTACAGTACAGAAGTTCAAGAACCCGCCGTTCTTGTCTGCTACTGCCTTCTTCACTGTTGTCCAAAAGTTTTCTATTAAGTTTTAGGTCTGCACATGACTCAGGTTGTGGCTCCAGAAGCTGAATACCATGGTTGCATTATCAAATATTTACATAATTAGTGAAATTATAACCTGTTTTGTGCACAGACAGAACTAATACATAGCATATGGTGTCTTAATACCTTTGGCCACCACAATGCACTGATTACTATTCCCAGATTTGTCCATAATGCATGATGTGAGTCTGTGTGTCTGGACCCACAACAGAGTGTATCCAGTACTCTCTCCCTGATATAGGCTCCAGGCTCTTGTGACCCAATACAGGATAAGCATTATAGATGATAGATTGATGGATGGATGGCAAAACATATGCATAAAAATCTTTTTTTTTCTGATTCCAATTTTGAAAAAAGGAAGACTGGAGACTCCTTCCAAAATGCTAAACAATATCAGCTCTTTAACTGTAAGATCATCTCCATGGGTTAATCAGTCACATCCTCTGTACCTGTTCTATCTACAATTTCGATGTTATGATTTCGTAGAAAATTGCTTAGCTTTTGAAATACAAGATGATTTTGTTTCTCAGAATGTGTAACAGGGTTGATGCTTTAACATGAGTGCTGAGTGAGGAGTTGAGGGAGGAAGAAGAAAAAACACACACACAGCATGAGAGAGAGAGAGAGAGAGAGAGAGAGAGAAAGAGAGATGAGCACCTACTTTCTTTTTGAATGCAGCTGTGATTTGCTTCTAGACTCAGAGCCTGCACTCTGAGGAACATTTGAATGCTCTCTCTCTTTCTCTCTCTCCCTCTTACTCCCTCTCTCTCTCTCTCTCTCTCTCTCTGGCTTGAGGGCAATCAAGTTCTGGAGAAAGGCTGAAAAGCTCCTGAGCACCCGAACAAGTGTGAGAGTGTGTGTGTGTTTGTGTGTGTCGTGTAGGAGTGTTGGCATGTATTCTTCGCTTTTTTTCCCACCAGCCCTATTTTGATTTATTCATTCTGGGTATTTTAAGCAAGCCATGAGCCAAGAGGTCCTTTAGAGCAGCGCATATTGATCTAATCAGTCTTTTATTCAAGCTCTCTCTCTCTCTCTCATTCATGGTATTGATGGTCATGCTCTTTTCTCTATGCATCATTCCTGCTCAGGCTCAAGACCGAATTATTGTACAGCTGAAGGGATTGTGCATCATATCCTACCACTCAGGATTGAACAAACATATCCTTTATTTTCGCATTAATTTCAAGCTCCGGTTCCTCATTGACTGACTGCTAGTTTCGGGTTTCAGCGAGTACGACGTAATCAAACGAGTTTGCCACTAGGCTATCGATTCATGCCAGACTAATCACAGCTTTGGTTGATAAATTATTCAGTTCATTTGTACGCTATGCCTGCCATTTTTTCTGATCCAGCCTTCATCATCACTAAAGGCTTGAAATCTCTCTCATCAGGCTGAGTGCAGGAAAATACGGTGGATGTTTAGTACTTAGCACTTATTGCATTCTCTGACACATTACAGGATCCCAAGGGCCTTTACTGCATACTGAGTGTTGTCAAAAACACAAACTGAAGTTGTTCTTCATGTGAAAAGGGGGAAGAGAGAACTTTTTTGTGTGGTTCTCTCTTCTTCAGCTTTCATTTTTTAAATTTATTTATTTTTTGAAATATCTTAAAGTAATACTGTTACTTAAAGAATGAAATACAATAACCCATGCTTAAAAAAAATTTTTATAATTGTTTTTTTTACATTATTTGGTAATTATTTGCTGTTAATAATATATGTTTTTATTATACTGTATGTTTTATTGTGTACAAGTCCCAGTGTAAGTTGTTACGATAGAAATTACAACATTAATATTAACCATGCAGCTAGATCTACTGTAATGGTATACATCCTTAAATGCTTCTCCTTCAGTCATCTTGCAATGACTGGAGCCTTTAGCCAGGAGGTTGTGTCATCAGATGGTTACCAACGATCCCAAAGTGTTTCAAACCCTAACCATAACATTCTCCTCTTTCTGCTGCCTCCCCCAGCCTTCGTTCTCTCAATCCCCCTCAATCCAATGTCTGACCTCAGCTTCCATACTGATTGGGCTGGGAATCCCCTACATCCCACCTCGACTGGATACAACCACGTCTGCCAACCTTTGTCCCTGCAGTTCCACACCAAGTCTTTATAGTGTTCAGTCTTTCTAAACTACTAATACTTAAAGAAAATTATACAACCAAGTGATTGATTGGACAAGATGCATTATATGAGTGTTAAGGTAAAAAATAGCAGTTTAACTATATAGATCATGCCACTTCACAGGTGTTCTATTAACTGTTAACCCCTGAACCAGAGCACTACTTGGTATGTGGAACAAGGCCTTTTACGCCCTACATAACGCACTACATGGTGATTCTCATGGTGACTCTCGCTAGGACGAAGCAATCTGAAGGAAACAACGTACCGTACAATGTGCTCCTCAGTATATGGAGCTTCAAACATGCCGGGATGCCCCTGAGTTGGACT
>JAOVVA010000001.1:18152354-18170867 GCA_028565275.1 Leiocassis micropogon
GTGTGTGTGTGTGTGTGTGTGTGTGTGTGTGTGTGTGTGTGTGTGTGTGTGTGTGTATGTGTGTGTGTGTGTGTGTAAATACTCCCACTTTTACTATAAAACATTAATGTTATTTCTACTTTCAATTTTCTATCATGCCTATATTTTTTAAAAGAATCTAGCTCATTTCTGTTTCAGGCTATGGTTACATTCCTCTGGCCCCAAATGAACCTCAGCTTGTACAGAAGGTGTTCAGAAACCCATGAGATACATACTGTATAGTCTTAGTTGAGGGGTGACGTCGGTTGGGTGGGGGTTGATGGCTTGGTATTGGTTTAATTGATTTTGCAGTTTGGCTTCCAGGTTGAAGAGGGCTCTAAAACTTCCACTTCCACTTGAATTTTAAAAACATCCACTTTAATTCTAGTTTCCAGTCAATGATTCTGACATGCTTAGCGTTGGTGATGAATTCAACAACTTTACAATAGATCTGAAAAATTTTAAAGCAAAATTAAATGAACAAAAGTGCTTGATATGTATAGTATGTTACTTCTTGTGAGCAAAAAGTGGTGGAATCAAAGTAGCTAAAATATCATTTAAATCTATGGCATTTGGCAGAAGTGCTTATCTAGGCAAGTAACGTTTTAGCATTTAAACAGCTGAAACGTTGGGTGGTAATGGTGTCTTGCTCATGGGCTCAGCAATGGCAGCTTGGTAGTGTTGGGATTTAACTTCTTGATCTTCCAAGCAGTAATCTAACATCTAATGGTACCATTTCTACATAAAAAAAACAGTGTAACAGAGTGGAAAAATAATTCTGAGTAGGCAATAATTCTAAACTTATGTTTCCTGAACCAAATTCTCCATTGCTGGATATGTAGGCTATTTTATATCCATTTTCCAAAATCTAGTTTCTTCATTGGGCAGTTGGCAATTAGTGAAGAAATTAGTGATGCCTAGCTAAGCAAAGACTAGCTTTGGTTATATATATATATATATAACCAAACAAACACAAACAAATAATAAAATAAGTTGATTCACAATACAATTGATTCACATACCACTTACAGAAGTATCACACCAATCAGACCAATCAAAAATTCGTCTATTACATCAAAATTGAAGTGAGATTATTTTAAAAAAAAAAGGGGGTTCACAAATATATTTTAGGCTATAAAACCAAATTCAAATATGCATTTTATATCGATTTAATCAACATTTCTTGGAATGGTATAGAGAGTTTAGCAAATTATTGATGTAGCTGCAGTTTCCCATGGAACTCTCTTGGCACCACAACTGATAGTAGTGCGGCAAGCAAGATTTGTTGGAGAACAGGAGGGAAAAACAAAGCGGTAATGGAGATTCTTGCTTTGTGGCTTGGCAAAAATTCAAAAGACACACACATATACACACCTACACACGCACACACACACACGTACACACACTCACACACACACACACACACACACACACAACAAAAAACAACTGAAAAATGAGTCAAGCCCCTTGGTAGATTAAAAATATTGCACATATCTAATCAATATTACACCACACATTTTTAATATAACCAAAACAAGTCTTAGAGATTTAAATAATAAACAAAAATACAAATAAAAAATAGTGTCATGCTTTTTAAAGGCTCAGTAACAGAATTTCTCCTCTATTTGCCATAGTTTCTCACATTATAATGTTTAAAATCCATGTTAACATGTAGAGAGAGGCCAGGAAGTGGACAGGGTATTAGTTCTCATCTTGTCAAGTCATCAGAGAGGATTTAGCAGTGACAGGCTCATGTCTCTCGGCTCACGAGGTGTGTTATTTCCCTGGAGTGGAACTAGAGTGCAGAAGAGGGAAATAATTCAATGATGGTCCTGTGTAAACATGTCCTGAAAGAGGCAGCTTCTCATAAGCATTAGCCTGCTTTGAAAGTCGGGGCTTTTCTGAGGCCGAAGATGTCGCAGGCTATGCATTTTAATGTCTCCTCTCTCTCTTTTGATTTGCCTCTTTTTTTCTAGCTCTTGTCCTGTGCTGCTCGGTGTCAAATGAACATGAAAAGAATGGGGTGAACACAATGGGGCATACTAGCCAACATGTCTTGAGTGTATCTCTGCCTTTCAGATAGCACTGAATCAAACAGATTAATCACATTAGGCTAAAATATAGACATTACGCTACAGCTGCTATAAATTCACAAGTGCTAATCTACTCTAATAGAGCTTCAGGATTTGTAACAAGACGTGCTGAGATGCAGTCAGGACACCTACCTAAGCTTGTCAGAACAAGAGAATGGCTGCTAAAAGGTGGACTTCTTAGAAATTGTCTTGCTGAAGTAGGACCAAGATTATTACTAGGTCCTGAAAGAGCTGTTAATGTTTCGACCTTGCAAAATCCTGGTTTTAAATTGAACCAGAAACAGCTTCAAAAATTCTTCCTACAGTTAGCATGATTCAGCTAACTGGATTCAACAGGGAGGAAAGGTCAGACAGAAGAACAATGGTGTAGTTTTTTAAGGACTGTGAGTAAGCACAGCTTGGCTTAGTATAGGCTTTATCTATAGCTTCTGACTAAAAGCTGCTTTATCAGCCAGACACGAAGCCGGAATTAGTCAAAAAGCTTTTAGAGAGGAAACGTGTAATGCAAAAGCAAGCAGTTAATCATCTTATTTAAAAAAAGTGTTGAAAGTAAACGTAACAGGAAGTCTGCACTTCTAGTAAACCTTCATAGACTCAAATACTCACTGTAAACAAACTGAAACAACATGTTATGCACACATACAGTACAGTCCCTTTCTTTTTTGAAAAGGTCTTTTTCAATGAGGTGATCTAGTGCTTCTCAGGTTCGGAAGGCTTCATGCCTACAAATGTGCCATTTGAAAGGCCAAGTGGCTTTAAATTACCTGATGGCTGTCTTTCCAGGCTGAAAGGGCAAATCTTCACATTTTTAAAGAGATGTTTCAATTAAATCAGTATTGGAGAACATTGAGCATGAGAAATCAGTGAAATGACTCCTTTACATCCTAAGCATAGAACGGGGTAAGCATAAGATGGGGAAAAAAAGACAGTTTTCCATCAAATTCAAAGACAATTAAAGAAGAGAGAAGAAATGGATGAGATTTGACAAACCTTCTATTTTTACTGTCCTGTCATTTAGGAGACTCTACAGGGTCACGTGGATTTAGTGGGAATTTAAGTGGTCTGGAGCTACTAAGTAAGACGAGTGAGATGAAATTTTGACAGTTGTACCAGACAAGTCTTTCTTAACAGGATGTACTTTTGGCACAAATTGATTTGATTGACAAGTTGGCAAAATATATGCGCAATTTTTCTAAGACATACACCAATCAGTCATAGCATTAACACCACATAACATTAATGCATTTACATTGATTATCAATTATGGTGACAGAATCATAAACACCAAAGGCTTAACCATGCCATTGGGGATAAAAAGCCAGTTTGTCTAGTCCAATCTAATGGAAAAGCCAATGCAGCAAAAACAAACAAACAAACAAACAAACAAACCAAAAAAAAAACGTAAATCTTAGCCACCGTAGAAAGGCACCAGAAAACCCAGCACGCTGTAGCCTGCTATGCATGAGACCCAGCACGCAAAGAGCATCAGACTACCAACCTGGCCTCCAAAATCCTAATATCTTAATCCAACCAAACATCCATGACAGACAAGTCTGATCCATGAAGGCCCACCCCACAACCAACACTACCCCAAAGGATTCACTGCCAACGTCCTGTTGCCAGGCACCACAGCTCAGTGGCAGAGGTCTTGTGGAGTCATAATTGTGTATAATTTATGGATTAGGGTAGATTATCGGCTTGGTTCATAGCGAGATAGGTTATTGTCTGTTAAAAATTAATAAACTATAACTTTTTCATAATGGTGAAACTAAGACAGTGTAGTGTAAATTATGTTTTTGTTGAGTTTTTGGTAGCACTTTGCTCTCAGCATGCATTGGTATTCAGCCCAAAAGCTGAAATCCCAGAAAAGGAACAAGTACTCAATCACATGGCTTGAAAACCACACAGATGATGTGCCACTGGATAATTAATTCATTGTGACCTTTTAAAAATGTTTTGAAATGTGCCTACATTGGAAATAGCCACTGGGCTGGGAAAATAATTGAAAATGGGGATTTGATAAAGGAATAAAAAAAAAACTGCTTAGTTTGACAAGCAAGGGTGGAATCTGTGATGCTATGCTGTATATTCATGACGACATTAGTTATTAGTAATGCATTTTTTAATAATTTTATTTCTGCCACCCCCCTGAAAAATATCTTAAAATCATACTTTTGTTTCCTAAGAACACGTTAAAAATAATTAAATTAATTATACACTACTCAGATTTCACAAGTAGAGTATAAAACTGTATATAAGTTTCTACATGATATATTGGATTCACATGTAAAGTCTTTATGGCTTCATGCTTAAAAATTTGCAGAAAAGGTTGCAAAAGTTTAAGTCAGGGCTTAACATTTATTAATTTTCATAATTATTTTTCATTAATTTGTACAATCCTGAAATGATTGTCTCATACTGCCTTCACAAGCAAAATGTAGTTCGTTAAAAGAGCCTGATGGCACAGACTAATTAAATGAGCCATAATGACAGCAACAGTTTCAAAGCCTCGACTCATACTCAGGAATGTTATCCAATATCACCTGAGTAAAGGCCTTGTTCACCAGAAGATTTCTCAATTACTTTATAAAACTACTTAACAGAAACAAACATCACCAAAGTATAATCAAAAGCAATATGAACTCTCTAAAATCTCTTAATGACTTCTTCTGACCAAAATGTCTCCTATTTTGAACCACTACAGTCCACCTGCTGAAGATTAGGGCATTCAGGTTAATGCCAGACTCTTGGTCTCTCTGACTCATGACCTTTAAAGACCCTTTAAGAAAATCCCTCCCAGCTTGCTAACATCAACCTCTTATCTTTTACCTCTCTCTTTCTTTTTTCTTGTACCTGGGAGCTTCATCAGAGATCTCGGAACACCCTTGAGCTGTTCAGTGTGCTCGTCTGATCTACAGAAGAGGGTCCTTTATTATCCATGACCTTCAGTATGCTGTAGCTTTGGGCACTACTCAGCTAGCAATCCATGGAGTCCACAAGGCATTTCCCACGGTCCCTGTCTGTCCATCAGTACCCCTGGGGCTTTCTTTTCTTTTGTTTTTGAAGAAAGATGACACATAGAGGGGAGGCTGAAGTTTCAAAACAGCATGTCACGATTTAAGCCCCTCATAAATACTGTCCACAAAAAAAAAAAAAAAAAAAACAGGAAGTAGAAAAGAAACTTAGCATCTAGGCAAACTTACCAGGTTTGATGTACCGAAAAAAAAAGTTTGTTTGGACCGAAAATTATTTTTAGAATGTATGCAATTCAAAAGGATTCCACTTCTCTCATATACTGTACCCCAGCAGTTCCATTGATTAATGTCTATCCAGGTGTGTTTTTTTCTTTATTCTCCACTGCTATATTTTTGAGGAGGATGGTGATGAAATGCATGTCTGTTCAGTTTTCAGTACCTTAAGTTTGATTCAGAGTGTTTCATGTGAAACGGGGCACGAGGCCCTGGTTTGAAAATGTTTCCCAGCTTCTGTAATCAAAATGCAGTATACATTTTTTTTTATTAAGAAAAAGATAATTTCATTCCCCATTTTGTTGTAATGTCTGTAGAATGACAGTTTAAGTGTAATTTTTTTTTATTATTTACTTTTATTTAGAAACTTAAAGCCAGTAGGCATATTGTTTTTTATCTGCTGTAAAGTGCAACAAGAAATGCAATTTTCAGTTTACCTGGAGTTATCGATAACAGTTTAGTATTTCTGTTTAACCTAAGGTTGTGAGTTTAAAATCCCAAGACTGCTAAAGATAGGCTGTTAGACTTTTGAACAAGACCTTAATCCTGTGGCTTGTACTTTGCTTCACTATAGTTAAAAACATTGACAAATTAAATAAATCTCCATAATTGAACAAAATAATTTTCTTTTTTTAGTAGTTATAAGGGTCAGGATCCACATGGGTCCAGATGTCAGCAACCACCTGCTTTCTTGAAGAAAAGACTCGTTTCTTAGTCACACTTAATATGAACTTGAATGCAATGTAACCTAATCCTGTTTAACAGGCATTCCCCTAATGCTGTTGTTTTTGCATGTGTGGAGTTGCTGTTTGTTTGCTATGTCTGCACAGCCATTTCACTTAAGGCTGCTTGGGAATTTACATACGGACTAGACAAAGCAAATATTCTCAAGTTAATGTAAACTGTATATACAGTGCTTTGCATAAGTATTCACACCTTTAAATTTATAAGTTAAATATTCCATACTTTAACTTTGTAATGTTACATCCTTATAGTAAAATTGATTTAATTAGATATACAGTATATACTTAGCAGCCACTTCATCAGGTACACCTGTTCAATTACACTTCAACGCAAATATCTAATCAGCCAATCACATGGCAGCAATTTGATGCGTTCTGGCATGTAGACATGGTCAAGACCATCAAGAAAAAAGATCTGTGAGGAAACAGTGTGATTTAAGTGACTTTGAACATGGCATGGTTGTTGTTGCCAGACTGGCTGGTCTGTGTATTTCCGAAACTGCTGATCTAATCGGATTTTCACACACAACCATCTCTAGGGTTCATTACAGCTGAGGTAAACCGAAGAGCATCTCTGAACACTTCGAACTTTAAAGCAAGCTACAGCAGCAGAATATCACACCAGGTGCCACTCCTGTCAGCTAAGAAAAGGAAACTGAGGCTACAATTCTCATGGGCTCACTAAAATTCCACAATAGAGGCTTGGAAAAATGTTGCCTGGTCTGATGAGTCTTGATTTCTGCTGTGACATTCAGATGATAGGGTCAGAATATGATGTAAACAACATGAAAGCATGGATCCATCCCGCCTTGTATCAACGTTTGAGGGTGCTGCTAGAGGTGTAATGGTGTGGGGGCTATTTTCTTTGCCCACTTTGTCTCTTTTACAGTAGTATCAACTGAGCATCGTCAAAATGCCACAGCCTACCTGAGTATTGTTGTTGAACAAGTCTATCCTTATGTCCAAAGAATAACGTGACATGTCACAAAGATAAAATCGTGTCAAGCTGGTTTCATGAACATGAGAGTTCACTGTACTCAAATGGCCTCCACAGTCACCAGATTTCAGTCCATTAAGAATGTTGCCACAGAGAATTAAGGCAGTTCTGAAGACACAAGGGGTCCAACCTAGTACTAGCAAGGCGTACCTAATGAAGTGGCCAATGAGTGTTTGTTATAAATCTATACAAAATATCCCATAATACTGAAGTGAGAATGCATAAAACTGCTGTTACTGTGAAAATGTGTAAATTTGTTCAAGTGCAATCAGTCACTATAGAAATCACTTACTCTCACTCACTCATCGTCTATACTGCTTTATCCTGTATTCAGGGTGGCAGACTATAGAAATCACTGTACATAATAATCAGAAAAGAGTCTGTCTGTATGCAATTAAAGGGTCACATGTTCTCAACATTAATGCACCTATTCCTGGAAGACTCAAATTTGCTATAGAACATATATAAACAAATACTGTAGCATCATGAAGACCAAGCCACAATTCAATGGTTTCAATCAGGATTTGGTAAATAAAAAACACTTTCTACTGTACATCAAACATTACAACTTCCATTATTTGAAAAGAATATGGCACAGCCATGACTTGAATAAAAACCAGTGACTGGGATAAGAGAGAGAGAATAATACAGTACATGATCTTAAGGATATGGTCCTCTGCATTTTTCAAAAAGCTTCCAAATAACATTTAAAAACATACGTGCCTAAAATTAATAGCTAAAATCAATGTCAATCCGGAGATTACCTGTTATTCTTAAAGGACATACAGTACTTAAGTACCTAAGTTAAATATACATCACTGCCATTATGCTCTTAATGCACTGCCAGTACAGTAGGTCACACACATACATAAAAGAGCTAATGTCATTACTACTGTATATATGTGTAAACATAATATATAAACATATTGTACAGTATGTGTATATTGTACATGTATATTAAATACTGGTTTAGTTGAAAATGAATAGATGATAAATTAACCTGTGTATATTTAGTGATCTATATATTGTACAGAAAGTCCTCTATATTTTTAAATCATATGTCCACAGACTTTACAAAACATGTCCTTTTTAATGGTATGTAATAACATAATATAATACTTAAGATTAAGTTTTATATAATAACATATTACAACACTGTTGTCATGGAGTTCAGCATGACATGATGGAGTGAGAAATTAGATCCAGTATTTATACAAAATTCTCTGAACATGATATGGACACGCTGATAACCTGCTGCATGTGTGCCATAAATGTGGTAAGGATCAAAAGAACATAGTATGGAATTTAGTCTTCTAAAACATGGCATGGACGTATCATGACATACCAATGACAACTCAATCAGAACATCATCCAATCTTTATTATTGTACATGGTTTCTACTGAGTTCCTGGCAAGTTTTTACTGTGTTCACCCATTTTTTTAAAGCTGTAGTGGGATCATGGCTTATAGTTATAATATGTAAGTAAATGTGCAAGGAGGATTCAAATAAAAAAATTTAAAAAAATTCATCAAATCTTAAACAGATTTTAGTTACTTGTGGTAATTTAGTGGCTGTATTCATGGGGAGAGAGAAAGCAAAAGACAGAGAGAACGAGTCATGCCTCTGTGACTTTTAAAGCTCTCCCGCAAATCCTGCCGAATGCGCACCATTTCACTGCCTCGGGCGTTAGAGTTCCATAAATCCACTCGTATTTCTGGATAGTGGCCAGGAATGCTGTGCTCTTAGTTTGGCCAGGATTCCTTCATCGACCCCTTCCCCCCCTTTCAGTGTATCGACTACCGTGTCCAATGCAAGTGCACTGAGTGGTGGCAGCTATACAATAGGACATGAGGGAATAAAGGTGCTCAAAGGCCATGAAAATAACCCTGAGATCCCATGTTGAATTAGAATAAGCATACGTTTTAGTATGCCAGTGTTTACGAGTGGAAATACAAGGCCGAGCTCAGTCAATATGGAGGGATTAGATGAAGGAGTCTAGGGAGAACCTGGCATGAAAGAAAGTGAGAACAGATAAAAGCAGAATAAAGAGAGAGGGCTAATATGTGGCAGAGCACACAGCTGAAATGCTATTATGATGACATATCAAAGCCGTCTCCCGTTCCTTTGGGGCAACAACAGCAGCAAATCTATCTTGGTTTGGCCTTAAATGTGTTACCGATGTGAAGACACAGAACTGTTAGCAGAGCTGGGAAAGAGCATGCTGAGAGAGTTGGGATTGAGGTTGAAGTGAAGGACATGAATGGGAGAAGAGGACATTAGCATACTAGTATTAGCTGGATACAAGGCCAAGGCTAAGGATTCTGTTAGCAGGCAAAACCTTTTTTTTTTGCATTAAATAGAAGGTATATTAATCATTCATACTGTAGATACATTTAAGTTACTAATAAAATACCCAAATTAAAAAACAATCCCACTGGATATTCAGTGCTCTTTAAAAAATGATATTACAAAAATCACATCATTGGTAACATGTCCACCTTGTGTGTAAGTCAGCATTTAAGCACCACACAGTTGCTTGCTTGATTCTGATTAGTTTAAAGGTATTATGTTAATATAATATAAATGTGCTTATTCTAGTACAGTTTACACTGTTTTTTTTTTTACACTATTTTATTTTATTTTTTTGCTTTGTTTTGTTTTTCGTGGCCTTTGTCTCATTCATACTAGGGCTCACCATATCAGATAATTTACAGATAAAATACAGATTTTACTTCGTGCCACAACCCTCCCATTTTCTAACCGTGCTTGACTCCAGGTCATTTTTTCTATTAACTGAAAAGGTTATTAAAGGAGTTCCTTGGAGGCCAGTGTTTCAGATGTGAAACTATCAGTCCAATCATGGGTCTTGTATACTGAGAAAACGTTTTACCTTGATGGTAAATCAAGAAAAAAATGAAGAAAGATGCATAATTAAAAAAGTATTTCTTCACATTATCGCAAATGAAACTACTTAGTGATCTTGATTAGGATTAATAGCTACACAATGTTTAATATTCTTAGAATTGATGTAAACGTTTCAGTGGAATAAAGCAATGTTGCATGTTTACAGGTTTATTCTGCATTGAATGAAAATAATGCTTCATCGATTCCAGTTTAGTCAAAACATCAGAAAACATGATTTAAGTACTTTTGCTGTAAAATAATTTTCATATTAAACATACCAAGAGATACATTAAACACATACATAATGAAATTTAGTAGCAATGGGGTCATGGGCAACAGAAGTGGCAGACTACAGGAGTGGATAAATTACCAGACTGGGTGTTGGGGACAAACAGATTATTTGTCTGAGCTATCAGACTCTTTCTATTTGCAGTTGCCTAAAAGACAGGTATATAAATTCAAATTCAAATTTTATTTGTCACATACACAGTCATACACAGTACGATATGCATTGAAATGCTTAGACAACTGCTCGTGACCTTAAATAAAAGACTATGTATAGGAAATAAATATGAAAAATAAAATAGAAGGTAAATTTAACGAAAATTTAAGAAAGAATAAAATAAAATATAAAATTAAAATAAAATAAAATAACTGTACAACAAAAATACACAATATAAGAAAATATATGAAGAAATATAGAAAAAAAATAAAATAAAAAATAAATAAAAAAATAAAAAAATATATATATATATACTGATAAATACACCTTTTCACCAAGCAGAGAATGAAAGATAAGTGATTTAGTGATTTATAGGTTTATAACATGTCTTACATAGTTAATATGTATTTCATAAGGAAGTGAAGTTATATTGTGTAGGAGTCCATGAAACATAGCCAGGGTGTCTGTTTGTTTATTTATTTAATAACTTGGAGTTAAGCATTCAATCCAATATTTTAAAATTTAAAAAACTAGTAAGCATATGAATAATAATTACTTCAGTACTGTGTTATGTACATGGAAAGTTCAAGAAAAAAACAGAATCTAAAAATAACCACAATGTTATTGCACACATTTAAATAATGAGTATAACAATCAGTTGGGGTTCAAACAATTCATTTTACACTTAAAACCTGAGACTTAAATGAGTCTCTGAATAATAATAATAATAATAATAATAATAATAATAATAATAATAATAATAATAATAATAATAATAATAATAGCAGTGGTGACAGCAGTGGCAGTTGAGGCTCTGAGTTGCTGTTTGGGAGTTCAAGCCCTGCCACAACCAGGTTGCCATTGTTGGGCACAAATCAATCCACCAATGCCCAAAGGTCCCAAAGCCCAGCTAGGAGGAGAATTGAGTGTTGAGCTAGCAACTCACTCTGTAAAAACCACCATTGCTATGAAAACAACAAGAACCTGTTGCCCGGGGTATTCAGCACACAGAAAAAGAAAAAAAAAAAAAACAACAACAATAATAATAATAATAATAATAATAATAATAATAATCCCTTCACTACACACTTCAGTACACATATCAACCAAGCTTGCATTTGATTTATCTTCAGAGATTTTTTATTTTATTTTCGTTAATAAATTAGCTTCAGAGAAATATTATCTAGATTATTTTGCTTGTTAAATGGAAACATAGTCTGATTAGAATTTTTAAGTGCGAAAAAATGAGAAAATACCAAAAGGTTAGAAGAAGACCAACTTAACATTATTATGTTACTGACTTTGGTTATGTAGATCTGTCCTTTCCCTTGGAAATCTAATTGTTTTCAGTCTATGAATGAAGATTGTTATATTGGGTTTAAATGATAATAACCACTTATAAGCCCATTTCTAGGCAACTAAAGCATGAGACTGGTCAAATATAATAGAACTTTCAGCCGCTCACCGGGATAGCTTTGTAATTTGTCCATTGTACAATATTAGATTTTGGTTTCATTTTGCCATGGTTTCAGTTTGACAGCATGGTGGTTTAGTGTTCAGGTCACCTTGCACCTCCAAAGGTGGCTCAAATCTCACCTCCAGTCTGTGTGCACGGAGTTTGCATGTTCTATGTTTGGTGGTTTTCTTCCAGGTACTCCTGTCTCCTTGCACTGTCCAAAGACAAACAGTGTAGATTTATTGGAATTCCCAAATTCTCTTTAGTGTATAGATGGGTGTGTGATTGTGTTCTTGTGTCCTGAGATGAATTGGAACATTTTTCAGTTTGTATAATTAGTCTGTTTTTACAAAAGCCAAAACATTAGTACTGATCAATTCATTCCATGTTCTGGGTTTTTCCAAAAAAACATATTGCTTTTAATATTTTTTTCCCTAAATTGTACAAGAAAATATAATTAATCAACTCGTCCTCTGTTGTAAAAACTTGCCTTAATCCAAGACTACAGTAGGTAGGATTTAAGAAAATATATTTAAGAAAATAGGATTTGGGAAATTTAAACATGGTACTGTATAAAGGTGATCGTTACTACTGACTTCTCAAGTTGCAAAATAGTTTTTAATATCAATTAGTAGAACAAACACGATTAATCCAAGAAGATTCCCAAGGTGATAATGGCAGTCTGTGAAATAGTATTTCCAACCAATCTATTATTAAAAAGAATTTCTGTACAGCGGAGATCGACTATAATAGTAGTCCGGTTGATAGTGTAGTCAGATATGAATATTTGCAGAAGTGTTAATTGTTCTCAGGGTGACTGTTTTGACAAGGTTTCTTGTATGTGTTTTTATTGTCCATCATCTATATTCATGTTAGCATATAATTTGCCATGTGGAAAAGTAGAACAGGTCAAATGAGGAGAAAAAGTCTGTTTGAGTCAGGTTCAAAAGCAGGCCAGGCCGAGGGGTCAGAGAGGGAGAAAGGTAGGTTATGTTTAAGGAGTGTTGAAGTCAAACCAGCCTTTTTTTTTTTTTTTTTTTTTTACAGAATAGCAGAACACAATTATGAGACTAAAAGCTTCCTTTATTTCTCTATAGAAGATGGTATAAAATTGTTTCGAGACTAACATGTTTTTAACATGCCAACAGATGACAGCACAAGGCTGCACGCACAGTCACAGTGAGCACCAACCTTCTTAAGTCACTGTGACAAAAGACATTGGGACATCAGGAGCTGTGCAACTGGTGCTATTCTTCGACATGTGGTACCACATCTGATATTTCATTATGGACAGCAAGTTAGAACATGAAATTTTGTCTGAAATCGTTTTGACAATGAGTTGACAAACAAAAAAAGATGACAACAAAAGATCAGGAAGACCTTCATTGAGATCAACCCCTGAAAATGTCAAAACCATTCTGCACTTGTGCATGATGATCATTGGAGAACAAACCACAACATTTCAGTCCAGGCAATCCTCACATGCCCATGGATGACACATCCTTCATGTCAAGGATCATTACTGGTGACAAAACTTGGGTGTATGCGTACAACCCTGAGATGAAGCAACAGTCTACACAGTGGAAGAGACCATCATCTTCATGGACAAAAAAGGCAAAACAAGTCCACAGATCCACCATGTGCATGGCCATCATCTTTTTCAATACTCGCATCATTGTGCATCGAGAATTTGTCCCCAGGGACCGGCAAGACAGACAATAGCAAATTCCACTGCCAGGTTTTAAGGCATCCGAGGCAAAAATATGGCGAAAAAGCATACGGGGAACAGAGCTTGTAAACAGAACTAATCTTGAAACTTTTTGATACCACCTCATACAATCCCCACTACACTAATACACTTATCCCAGTGTTTTACTAGTGCTTGGATACCATCGGCCAATACCCTGATCGGTCTGCCTAACGGTGGACTCCCAGGAACTCCTTTAATGGCTTAAACATGTGGAAGTGGCTTGGAGCAAGGTCAGGATTGTATTGGGAGATGTGTCAAAAAACGAGTTTCTGTAATTTGCAGATGCTGTTTGTTAATGAGTGTGTATACAGCTCCTACAGACAGATAAATTTCATCCACAAGTTGGCAACAAGTTTTTCACTGATTGTCAAGTTTCCTTTTCATGTTCCAGTGATAAATGTTCATGAGAACGATTGCAGTGGGCTCCAAGCAACCTTGGCCAGATTCATTCACTTCTTTAAAACACTTGCACCATTCAAATGTTATATTGGGGCTAAGAGTCTCATTACCGTATGGTGTTTAAAATCTTCTGTTACTTCCTTCCTGTAAGTTGAGTGTCTACTGTGGTGTAACTAGTACCATTATGAGAAAACACTATTACATGAAGGGCCAGATCAGCAGACTTGGACTTCAAACCTCAGAAAACCATGGCCCTATATTGATTCAAAACCCTACAGATGGCATGGCCACCTTACAGAGTCCACAGGTTCAGTAATGAGTTTGGGTCACTGTATTCCTCTGGGTTTTCAGTTTATTTTATAGGTGTCCATGGGTGCCATTAAGTAGAGAGCACTCTAAATTCCTGCAAATGGTGAATGTGTGAGTGAATGGCCGAGAATATGTTCCCACCTTCTTCAGATCTATTGGAACAACGATGCGCTGACATGTGCAGTAAAAACATAGCCCACTAGAAAAAGTTATTCTTTTTGTTTAATAAAATTTTAAGTCAAATGTTAAACTCTTAAATGTTAGTGTGTATTGTTTAAATGCTTCACTTGCTCTTTATGTAAAAAAAAACCTAATATGATAAGGAATGGGCTACATTTAATTACTGTTCAATTTACTTGTGAAGTCATTGAATATACTGTAGCTAAGGTATAAAACTTTCATAACACAGTTATGGCTCAATTCTTTTTAAGGTTTAAAGTTAACAAAATTAGAAAACAAAATATAAAATTGGGGCATTTATAAAATCAGGATACTTACAGAATCGTGATAAAAATCGAATCAGCTCCTAGGTATAGTGAGAATATTGTATCAAGTTGTTACTGGGGATTCCCATCCCTAATAAATAGCTTATTGAAAAAAATATAAGGTTAACATTTTTTAAAACCTTGGTAGACAATTTCCACCTGCTGTCCATCTCTATCATACAACAGCCACCAACACATAAGTCTTTCCACCACATCTTCTTAAACTGCTACTTAAGCACTGTCACATAGCACATTAGCATACAGTACTTAAATGTACAATACTATCTGTGATGTTAGTAATGCTTAAAGAGCATTAGCTAAGAAACACCAGAAAAACAGAAGGCAGGGCTAGTTTAGCTGTCTAGTACTACCTACCTACGGTCTTATAGTGTTATCATGATTCAAACTTGAAAAAAGCAAATTGGTGAATTTTTAGTTAGCTTTGCTACATGTGAAAAAAGTTAAACAAAATATTCAGACATTCAGGGATCTTGTATTAAAATAACTTCTTAAACACAACAAATCAGTATCTAGAAATAAATACATTTCAATACGGAGCAGAAAATAAGAATGTTTTGCGCAACTTCTAACATTTTAGAGTGGTGTAATGTCTTGTAAAATCTGTAAGTAATCTTTTCCAAAACTGCAGCACAGCTTATAATTAACCTACACACCTCAATCTGCGCTACATTTTCTCCTTGATTAACGTTCTGACTCCAAGTAGCACAGACTACTGTAGCTGATCATCAAAGCAAGCGAAGAGGGTGATCAAAGTTTGATTGGTAGCTTCGAGATGAAATATTCAGGAAAAAAAAGCACCTGCAATTGATGAGAACAAGACAGTTAAGTGCAAGTCATAAAAGCAAGTAGGATGGGTAATGACAATTAGCTTTTAGTACAAGAAGGCTAGCTGTAGCTAGGGCACCAAACCCTCCTAGGGTCTGGCTGATGCCCTTGCCATGAAAATAGGGTTAAATTTTAGGGTGGAGTATTTTAACAGATCAAAATATGATCTCTAATCAGTGACTGAAACAACTGTCAGTCTGCCACAGCAGTTTTTGATTTAGCTGAATCGCTCAATCCTCCTATTTATTCAGTCCCTATTTTCCCACATCCAGCTGCTCCTGTCAGGTAGATTGATGCATCCAGGCCCCTGGAGACCTCCTGATGAGCTAATGATGGGCACTGGAAAAGCCCCAGTGCTCACCCAATCCACCGGTTAATAGAAACTGATGTCATAAATCTTCCTTGCTCCTTTGTCTCGTCAAAACTGTAATATAGTGAGCACATTGAGAAAAAAAAAAACAGCTAAAACCAGGATGAAAAGATAAAACTTATCTGATATTATGGAAAAAATGAGTATCCTGAGTCATACTTGAATCAGCTATAACATATGTGTTTAAGAATGCAATTATGCTAGCATGCTGGTACGCAAGTATGCCCTCATGCATGCTTGCACGCTTCCAGGTATGTACAGTAAGTACTGTAGGCTGAAATTATAACCATGCTTATACAGGAATGTGTAAGTACGCTATTATTTTCAGTGTCACAATTATTGGCACCCTTTGATAAAGAATAACATCAACTGGAAGCTGTTACAAACTTGCCTGGAATGAGAACCAAATTTATTGTAGTTTTATGTACAGTGGTTAGGATGGTAAGAGTGGCAAAACAAAACCCCAAGGATCACTGTTGGGGACTTACAAGAGAAAGTAAAATCCTTGGGTTACTAAGTCCCCAAAATCCCCATCTGACTACCAGATTATTTGGAAAGTATCCCAGAAAAAAGACTTTTTCTGTTAGCATGGCATGAAGTTGAACTTTGACTAGAACCATGTTTTATTGTCTGTGTATGTATGTATGTATGTATGTATGTATGTATGGATCAATGTATGGATGGATGAATGGATGGATGCTTTGTTGATTGAAGGAAATTCCAGAATTTTATTAATAAACACTCATGGTAGGTCTGGCATAAGAAAAGATTGATGTCTATAATTAAAAGAAGCTTATTCCAACTGTAATGTACGTGGATGTTCTGTGATGTTGTATGGCTGTTAGGGTGCATGGCAGCATGGACTCTATTCAATTTTCTGACCATCTTCATTCAAAATCTGATTGTCTCCGTCAATAATCTAAATCTTGGTCATCATTAGACCGTGCAGCAACACAATGATGCAAAGCATATATCCAAAGCAACACTAAAAAATAGGAAGATGTGTTACCTGCACGTCCCTGCGCCCTATTTAACAAAATATTTTTTCATACAAAATCTAATTTATTAGAAAATCAAATAACTAGTGCACACATGTAATTCTTAATAAAGGTTCTATAAAGGTTTG
Source organism: Leiocassis micropogon (assembly GCA_028565275.1). NCBI lineage: Eukaryota > Metazoa > Chordata > Actinopteri > Siluriformes > Bagridae > Leiocassis > Leiocassis micropogon. The sequence goes on from JAOVVA010000001.1 coordinate 18,169,542, forward strand.
GTCAAATTCCCATGCATGATTTAGGAGGAGTTGTTGCGAAAAGCATAAAACTGAGACGACAACAGATCACGGTGACAATGCCAGTGCCGACGTGAGATGACGGATAGTGGCCCCTATGTCTCGCCTATGCTTCACTGGCAGGTGACACAATAGATAGCTCACCACAGAATCAAGCTTCTGCCAAGGCCATCTCAATCTCCTGACCCGAACCCAACTGAAAACCTCTGGAGTGAGCTAAAAAGGAGAGTGTACAAGACAGGGCCTAGGACCCTGGTTGATCTACAGAGATTCTGTAAAGAATAATGGTCTCAGATGCCCTGCTCTATATTCTCCAACCTTATAAAATGTGATAGGAGAAGACTCAGCACTGTTTTACTGGCAGAGGGAGGTTGTGCAAAATATTACAGTAAATGTAAAGGTGTCAATAACTATGGCGCATGTGTTTTTTGATTTTTTTTTTATAAGGAATTTTTTCTCTCAGAATAAGATTTTAATGAAATGTTTTGGGTTTTTTTAGCGGAAAGTAGAGCTGCTTTATTAAAAGGTGACTTTTTCCTAACATATCTTTTTTTAAACTACTGTAATCTTTAAAGGGGTGCCAATAATTGTGGAGGGCACTGTAAGCAAGCAGGTATGTATAATAAGTGTACCAGTGTGGATCATATGGAAGCACATGGACAAGTATACATACTGTAACTGTGCATTATTATGTACAAAAAACGAATTACTATTTCCAAACATCTTAAAATGAATTTTTAAAAATACAGAAGGATATTTGCATGACTGTAAAGAAAGCAGCATGTTACTTGACAGGCCTGTTTACAGATATAAATAAATAAATAAAATATAATTTAATATATTGAATTTTGCTTGAAAATAGAAAGGACCAAGTTATTACCAGAAGAACTCAACACGCACAGCAAAACAGCTGTTTTACTTATAGCACTGTACAAATGTCTTGGGAATTGTATAAATATCGATATAAAGAGCTCTATAAATATTTTGTTTGAAAATTCTTTAAACTCTTTCACTTTAATTAAAAAAAATCAGTAGTGTTAGATACAGATTTGTGCAGTTTTATAGTAAAACAGCTGTTAGGTTTAACATAGTGTGCTGAAGAATATGCCACATCTTCTGTCAAACTCGTTACATATTCATCTATAATATTAATTAGTTATTAATTGTTAAAGTATGTTTGGAAAAAGTAAATGGTTTTATACGTTATAAACTTACTTGCTTTATAGCGTTCATACACTACCGTTCAAAAGTTTTAGAACACTTTCTAACTCCATGATGGTTCCTGATTTTTATTTCTTTCTACATTGT
>JAOVVA010000001.1:18170967-18191177 GCA_028565275.1 Leiocassis micropogon
TTCTTGCAAGAACTATTACAGAAAGGCTGACCTCTGTGTCTTAAAATAACAACTAACTGTTGTTTTTGTTGTTGTTAGTAATTACCTAATCCCATATGTGTTATTTTATAGTTTTGAAATCCCCAGTATTGTTGTAGAATGTAGAAAAAAAATCAATAAACAAAAAAAAAAAAAGAAATTTGCAAGTGTTCTAAAACTTTTGAACGGTAGTGTATACAATGCCATTTCAAAAGTAATATAAAATGAAATATATCAGTCTGTGTGTAATGAATCTATATAAAATGAGTTTCACTTTTTTAATTGAATTACTGAAATAAAAAACTTTTTGATGATATCCTAATTTATTGAGATGCACTTGTGTATATACTGTATACATATGTATACAGATAATATGGTGCCTAAGACTTTTGCATGATATTGTATATGCATACTAGTAAGCAAGTAAATTAGTGAGGAAGCGCGCAAATATGTATGCATTTATACATATATATTTTTTATATTTTATTTATTTATTACATATAAACCACTTTGGATTCCATGATTGTGTTCCAAGAAGTAATCATAGACTGACAGCTCAAAACTGTAAAAAGAACAGCTGGCTACCAAAGCAAAACATTATAGGTGGATTTTATGAGAATTGTGACATTAAAATCTTTAATAAAGACTTTTTCATTTACTAATAAAACAAGGGCTGAGATGTGGAAAGCAAAGATTTACAGCCCTGTAACATTTCCATGTAAAACTGAACCTGTTGGGTAAGAAATCTTAACTAGCTTAAAAGAAAGAGAGAGAGAGAGAGAGAGCAAGAAAGAAAGAAAGAAAACTGATGTAAGATGTGAGACTTGGAAATATAATATTGCCATTTTCATACAGTACAAAAAATGAATCTGCTGAAAACAACAACAAATACTACTTAGTAAAAATGAACATACAGTATTGACAATATACTACAATATATATGTTTTCACATGGGTGATTTTTTTTTCTCTCTCTCAGCTGTTTCCAGAGCACACAAGGCCATTAAGATGAATTTAGACTTAAAAAAAAAAAAAACCGCCATGTGGTTAATTATCTCGCAAAGTTTTAAACCTGGGGGCATGGGTCTATTCACATTCTTTCTGTTTGTGTGACACAAAAACTTGTGTCATTAGAATTGAGTGTCTAGACCCTGACTGTTGTTGGATTAAAATGATAAACGAGTCTCTACAGAGATACAAGAAATGCTCCGGGGTAACATATTAATAAGAGTATTTTGCATGAAAGGACCAATTCACCTCAATCAAAGCAATCTCATTGGATCATCTGTATGATAGGCGTATAGAGCAAAAAAAGCTTAAAAATTAAGTCACACAATTAAGTGATCTATTGTGAAATTATTACATTTTTAGCTACAGTTACTACGGTAATATCATGCCACAGGGACAATTATCAACCATTATACAACAGTTTGTTCTGACCAAGTAATCTGATTGGACGAGAGGCTTATATAATCAAACATATATGAAAACAAAAGAAAGGCAAACAGAAACTACAATTTGGCATTAACATTAGCGTTAACTCGACATTAGCATTAGGGTTAACATTAGAGCAATCGTAACAGCTGGAAACAGCAGGAAACTGAATAAAGCAGAAAACAAACCCAGGTTTTAAATAGATAAACTATTCAGAATGCAACAAGTAACAGGTGAAACAATCGAAATCCGGGGTTTAGTGACAGGTGCGGTGCGGTGCACAGGAGGAAATCCATGACAGAACCTAACCCCCCACCCCAACACTTTCTTTACAGCTGGCCCTGCACAGCTGCTCCACCATGTGATACTACTTGTCTCAGCAATGAGGCAGTTGTATGGTAGCATAATGTTTAACCTAAGGCTGTAGTGTGCTTGGCATAAGTGTTGTGACAAACCTTAGCACAATGATTTGATAAGAACTTAAATAAAATGGAACTTAGCTTGGCACATGAGCTAGAGATCAGCTTGACATGGGCTACTAGGCTTTGTGAGCTTCTGGGAAGAGCTTGGCACCTGGATGACATCCACACAGCTGATGCTGTGACATCAGTATGATGTCTCTGAAAGCAAAAGCTAGACTTCAACAAAGTTAGGGTGTGGAAACAAAACAAACAAAAAAACATGATGCTTTCAAGGACAGGAGGTATCTCCAAAATAATGTTTTTGAAGACAGGGGGTGGCACCAAAATTACATTTTTCGAAGCCAGACAATGGTGCCATGACAACATTCTCAAAGCCAGACAAGAGTGCCATCACAATGTCCTTAGAGCCAGCTGGCAGCCATATCACAATGTCCTCAAAGTGGGCTGCTGGAGGAATCGTGACATCCTCACAGCCATCAGGTGGAGCAAACATTCTTTAATGTTAGTGGGTGTCACAGAGCATGACATGGGCAGAACAGGACATATCATGGGCAAAACAAGGGAGAACACAGAGAAAACCCTGATACATTCATATTCTGTTTTAGAGCAAAAGTTGAGACCTCAGACCAAGAGTAGAGCAGAATATATTTCTGTGTGGTGTTTGCCTCATTAAAATTCTATGCTTAGGAATACAGTGCAAGTTTGAAGGGCTTGCCATATTTTTCTCACTAACAGCCACTGTCATCTTCAATTTCACATATATTACACTGAACTACAACGCACACGGGGATCTCTGAATTGTATACTTTATCCAGTTATTAACTCCATGAATGGATGCATGTGGTTTAAATCACAAGCAAATAATGCTTGCATATTAACCACGTTTCCCCTCGATTCAGCCCCTAGAGAGCTATCAAGGCCAAAGTGATGCATACCCTCCTCTAATCCTCATCATAATATTATTCATACAGCTAAACAAATCACATTAAGGCCCTTCTCAAGCCGGAGTACAAATGTCTGCACGTATTTCTGTGGCATTCCTTCACCACCAGCAGGCTCAGGATTGAATGGGTGGCACAAATAGCCGTATTGATCAAGAGATAATGGAATCTTGTCCTCGCTGTTTTTCTTCAACATTTTCATTTCCTCTCTCGTCTAGCCAGGGTGCGCTCTCTTTGTCTCGGGAGGAAACGAAGAGCCTGCTTTCTGCTCATCAGCGCTCATCTTCCAACCGTCTCCTAAGCATTTAATTGCATTAGCATAAGGGGAAACCAGGCCAGCATTGCAGTGTGATTCATATAATTTTGTTAATATGACAGTCAAGGCCTTTCTTGGGGAGTCTCAATGAAGCACAATTAGGAGCTTGGCAGCTTTCTATCACCCTCATTGAGGAAGATAATAATAATGAGAAAAACAACCAAAATTGATCTTAATTGTTTTGGGGTGGGAATTGGTTCATGTGAAGACAGATAGTGTACAATGTAGGTGGGAGATTATGGGGCTAAATGGGGGTAGGACTCATTAGGAGCCAGGTTCTTGTCATCAAACAAGTGGTGCCATTTTACATCTTGTTCCAATGTTACTTTGCATCTCTTTGTTACGTAGAATGCCAGCAAATTAAGCTGTTTATTGCTTTGAGACCATCATTTTATATAACTCTAGAGTATTCATTGAGCACAGATTATCCTTGACTGATGTTGAGCTGGATAACAAACTAAAATGTCAAGAGAAAGTTCTTCATTTTTTTTCTTTTCTACCAATAGATTCCTATGTTTCATTGTAAAGAAGTACATTTGTGTTTGGTTGTCTTTGGTTGCCATGGGCTCTGTCTTTTGTCTCAGCATGCATGAATAGAAGAACCCTGCCAGGCAAACAGGACTTGCTCCTACAGATGCTCATTAGCAATGTTTTACATCTTTTAGAGCTTTGATAATGGATGGAAGAAGCGGGGCAACAGGCAAAACAATGTTTTTGGTGTTTAAGCATGCTTGAGGTTTCTGTACTATGGTTTCCCAGCTGTATATGTTAATCGGCAACCTTTAGCTTTCATTCATAGTTATCTAAGTTGGCTCTTCTCCTGTATCTGAAATTATTCCATGGGGTGAGATGTGTTGTTACCTTGGAAGACTTTTTAAAACTGACTTGGCTTACTATGGCATCAGTGTCAAAACAGTGCCAATGCCTGTCTGCGGAAATAAGCTTGCATTTAAATAATGTGCAATTCACAGTCTTGTCACATTCCATGGTATTTTTTTAAAGATCCTATCTAATTCTAATCTTTGTGAGTGTGTGACTTCAGGCACTTCAGCAGAATGCATATTTATCCAAATCTGCATATCAAAAGAAGTCCAAACACTAAATGAAACAAAGAGGTCACATATTGCATTTTCATGTCGCATCTTTGCGCTTCCCTAGCATGTGTGAGTCGAATTTCAAATGACAACTAGCCAGCGTGAAGACTCTTCATTTCCTCATAAGCATGTGAGGGGACACGGAGGTCTACATGTCATCGATTGTGACTCCTGCCTCCTGGTGGGAAGACAAAAAAGCGGTTGGTGTAATAAACAAATGCAACAGCAAGGCAGCGCTTCTGCAGAGAGCATCAGAATTTGTTACCAAGCTAGTATGTGACTGTTTGAGTGGAGACTGGGGAATCGCTCTGTTTCACCCATTCGAAACACCCGTGAAGGAAATCAACTATATGCTTTTTTTGTGCACATGCTCAAGAAAAACTCAAAGTATTTGTAAAAGCTTTTATTTTATATTAACCGTTTTTTTTTTTTTCATACAGTTACAGCTGCCTTTCCTCACGCCTAGTGCACATCAAATCTCACGTGCACCTGAGAGCAATCCGCCTAGGGATAGGTAACCTTTGCATCAAAACCACAGCTAGACTCCAGCCATTTCCTTTTATCTGTTCAGACTGAGTTGAGTGTATTTTATACTTTTTAGGAGCATTTGGAACTTCCTTACTGGATGTTGATCTTTTCTCAACATTATGTTTTTCCACAGTTTGTGATCTACTGACCTGTAAGTACCTTCTACTGGTTGTAAAGTAAGATGCATTCATCTGACTTGTATACACTGGCTTGGGATGCCTCCATTTCAATGTATCCCTGACGAGTGGAATCTCACCTGAAGCCTTAGCTTAGTGCCCATGTATTCTCTTTTCTAGCAGTTCATGTTGTAAATAATATCTAATACAGTTGTGTGATTTCCGTCCCTTATACCTTCACTGCCATTCCTCCACTTTGCTTTCTCATGTCTTACCAGCCAGCCATCATTCCTCAACTTTCTCTCCTAGCGTATAAAACTAGCAGATGTGTGACTTTATTCTGCTACCATATTACTTGGTCTATTCTACTTTAGTTGTCTGAATACCTTGGCAGCTTCCTTGCTGTATAAATCTGTTGTTCTAAATGGGTTTGCTTCCTTGGAGTGCAGAGCAGTTGGAAGATTGTGACTGCCAAGGGGAATGTGAAAATGGTTCCATAAATGATGTCCACTTTATTATCTGGAACCAGTGCACTGCCCATTGCCTTAAGTTCTAACCTTTTTCAGGGTCTAGTATCACTGAAAGCGATACTACTTTGAACAAGGCAGCTTATATGGAGCAACAAGAGAGGTGTTGACTTGCATTGACTGGGACTATGATGCCATACAACTGATTAACATTTACAGAAGTCTCTGAGCAGAGTGCAGTAAAACATTTGAAAAGTGTAAACTGTATGTCCGTGAATGACAATACCTGCTGAAGTGGCTTGGCACCCACTGAAGTAGTTCTTGTGAGCCTCATTGTGATCACTGAGAATCGAAAGAGATGAATCTGTCTGTGGGGACTGCACACAATCAATTACAAACACCAAGTGCACATTAGAGGAACTCAGCAGGGGTCTTGGCACACCCCATGTACAGTCCTGACCTTGCTTCAAGTGATTTTCCTGTATTTGGGCCATTTCAGATGTTTGCATGGTTTCAGACATGAAGCAAGGCGTAATAACATGGCTTTCTACCTTGATGGTATCCAAGCACTAGTAAAATGCTGTGATATGTAGATGGGAATTATATAGAGAAATAAAGGTAGCTTTTACTCATGACTGTGTTCTGTTGTTCTGTACAATCAAAAGTCCTAGTTTGACTTGAACACCCCTTGTATATTTGTCCCTTGCTCATTTTTCTTACATTTCCTCTTCTAAGCCTACACTGAACTTAAAACTTTAATAGAGAATGGGAGAATGCCTTCATAATGAACTCAGCTTGTGTGTTTTGGTGCTTGTGACCTTGTGGTTGAACTCTGGGTTTCCTTCCAAAGTCACGTCACACATTTGGTAACCGATCTGCTTAAATTACAATCTTCCATGATGCGAAATCTGCTAATCATTGCTGGCTACACCCAGTATCCATCCCACATAAAAATTACACCAGATGGTGGTGATTCAATCATCAGATCAACTGTTTATCTGGGTTGCCTCTCATTCCCTGCAATATTTTTTCCAGTGAGGGGGGTTTCAAAAAACGTGGCCTAATGACAATGGTTTCTATTTCAAATTCCCCATCAGATGGCCACTCACATGTGACTTAAATTGCTAAAGGGTTTGGTATGCATAGACATGCACACAAGAAGGTATTCAGGTGATTCTCACTGCCCCTAGAAGTTATCTAGTGTTCACAAAACCGCAGCTACATAGCAATTTCTTTTTTTTTTCTGAAAAAAATTCAGCCTTGGTTAGAGGACAATGCTTGAAAAAGATATTTTTTACACAGAGCTCTCCGTGTTGTTATTAAAGTTTGTGACAGCACAGCTGAAAAATAAAATGTTTAAAATATTGAATAGCAAGCCTTTATATATAAAAAAATGTATTTTTTTTTATCTAGATTTACAGATTCAGCATCCTTTAGGTGTTGTCAGCAAATGGAAAAGAGAAAGCAGTACGGGTCTCTCTATGGCTGAATATGAATGCATCCTATTAGCGCAACCTAATGTGATGTATTCAATCCTGTCTCAGCTCAGTTTGAAATGGATGACTGTCTGTGCACCAGCTCTACTGCCTCACATGAACATTGAATAATCTTACAATCTATAGAAAGTCTCAGAGTTAGTACCCTAAGGAGGTTCAGTAGCTGGCCTTTACTGCTGCCCTTTCTGTTTGGCATGAGAAGAACGCTTGTGGGAGGGAATAAGATATAGCGAGAGGCAGGGAGAAATTGAATTTCTAAATGGCCTTTTCCTTCAGTTCAATTTTGGGTCAATATAGTGTTGTGAAAAAGCATAAAACGGCACTCAATTGATCTGCAAGTATTTGCAGGTATTCATTTTTCCTTTTTTATTTTGCCAACACCTACCTTCATGATTCAGATTAAAAGAATGCCAGCATAAAGCCCTTAACCTTTCACTTGTTTCAGTTCTTTTTCACCAGCAGAATGTGGAGAACACAAACATGCTATACACATCATGGAGATCTTTATCTAAGCGGAGTCTCCAAAAGCAGAAACTCTTTCCTCGCTCCAAGGTTGAGACAACCCCAAATCCGAATTGAATTTGCAGTGTCAGAGTGATGCACTGCCTGTCCACCAGCGTCCTTTTGCCATCCATGCCTTTCCTCAAAATGAAGCTGTATCTCAAGCCTTTGGCGTGTGGTGAGTTGAGAGATAGGAAAGAAAGGACCCAGGTCTTCCATAATCAGCCATATCTAACCGCATGCAGGAAAAGATAAGAACAGGATTCATCTATGTGCTCCTGGAAACAGAAGGCAAGATTACCACATGGGTAGAAAGTACAGGGGAAATGAAAATTCAATCATTTATTAGTCTTCAGAAAAAACTCTTTCAGTACTACACACACAATAGTACTAGTTTATGAGTTTTTTCCCTTTCATTTATTTGTAATTGAATAAAGTATAAAGATAATCAGTTTTTTATAATTTATTAAGATTTTGTGGATTGAGGATGGACATGCAATATGGGATGGACCAGAAATCTATGCACCTCATACTGTAAGTGATTACGATCAATGCCCAACAGGTATTCTCATGTACCAATAGATGAATATCAATAAATGAATCAGAATTAAATGCTAAAGTCTTTTGGATAGATACAAATACAGATATGAATAGAAGGCTTTATTTTTTTTTTTAAAAAGGTTGCCAGACAGGGTTACAAGGCTGGTTTAATATGGATGGTTTAATATAAAGTGTGTAGGGCAAACAAAGGCTAAAGCGTTGCACAATGCGTTTACAACATTCATTCATCATCTATTCTTCATTATTTACTGCCTGGACAGGGTCTTTTTGGTTTAATGTAGCCAATTAATTTCTATTTAAAAAAATACACTTTCCTGCAATCAGGTGTAAACTAGAATGCAAACTGCATGACCAAGAAGTTATTACTTGAATCATTGTTTAATAGAAATATAACAGTAGTTCCCCATTTCCCCCCACTTCCTCCAGCAGAAGCTCACACGTTTCAGCACAGCCTACACTGACCCTGACACACATTGGCCTGGTTTATATTACCTGACTGAATGACGAAATAATTTATGATGCCCGGGAATTGCAGGTTTAATTCAGACAGGCTCGAAAATGATACTAGATGTCTCCTTGAGGATAAAAAGAATATCCATCACTGCTGTTGTAAAAGTTGTAAAAGAAAAAAAAATGCGATGAATAAATAAACAACTTGTTCAGGGTCATCTCTCATGTAATCCTTAAAATAGCAATGGGAAGGAAATTTTTGCTTTAACATTTTTTTGGGTAAGAACATTGTGAAAGTGATTATCAAGCTGACAGAGCTTCAACGGATACAGTACCCAAGTCTAACCAGAAACATATTGTTTTAGGCTGATCATCATCATGCGCAAATTTACTCTCATTATAGTAAAAATTAAAATGTCTTTTATGAACATGAACAGTCAGAATTAGACGTTTGTTGGAAATAAACTATGTATAATCATGTATTAAGCTACGTTTACACTGTCAGGTAAATGTGACCCAATTCCGATTTTTTTGCTCATATGTGACACATATCGGATATGTTCTATGTTCGTGTAAACAGGAAAAAAACGCATGCGTTCCGATATTTCGAGATTGATTTCAGGCCTCCTTCATATGTGGAAATAAATCAGATATGTGCTAATGTGATTGTCGTGTAAGCAGACAGATCGGATTTCCTGAGTCGTTGTGTTCTGTACGTCATTAAAACTGCGACTTCTTCGCCGTTTAATGACGTAATGTTATTATCCGGTGGAAGCGCAGAGCTAGCGTTAAGCATATTTCATCTTCGTCTATCTTGGCTAGTTTGCTAGTATGCGTGATTTTTCAGATGGTCTGGCAAGTGTAAACGTGAATCGGATATGAGTCATAGTCAGAGGTGGAAAGAGAAATAAAATTTTGTACTCAAGCAAAAGTACTGTTACTTTAGTGAACTTTTACTGAAGTACAAGTAAAGTTACCCTTATAAAAATCTACTCAAGTAAAAGTAAAAAGTAGTTCATTAAAAATTTACCCAGAGTAAAAGTTACTGAGTTAGTTTTTTTTTTAACAGCGGGGGTAGGATGGGGGATGGGTCACCCTTGCATAATAAATCTCTTGCCTTTGTGGTGCTTGAAATCAAAGTGGTCGCTTAAATATGACCAGGGGTTTGCTTCATAAGAATTTGTTGCCATTTCACTTTCACCTGTGTCTGCATTAATGGCATCTAATTTGTCCGTCTCCATCGTTCTTGTGAATTTAGTGCATTTGTTCTCTACGGCCATCAATCAATCAGTGCAGTGGTTTCCGAGGTGCAATTTTTTTCTTTCTCCATTGTATTATTTGTATTATTTTTCATTTTTATTCATTTATTTTTTACTCAGTAGTGAATATGATTTAAAATGTAGTGGAGTACAATACTTTAAACAAAACATACTTAAGTAAAAGTAAAATTACAGATTTTAAAAACTACATTAAAAAATAGAAGTACACAAAAAATCTACTCAATTACAGTAATGAGAGTAAATGTAATTCATTACTTTCCACCTCTAGTCATAGTTGAAAGAATATGTAAACAGACGCTCAAAAAAAATCAGATATAAGCAACAAATCAGAATTGGGCATCGAGACCTGCAGTGTAAACGAGGCTTTACATTTAATAAGATTATTTGGGAGGGGCGGTTGTGTAGTGGTTAGCACTGTCGTCACTGTCGCTTTGCACCTCCGGAGTCCGGGTTCAAATCCTGGTCAGGTTTGATTCCCGTCTCTGTGTGAATGGAGTTTGCAAGTTCTCACTGTGCTTGCTGGGTTTCCTCCGGGTACTCTGGTTTCCTCCCACAGTCCAAAGACCTGCAATTTAGACCCTGAATACAGGATAAAGCAGTATAGACGATGAGTGAGTATTCGAGAGGCTGCTGGAAAAAGTATGCCTCCACTGTTTCCCCACATGATGTTACTAATAGTTACTTTTAGATTCTGTGCAAATTATATAAGAATCTTATTATTCGAGTGTTTCAATCAGGCCCCTTATCCCTGTTGAATGGTAATCCTAATGCTTCAGCATACCAAGACATTTTGGACAATGCTATGCTTCCAACTTTGTGGCAACAGTTTGGAGAAGGCCCTTTTCTATTCCAACATGACTGTGCCCCAGTTCAAAAAACAAGGACTATAAAGACATGGTTTGATGAGTTTGGTGTGGAAGAACTTGACTGGCCCACACAGAGCTCTGACCTCAACCCACTTCAAGCACTTTTGGGATAAACTGGAACAGAGATTGCAAGCCAGGCCTTCTCATGGAACATCAGTGCCTGACCTCATAAAAATAAAAATCTTGTGGACAGCCTTCTAAAACGAGTTGAAGTATATGGTATTTGGATACAATATCAGGTTTGGCCAAATGCTTTTGGCCATATTTGACATGTTTGTGAAAATGTAAACAAATATATTTGATAATTATTGTATATACAGTTACAAGAAACTTCATTGTTTTGCAGCCAGTAACATTAACGATCTCCCCCCGAACATATACACCACTTGTAGTGGCATCACCAGTTCAATAAAAAAAAGCCAGATAAAAAAATCATCCTTTGTGCCATGATGATTTCTTTATTCTCACAATTAAATATAAAAGAAATGTGATAATTTAACAGAAAAATAAGCATCTCCATGATTCAAGTTTAAGGAGAACACAGGAGGTCATAATAATATTATCAGCTGTGCAGTCAGAAACTGGTTGCCGGAGGTGCCAAATACAAAAACAATATTTTGGTGATTTTGTAATAATGTCCAGCTAACTTTTTTCATAGTATATTTTTCATAGAATTTTTTTGCAAATAGTTCAAGTGTGCCAGAGCACTTACCGGCAAGAAAGAATAAACATCAACAACAAAGAACAACATATCTTATCTAAATTGTCAGATTTGAAACCTTACTGTTGGTTTATTTAAACTTTAAATAAATAATTTTTTTTTAATTATCCAGTTTTCTCTCTCATCATATCTGTCTAATTTTATCGAGGAACCTAGTCTCCTACATTTATAGATGATGTTGTTTCAAATTAGTTAATGTTAGACATAACCAATTTACTTTGGTACTCCACAAGTATAGAGGAACGTGATCAAGGCTTCCAGTATAGAGGAACATGGTCAAGGCTTCCAGGCTGTATCAGTTAATATTAGAGAATGCAACACACCGGCACAAATCATTTCAGATTCATCTCGGCAAGGGAATACACTTACAGACTTTGGAGAAATAATCTACCACCACCAGAATGACCGTGTTTCCCCTTGGATGAGGGCAGACCCGTGACCAAGTCCAAGAACAGATGGGACTACGGGCGCGATGGTATCGGTAATGGGTGCAGCAGTCCGGTGGGCCGTGTACGGGGTTCTTTGTTCTGTGCGCAGGTCGGACAGGCTGCCACATAAGCTCGAACATCTCTCTCCATGCCGGGCCACCAAGGCGCCGGCGAAGAAACTCAAAGGTTCTAGTGGTGCCTGGGTGTGCCGTAAATGGGGACATGTGACCCCATGCAAGAGCTTGGGGGCGGAGGTTGGCAGGAACATATAGCTTTCCGGGGGGTCCTCCTCCTGGATCTGGTTCCTGTCATTGTGCCTGCCTGATTTGTTGTTCAATGGTTCAGCATATGGGGCAAGGATGCGTGGCGCTGGGATAATGCCCGAAGCGATGTAGGACGGGGCCAACTGACCACAGCCCTTATTTTGGCCGGGTCCATTTGAAGGTGGCCCCTGGATACCACAAAACCCAAGAAGGAAGTGGAGGTTGTGTGGAACTGTGACTTCTCTAGCTTAACATATAGATGGTTCTGCTGGAGAAGTTGCAGCACCCGGCGTACGTGGGTGATGTGCTCTGGCAGGGAGGCACTAAAAATTAAAATGTCATCCAAGTAGACAAAGGCGTAGAGGTTAAGCGTCTCCCGGAGCACCTCATTAATGAACCTCTGAAACACTGCTGGAGCATTAGTCAGACTGAATGGCATCACCCGGTATTCATAGTGCCCTGATGGCGTAATAAACGCTGTCTTCCACTCGTCCCCTGCCCTGATGCGGATAAAATTGTAGGCACTGCGTAAATCTAGCTTTGTGAACCATTTCATCTTTTGCAAGCACTCAAAGGCAGAATTCATCAGGGGTTAGGGGATAGCGGTCCTTCAGGGTAATTGCGTTTATCCCCCGATAATTTATGTAGGAGCGGAGGCCCCCATCCTTCTTCTTTACGAAGAAGAACCCGGCCCCTGCGGGGGATGTGGACGGGCGAATGAATCCCAGGGACAACGCCTCCTGGATGTACTCCTCTATGGCCAATTGTTCGGGAGAAGACAAGGAATAGAGGTTTCCCCTTGGTGGGGTTGATCGCGCAGTCGAAAGGTCGATGGGGAGGAAGCTTTTGGGCGCCCGGAGAATACTTCCGCCAGGTCCCAGTAATCTTTGGGAACTGCAGAGAGGTCGACCTGATGGGATGACTGCACACCTAGGGTTCTAATCCCTTTTAAGCAGCTCTATGCTCAGAGGGTGCCCCAAACCAAGACAGAACAGGTTAGCCAATCGATACGGGGGTTGTGTTCTTGTAACCAAGGAAACCCCAGTACCACCTGGAGCTCTGGTACTTGGGTAATGAGGAAGGTAATCCGCTCTGCATGTTGCCCGATACGCAGTATTAGTGGGTCAGTCTCATGTATGATCGACCCGGATTCGAATAACTGACCGTCCAGTGCTGCCACTGGAATGGGAGCGGAGAGAACGGCACAGTAAGTCTCCACACCAGGTCTACATCTATTAGGTTACCCGCCGCTCCCGAGTCTACAAATGCTTTTAGATGGGTAGAGGCGGCTTCCTCCCAGGTGATGGCGATAGGGAGGAAGAGCCCTGGTCACTGAGGGTCTGACCTTTGGGTCACTGTCGGCCCCCCACCCGAGAGTGACCCGCCACAACGGAAGCAACCCGACCGAAACTGGGGGGGTCCCTGAGATCTCCGCTGCACCTAGCTGCATGGGCTCTCTCTCATCTACCTCCCATTCTAACTCTCGCTGGGGACAGATCGGCTCTACCCTGTAATTCCCTGCACGTTCCGCCCTGCGCTCACGAAGGCAGTTATCTATTTTTAATTTTAAATCTAAATCTTCGGGTGGTTCGCGTACTGCCAGCTCATCTTTGAGCTTCTCCGAAAGGCCTTGAATGTATGCGTCCCTCAGTGCCTCAGCGTTCCAGCCTGAACTAGCAGCTCGTGTCCGGAATTCGATGGTATAATCTGCCACCGATCGGCCTCCTCGCCGAATGCGAAGGAGAGGCGAGACTACACCACTAGCCAGATGTGGATGGTGAAAGGTGGCCTTGAGTGCCTGTATAAACTCATTTGCCGTAGTGTATGCTGCTAGGAGGTTTTGCCACACTGCGGTGGCCCACTCCAGTGCCCTTCCTGTCAATAGTGATATCATAAACACGATCTTAGCTCTCTCAGTGGGAAATTGGGATGGTTGCATCTCAAATATTAAAGAACACTGGAGTAGGAAGGCACTGCATCTCTCAGGCTCCCCGGCATAAGGCTGGGGAGTAAGTAGTCTCGTTTCGGCCACCAGGGGGGTTGCTTGTGCTACAGTGACGGCAGCGGGATTCCGGGTTCACTGGCAATCCGGAAGTGCCCTGTGCCTTGAGGCGCCCATGGATTTTGTGCGAAATGCCTTTTATCTCCGAAAATAGAGCTTGTTCATGTTTACCGATCATCCTCGCCTGACCGGTTACTCCGCGAGCTCCTGATCTGGTGCGAACACTCTGTTATATGGGGGTGCTTCAATATGGCACCCCTCGGTATACTATCACGTATGGAAGCCCCAACGCAGGACTCGGAGTGGGCATGGCCGTGGACTGTTTATTTTGGTGGGGATTGATCAGCTCGCGTGAACACCACGCAGCGTTATGAAGGAATGGAAGGCACGCTTATGTCGGCGCCACCGTGCTTCTCATCACCAAAAAACAGGTATATTATTTAGTGCTGTTATGATTCACTTTTCTTTTCTCTTTTCACTTTTCTTTTCTTTACTCTTTTCACTCTTTTCACCCATCGCATGGGTGGCCGTGTTACAGTCTGGTTATGCAATATAATCAGTGTAAATGTCCATGCATAGTGAGGTAGTGTAAATGTGTGTAGAAAGCTGTCACTTGTTACATACTGCACAAGCCTGCACACCCTTCTGTGGATAGCTCATAGGCAAATTATCACACCCTCAACCATACAGTAGATCCACTATGAAGTGGTTTTTCATTTTCCCTTCAAACTTTAAGAAGGAGAACAAAGATTCACTGTCAGTTTAAAACCCATTTAAAAAAACAACAACATTAAGTCATTGGGGGATCCATCCCACGTAGCAAAAGGGAGATCGCCCAGTGCCGACCCACACGTAATACTTTCATTTGACCCACATTGCACTGTGAAATGATGGCAATAACTTCATCCAAATCTGGCTGCTAAAATACAGCCACAACTCAATCCTTGATGAGCTCATATCTTAGCAGGTTATGGACTGAAACTTTCAGTTGGCCTACTTTAAATTGAAAGGGTTTTATATGCATTAGATATGGTTAGCTGTATCTGGGCCATTTTTGGAGCAGATTCTAAATGCAATAAAAGCTTTAAATATTGTTGGCCCGCAATGCACTTGCCATTGGCATAACTGGCCCTTCTTTATCTAAACATATTGATTTGTCTACTGACAAATTTAATATAATTTAATTTAAAAATAATTTATAAAAGATCGATATAGGATCTGTTTTTGCCTTATTTCACAAGATTATCTGCTTTTTATAAAATCACATTTATAAAGCCATACACCAAGCAGCCAAAGTTTTATTGTCCAGCCAATTTTGCTTTACGTGATGCTGTGCCAAAATCAGCTAAACGGATATAGAAACAAACAGACTAATTTCTGGTCCTCCAAGATATAATTGAAAGAGGGAGTTCTGACCAATGTACAGACAAAACCTTTCTTTTATTTGTATAGATTATATACCAGTGAACTGGTAACAGGATCGTGGGCAAACAAGGCCCATTTACACCAGTGGGAACCAAAGGCCTGCCTGTCCAGTCCAATCCCACAGAAAAGCCAATTCAGCACAAATCACCAAAAAAGTCAGTGCTGGCCATGAAGAACACTCACATAACATCACATATGCAGTGCAGTGCAGCCAAAGAGTTCAAGGTTGTTGATTTGGTCTCCAAATCCCGCAGCGGCCCCACCCCGCAACCCACAGCACCCAAATAACTGCCACTTCCTGGTAATGTCTTCCATAATAACTATTATAATAATATTATAATTTTTTTTTAAATCTTTTTTTGTGTTCCATACAAATAGAAAGTTACATCCCCAAAAATATTAATATCAAAGGTTTTGACATAAGCCATCCAGAAATCCGCAAGGATTGCTTTATAAAAGATTCATGCAATGCTTATAAATGTGTTATGAAGGCACAAGATAGGTACCCTTCAGATATCGTAAAACTTGAGATCCTTACTTTAACAGTGAAGGGGTTTAGTTGAACAAAGTAATAAATATTTTATGAGGTATGAAATATAAATGCAAATTTCTCAGATTGTATTTCTCAAACAAGATTTTATCATTTTTACTAATCTAACCCAAATAGATTTGCTCTTATTGACTAACCACAGTAGGCACAAGAATGATAATATAGTGTGACTGATAAATGACAATACTGAGTCAATAGCAGGTGTCATTTGTGAGCTGTTAGTAAATAGATGTCTCACATGCCCTCTCTTTATGAAGTCTCAGCAGCCTTGACACAGTGGAGGACAGACTGCTAACCTGAGGGGATGATATTGTTCCCAGAGGACCAACCGACTCTACCAAAGTGACTTCACAGAGGTCTCTGGAGACATCATGAACTGAAATCCTGAAAACTGTGCATGTATATGTGTGTGTGAGAGAGAGAGAGAGAGAGAAAGAGAGAAAGAGAGAGAGAGAAAGTCAGTAATAAACCAACAGAGATGCAGTAATTGTGAATCTGTGACAGCCAGAGAAAGAGTATGTATGTGTGTGTGAGGGTTGTAACACTATCTGTGTCTGTTTAGTTGGCTAAGTATCCATATGCGCATTCAGATTTAAAGCCAACACGGGCACACTAAAGCACAAGGCCTTACTATGAACTCTTTTGTAATGCCCATGGATACAGCAGTAAACAATGAAATTAAACTCAGGGGAAGAAATAATAGCATGGTGTTTGAATTCTGCTTCTGACAGACCCTCCACACAATCTACACATAGCTACACAATCCTGCTCCCATTATTTTTGTACATACCTGCTCTACCATTAAGAAAGATTAATACATTTAGTTGCCTCTACCTTTCAAAATAAAAATAGATCAGTAGCCATAATAATCCTGACCAGTCGGTTACTAAAGATGATGAAATAAATGCTGGGTAACAGTGCTTACTCCCAAAAAATAGTATCTGTATTCAACAGACTTTCACACATTTTGTGTGGGAGCTACAGTATGACGCACTTCATGCTGATATTTAGGAAAGAAAATTAAATGGTGAGATAATTCACAACACTCAACAGAGGTATCTGATTGCTTTCAGTACAAGAGGTGTGAGATACACAGTGTGTGCAGCATGCTGTTGTGTTTGCTACATCTGGTTACATTCTCTATTCCCATTTCATCTCTCCAGTTGGGAGTTCTGATCTCTATTTTAACCTTGTGGGCCCAAATGGATGTACAGTATTCATACATTCATTCATCTTCTATACTGCTTATCCTGTACAGGGTCACGTGGTACTGTACCTGCAGCCGATCCCAGGAGACTTAGGGCATGAGGCGGGGTACATCCTAGACAGGGTGCCAAGTGCAGGTTAACACCAATCCATTGCAGGGTAACGTCAACTCTACAAGTCCTTGGACTATGGAAGGAAACCCAAGAAACCCACCAAGACCAGAGGCAGGAGTCAAACCCTTGACCCTGGAGGTTCGAGGCCACAGATTTCATTTCTACGCCACCATGCTGCCTTGGATATACTGTATACATGGTCATTTAATCCCCAAACTGACCACATACACTGTATTACAATAGGATGAAATGAAGCTGAAATTGCTAGAGGAGGTGGCTACTGATGCTATAAACTGATGTTTCTCCTGATCTTCAACAATCATTGTAATTAAAAATGTTTGTATGCAGCAAAATGTTTATTTTCCTCATTATAATTTGCTGTAAGTAACTCCCAAAATCATGATCAATGCATAAGTTTTCTTAAAACACAATGAAAATATTATTGATATTAAACTGCATACTTAAATTACACACAATTGCGGACTTCATCAAACTTCATCCATTGTAAAAGAAATCTGTAAAATAAGAACATTTTTACACTAGTATAAAAGAAACTATTTTGACATGGTATTTTGACATTTGTGCTTTATAACAGATTTGCAAAGCAAAAAAACTATGCACAAAATATTCTCTAACAGCCTGTAATACTTTTGGAAAAAATTGCCAAAATGTAGTTCTCATTTTGCAGTCAACCTGTTCATTTATAACTTGGAGCACATTATCTGTTCAACTCTGAATAATGTATGTGTTCAGTTTCAGCCTTAGCATGTGTGAGTGCTCAAATGTCTGAGAATGCTGGGATCAAGAGATTAACACCAAGTTCATGTGTGACAGCCTGAAACATGTGCACTTATGTAAATATGCTTATATGAGAAAGCTGGTAGACAGGAGAAAAAAGAGTAAGTGTGTATGTGAGAAAACACTGTGAGTAAGTATGAATGCATGAGAGATGACAGTGTGGGAGTGAGATAGCGGAGTGAGACACAAAACTGCAGCTGAATTGCAGGACTGAAATGAGAGCTTACTGCCGGTGAAGATCAGTGTGTTATTCTGAAAGGTTGCTAAAGGGCGCTACGGAGTGAAAAGTGTGCCATCTCTTCCAATTTAACATCCAAATTGCTTTATTTTTTTCCATTATTCCGATTAGCTTGACATGTGCCTCGTCTCTGCTGATGCATGGCTCTTCCCTGCTAAACGCGGCACATTAAATGTACTTTTCTCGTAGCAGTTGGCATGTTGGCAGTAATTATTTTTTTTTATAACCATCGCTAAAGAGGATTACTCGAGTCGGATCTCTCTTGGACTGAACATGTCTTGGACAATAAGTGATAAATAGCTATCATAAACAGAACCATATTGAAATAGCTCAGCTATTTATCACTTAATGGGCTGCCATGTTCAGTTTAAGTTGTACACTACAGCTACAATGCTAAAAAGACTAAGAACATGCGTGAAGGTCTTGGAAAAATGTTGAATTTTGTAAAATTTTGACTTTTTTTTTTTACTACAAAGATAATACTTTCAAATCTCATAAACAATGCTAAATAATAAACAGATATTAAACATGTATTGTTTATCTGAGGAAAAAGGTTTAATTATTTATGATAATTAATTTATGATTAATTATTTATGATAAGTATTCTTTAAGAAGACTTTTATTTGACATTCATTTTTAAAAGTGAATGAATCTCCATAATATAAGCAATAATCAGGTTTATTTTTACTTTTTATTTTGTGTTTTACATAAGAGAGTCTTCCAAATCAAAGACTGATCATAGCTGCTATAACATAAGTAATATACCACATACAGTACTGCAACAGTCATCTGCTTATTTTTTCATGTTAAATTTAATTAAATGATGTAGATTAAGTTCAAGAAACAGGAACAAATGTTTTACTCTGACAGGCCACATAGTGGATAAAGATACAATTTAAAAATGAGGTGTTTATGTAACAAACTCAGCAGCAACCTCATTGGAGCAAACCCTCTTCATGCCTAAAGTTAGATGGTTTATTGTTAATGCCTGAATGATTCATAGGTCACTGTGGTCACAAACAAATTACATATTCAACAAAATACATATTCTGTTAAAACTAGTCGATACCCCTGATCACAAATTGGGAACGTGCACACGTGGAACTCCATGCACACAGAACCCGAGACGGGAATCGAACCTGGACGTGCAAGGCGACAGTGCTAACCACTAAGCTTCTCTCTCTCTCTCTCTCTCTCTATATATATATATATATATATATATATACACTGTATTATACACAACATAACGGATCAATATAAAGATGAGGTGTAGTCACACTTTCAGTCCAATTTTTCAATGAATGATACGGTTAATGGTATGGATGATACCACAAAGGGTTTTTCTACTATGAAAATTCCTACGTGCTTAGATGAAAATTCATATAATGTTGTTCCATTATATATCAATGTTGTTGGTAGAATGGAAAGAATATACAATGGCAATGTATTGAACGAACGAACAAACGAAAGAAAGAAAGAAAGAAAGAAAGAAAGAAAGAAAGAACAAAGGAAGCAATCCTCTATGGTAATGTGTCGCCTTCCTATTCGATTGTGTGTCAGAGGCAATTATAATGATCCTTGAAGAAAACCTGTACTAATAAAACAGCCTTGACTCTTACTGCACTTGATCTTAGAGGAAAAAGGAAAGCCTTTTTAAAGTAATAATCAGAGGTGGCAGAGGTACACAAAGTCAATATTCAAGTAACAGTCCAAATACTTGCCTAAAGCCTATACTTACTGTACATGTATAAGTACCCTTTCTTTTTTTTTTTCTTTTTTACTAAGTATGTGCTCTAAAATGTACTTTAAGTAAAAAAAAGTACAATTGCTTCTCAAAGAAACAGGTTTGGGTTTTCTCCGAGTTCTCTGGATTGCTCCCATAGTCCAAAAGCATGCAGATCAGGGCCGGTTCTAGACAGGCACATATGGGGGGGCAGTCAGAAATGTGAAGGGGGCATCATGTGTACACATCATGTT
>JAOVVA010000001.1:18191277-18206965 GCA_028565275.1 Leiocassis micropogon
CCAACAGGGTGAACACATAGAAACCCCCGCAAGGCATGCTGGTCGTCAGCCGCCGCCCCGCCCACGCCACAATATATTATATCTTATATATCTTTTTTATCAGGAAAAAAATATATAAATTAATAATGAATAAATAAATGTCCAATCCATTAGGAAAGAGACTATGTGAAAACCATACTGTAAAACCAATTTATTAAAAAAAAAAATATATATATATATATATATATATATATAATAAATTGGCAGAGATTGCAGAGAAATGTGCTGTTTTGTCACAAAGGCAAATGAAAAAAAATTTTAGAAAGATAAATGAGAGATTATTAGGATCCTGAGGTTAACAGAAAGGAGACCCTGGACATGATGCAATGACTTGTTTTTGAAATGACTTGTTGATAGCAACAAGATATGATATTAATTAAAGCAAATGCTAAGTAGCATTGTTAGCATCTTTATTTATTTCACTAGGTTAGGTACCACTACCACTGCTACCCTGCATAATGCAAGTAGTTGTCTCAACTGAACATGGGAATACTGCAAGCATACAGAATAAAATAAGGTTGAAGGACACACCAAAACATTATAAGCTTGTTATAAAAAAGCAACACTATCATTAGCATGAAACACAAACCAAACCTGTAAGTGTTCACATCCCATTTGCTCAGTATGTTAGCTAGTTAGGTCGATCACTTCTAATCTTACCTTAAAAACTGCTCCCATTCGAGATGCTTGAAAAAGGAGAAGAATCAGCAGCCCAGATACCAAGTAGGTGGGATCCATTGTCCAGGTAACCATCAATCACTTTGGTGTGCTAACTAATCTGCGCTTTCATAATGGCATGGCAATCATTTGTGTTGACTTTGACTGGTGGAATTGGTTTGTCTCTGTCCTCCCCACATGGGGTAGGTTAAGCATGGTATGGTGAGAGTGACGGTGTAAACATTTACATTTAGATTAGGAAATCAATGCACTTTTGTGTGATTGTCACCTGAAAAGTAACAAGTCTTTATTTAAAATGTACTGCATAAAACTACAGGTTTTTCATTAAAAAAATGTAGTGAGTAGAAGTAAAAAGTATCACATATGGAAAATACTAAGGAATATGGATAATAATAATAATAATAATAATAATAATAATAATAATAATAACTCTCCACTAGATGGTCATTTGGGTAGAGCTAGTTTTCCTACTTCTCCCTTTTAGATAAAAAGGTGTTGTCAGGAACATTAGGGAACAGATTAATTATTCAAACCTGTATTTTACCTTGGGGTTGAAAAAGAACCAATTACAGTATTAATGTGGCTGTATATCACCAAAGGGTCTGATCAGTGAAACCTTGCAAAAACAGACAGCAATATGAATGACCATATTGTCTGTGTGGTACTGAAAGCAAACATCATGTTCATTTATTGTTCTTACAAGCCAAAGCCACAGGTAGGTTGGATTTCAGAGCTAATTCTCTTTTTGATCGGTGAGTCGTTCGTAAATGAGGATCAAAGATCACTGAATGCAGTGAAAATAAACCAGAATCATCTGAGAACATGTGCCTTAAAGCAAATGAAGCAGGATTGCTTTTGGTAAGCTAATCACCTTATTCATTCACTTGAAAAATAGTGAGAATCAGTTTCAAGAAGCACTCCTGAAAATCTCACTGTTCATCTCTGACTACTTACTATTTATTATACTTTTAATCTTGTAATTTTTTGCCAGTATTTGCAAGTTGTTTTTTTTTGTACAAGTCTCAGCATTTCTATCAAAGCAGTCCTAGCAAGCAAAAATGAAACCTGAATTTTACTACAAAATCCCTAGTGTATATCTGTGCACAGAAATGTTAAATCATAACTGCATGAATAATTTATTCTGTATTATATATATATATGTGTATTGATTGAAATTAATTTACCTCTAGAAAGATCTACAGAAATATTTCCTTTTAAGAATGTATAGGATTGCTTTATATCATTCTATCACTCTATCTCTGTTTATACTGTACAGGGTCATGGGAGGCCTGGAGCCTATCCCAGGGCACTAGGCAGGGCATACTTTGCCTAATGCCCGAGTCCCCTGGGATATGTTTCAGGCCTCCCATGATGGACGAATGTTACCCCACACTTTTATTATTGAACGAACGACTGTCAGAACAAATTGAAAATACAACAGTACTGGGTGGGAGTCCATAAGTGCAAAATTGCCTGTGGTTTCTGGATGGAAAAGATGTCCCTTTCACCCGTCAATCAGCAACACTATGATCAGCATGTATGAGCTCATGTATGTAAAAGAGGATGGATAGCACTTATTTAGAGAAAAAATGATTGAAATGCAAAATAGACCTAGCTAAATGAAATTAGCAATGAGTTTATCTGCATCTTAAATGTATTTAGATTGGTCTGAAAAAAAGAAAAAAAAATCTTACAAAAAACTGTGAATGAGGGGCCTAATTTGTAGATGTTGGAACCACTGAATATACCTCCCACAATATTTTTTTCTTCAGTAATCACTTTTCACTGCCCACAGTGCCTCACAAGACCTATACTGTACCAGGGTGAAAGGGAGCATAGGTGAATACACACAGGATTCCTGAAACTGACACACGTTTTAACGCCTAGAACACATTTAGAGCTGCAAATCTACCTTCATGTTTTTGATAGGTGGGAGGAAACGCATGGGAAGGACATGTCAAACACAAAACTGAGAGTAGTCATAGCTCAGGATCAAACCCAGAGTCTGGAGCTTTTAGGCATTAAATCTACTTGCTGTGCCACCCTTCACTTTATAAAAAAAACTGAAAAAGAATGGAGATGGTGATGGCTGATGTCACTTGACTCATTGAGTTATCTCTATTACAGAGTATTCTTTTGTAAATTATAAACTGTAATAGCAATTTGGTCAGCACTTTTCAGCCATAGTCCAGAGGCTTACACACAGAAGTAAGCAAATATGATTAGCTGATGCTGACTTGAAACCACAAAACAAGAGCTTTATTTACTATTTGGCTGTGATGCACTTATAAGAACTAGCTCATACTTAATGCATAAATGAATGAATGAATATTAAATAAATAAATAATTATTTTTTTCCCTAATATTGTTATTTGACACAAACTGTAGGCTAATATGATTTGAATTGTGCCATTGTTTAAATTTCATATTTATATATAAATGACCATTATTTTCTTCTATGCCAAAATAAGTAAAAGGTTTTTTTTTATGTCCTTTACCTGTTAAATTTTTCAATTGTAAAAAGAGAAATATTACTAACAATGTTAGCTGGTAGCTGAAATAAATACCGTTTTCATATATTTCGTATATTCAGACACATTGACTTTACTTTGTACTGTTTCTTTTTTTGGAGAAAAACATAGCTTCCAGGTTGCCTTGAATCTATGCAAACCAATTCTAACAGGTCAGTGGTGCATTGCTAATTAGTGAGGGAAAAAAAGTCTCATGACCAAGAAGTCAATACTTGTTTGGGCCAAAGGTCACCATGTTTCCTTTATCTTAGGTGCTGTGTGGCCGCAGGATAAACCGGTGCAAACTATGCTAATCCAGCTACAGATAAGACACACTGACCCAAGACTACCAAGGAAATATATCTGTTGTGTAAATCCATTATTATAGGAAGTTCCAAATCGACTTCTCTTTGAACTGATTTTATATATCATCCAAAGACACACACACACACACACATACACACACACACACACACACACACAGAGGGAAAGGAAAGCAGGGGGCTCTGACACAGGCCAACAAGCATGGAGGCGGCATTGTAAGGCTCACATGACCGAGTGCAGCGTCACTCGGCCTTCTTGGCGCAATAACAGGATCTGTATGCAATGAAGTCTGCCGTGTCCAATTGATGTGACAACCCTGCTATCTCCTCCGACACCGAGTTCACATGCAGGAAAAAGAATTGTGTGGGTATGTTTATGTTTGTGTATGTGTGGGTACCGAGTTAAAATAAGTACTGAAATGCTCACTTTACTTTGAAAACTACTGTATACTGTCTTTCTCTTTCCATAATTCACTCTTTCGTACAATTTTACCTCTCTCGCTTTGTCTCTCTCACCCTATCCCTCTCTCTGTCTCCCTCCCTTGCTGCTTTTTCATTTTTTCGAGGCGCAGAGTGCAAGGAATTAGCATAAGATGCCCAGGGGATATACACAGAGGTAAATAAACAAGAAAAAGTCGTCATTGGAATATCAAAATAGCACATTTGCATGGCTGGCGATCATTAGCTAAACGTGATTTTGCTTCTTTTACCCTGCGCCATAAGCAAAAATAAAGAAATAACTGCACTGATGAGAATGCAACATCTTTATTGCAAAAAGTTTTTCATGTTTACTTTTAAAATTGACGAAAATGTAAAATTGTAAACTGTTCATGTACTAGTAAGCACTCTTGAACCGTCATCTTCCTTTGTCTTCTTTTCATTCTGTTTCTCTAAACAGCAGTGCCAATCTGTGCATCCTCCTCCACCATGACCCACCAAAACAGCAGGAATGGGAATGGAATTCTAAACATGTCCCAACACCAAAGAAACACTCAGGAGGGGGGACAAAACATAAAAGACGACTTTGTGTCCTTTTGTGTCTCGGCCCCTTGGCTTCCCTCTTGTGTTTTCTGCAAGCCTGTCCAAATATTTGTCAACCAGACGCGGAAAAAATGCCAACAAGCCGGAACAAAGCCGAAAAGCTTTCTGGACAAGTTGCTTTAGCACTTAATGTCATTCCTCATGGGTTAAAGGTCAGGAGGTCACCTGACTTGTCAAATCTTGCTTGTGTTTAAAGCATGATACATTTTTAAAAAAGGCAGTGATGGATATGAAAATAAAACACCCTTATGTATTCAATTGGCAGCCCCAATACACTTTGCTGAATGCTTAATAAAGCAACTGGGTGCCTTTTTATAATGCAGTCAGGTAGGCGGTGAATCTCGAAGTTTAAGAAAACAAACAGGGTTTTGTTTACAGCGCGCAGCAAACAAGATCGGCTTCTCATTGAAATCCGCCCAGCTTTCGCTGATAGCAAGGACAAATTGGGACATGTAAGTGAGTGTAGCAGAGGGAAATGGTGAAAATATAATTACATATTGATAGCCGGCAGATGTAGAGGTACGCAGCAATTTCAGCTACAGGTGAAATATTTAAAATACTGTAGTCAGCTGATCCTGGGAAAGACAATTTTGTTTTTTATAAAAGATGAAATTTGTATTTAAATCAAAGGAATTTAAAGAAGCGTTTGAACATGCACAAACAAATTAATTTATACTTAGACACCCTAACACAGAGAGGGAGTAGAACTAAAATATGTAGGGATGTAACCAAAAATAAATACATTACTCAGGGTGAATAAATAATTCATTTTAAACTGATACAACTGTTACAGATTTAATATGGAATAATTGGCAGCATTGGGAAAGGGATCTCACATGATGCAACACAATAATTCATGCAAAGTTTTTATATAAATGCATATCTGAACATGACCGAGTGATCGGATGTTCTAATAAATGAAGAACTAAACATTCATTAATTCATTAGGTGCATTATTTTTTGGGAAGGAACCAATTCAATTCCTTACACAACAATTAAGTGTTGGGGAAGTGGTGGCTCATATGGTTGAGGCTCTGGTTTGCTGATCAGAAGGTGAGGGATTTGAGCCACCACCAGGTTGCCAATGGTGGGCCCTTGACCACAAGTGCTCAAATGTACTGTATACACAGCTGAGATTCTTTGGTCTCAAGCCCAGAGAAATTGCATGGGTTGTGACAGGAAGGGGATCTGGCAAAAACACCTGTGCCAGATCTTGATGTGGTGATATATAATAATAATATCCATGTGAGGTAGCTGAGGTCCAGGAACTGTCTGAACCAGAATTTAGAGATCTTGCAGACAATATTGGCATTTCTACCTCTGGGTATTTTTTCCCCAATGGTGGCTCACACAAATTAAAGTGCTGGGTTACTAATCAGTGATACAAATCATCAGGGGTTAAAGCCCCTGCAACAGACAACTGCTACACTTGAGCCCTTGAGCAAGGTAATTAACAGGTGCTGACCCTGCACTCTGACCCCAACTTCCTAACAAGAGGGGATAGATGAAGAAACAAATTTCACTATAAAGAATATGTGACAAAAGGTTCTTAATTCAAAGTACACTGTAAAGAATATGTGACAAAAGGTTCTTAACAACCGAGACCATGCCCACACTGGGTATAAATCCAAATACAGATACAGATACACAGAGAACTAAACATAAACTGATAAATACACAAATGTTAAATTTGCAAGGACATACTTTGCTAATTCCCTTTATTAAAGTTTATTATTTTTTGAAGGTCAAATTGCACAGTACAGGAAAACATAAAACCTGTTGGAGTAAGGAATTATGTGATGTTCTTGAAAAAAAATAAATGTCGGACAACACAGGACTTACATGTGATATTTATCTTCAACCCTCGTCCGGACAGCCCACTCTCTTAGCTACAAACAGCTTAATCCAGTATTAGCAGGATAAGAAGGTACCCCTACCTGGGTAGTTTCAGGAGCATGGGGGTGGGGGTCTATGTATGATAGAGTGGCACTGCCATGCTTCCTTGCCGAGCGCCAGTCACAACAGCAGTTATGCTTCAGTGCCGGAGTAATACTTCATCTTTATTGATGGCCTCGGCTCTGCCTTTTAAGATCCGTATTGCTGATGTTGCTTTGATGCTTGGATCCAGCAATGCATGGTGCTCTGGAAACGAAAAAGCTAAAGAGTGGCATACAGTAAGATTTCCATGCTATGATATGGTTAAATGCAGTGAGCGTTAAGACTAGTCCAGGTAACAAGCTTATGTATTTGGCCTCACATCCAGTGATTTGAAATAATAATTTTAAAAAATCCCACTTTTGGTGGTACAGCCCTGAAGCTTTTATTTTAATAAATGGCACAGAGCTTTTATTTTAATAAATAGATGTCAGAGCTTTATAGCTAATTTCTTCAGATCCTGCCATTTGTGGGCCAGAGATACAGTAGCATCCAATTTACCTTTAAACATGTGAAATGCATGTCCTGTCATGTTAAGATTAGTTCATCTTTACAGTCAAGAATACAACAATGCCTGGTCCTGAAGTCTATTTATAAGGAGCCTTGTAGATGTCATAACTAATTTCAGACCATGTGACTGCATTATGTAAGACCATTTGGCTGTATCTATGCAGATTGCCAGTATCTTCTGATGCCATCATCAATAATCATGTATAGTGTGAGGATGATGATGATAAGGAGGTTGGTGGTGTCAGCTCAAAATCACTCATACGATGTCTGAGCCATACTTCTTTCTTTCCAAAATGACATCATATGTGTTGTATAAACTTTTTATTCCTTTATTCCTCCTGTTATCTTTTCAAAGGCTCAGCTACAGAAGTGATATATTTCCTTTGGGTAAATTTGGTACAACTGCATTGGGGACTCAAGCCTTGCTAGCACTTTGCGTCATATGGCGTACCCCAGAGGGTCTAGTTTTCAGCATATGGCGGTCTTTGACACGTCTCAGTTTACACTCTCGAGGGTCTTTTTAATCTGCTTCCAGGACTTTTATTCACAATTGGATTCACAAGGATTCTTTGGTCTTGCTCTGTGGTGTTTTCTTGTGCATGCTATGAATAAGCTCTCCAGGAGACAGTTCTTTGTATTTACAAATAATTTATTCATGGATTTTAGCTCCATAGTGGCCTTCATTACTTAGATTTGACTCTCATACTGAGACAAATAGAGCAAATTAAGGATTTCCGTCTTATGAAAAGACAGCTAGAGCAAATGTTTAAACAGAAACAACCATAACGTAAAATACAATTTACTTAAAATACAATTACACATGTGCACTCTTGCCAAAGAAATGTGACATAAACTGAATTAATGCCTTTAGAGCATGTAGCTCTAACACGTGTGTTTAACTTAAAACATTGTTGATTTAGTCCGTTTTAAAAAAGAATTAAGGTACTTAATTGGACTGTAATTACCTTTCACATCAAAGTCTAAAGGGTAAATTATATGAAGGTTTCACAATTAAAATATATTTACTTGATGTACAAAAGCTGTGTGCTGGAGGGTACAACCCCAGCAACCTACAATTTAGTGACCTCTTTGAGTTTGAAGTAGCGTGCTTGTACATGTGTGCAATTGTTATACAATGACTGTCATGGGAACACTTATTTAAAAACATAGACTGTAAAAAAAGAACTAGACAAACCTTCTGTGGTGTCACAATTTTTGAAGAGTAGGTTTTGAAGCTCAGCTGTGGGATCACTGGTAATCACCGTCTTGGCAAAAATTGACTACAGTATGCCTAAATCCCAGTTAATCCATTAAATGGCAAAAGAGTGGACCATGAATTTCACCAGCCATAACTGACACGTTGTCCTGCGTATGTCAACTCCTACATTTCTTGTGGTAAGTTCACCTAAAACAATTCCAGTGAGCTTGTTAGCTAAAATCATACATAGCAGACAGCTAGCCATTTGACACCTCACTGCAATTGTTGCTCAAATTGGCCTTGCCCCTAGTTATGTACAATATGGATTAATATACAGTACAGTAATTTTAACTGATGAGTTAAATAAAAATTTGGCCTGCCACACAGATGAATGGGAAATCTATGTATTGAGATGAGAACTGTTTTTGTTCTAAAGTCTCTTCCTGTTGTAAAGTTGGACATTTTTACATATGGGTCTATGGGGTTGACTCAATTCGGCGCCAGATATTTGAGGAACTGCACATTTTGGAACTTCCACGTTAGATGAATTTTTCATACCTGGAGGTTACACCTAACTTAAAAATTCAAAGTGATCATTAAAACTCAGATGCAGCAGCACTGGGGCAAGATTGATAATTACTCCAAAGACAATCATATCATTTAATACTATGGTTTAGGCTTGCAGAAAAAGAATTATTACATATTGTCCTTGCTATCAGCGAATGCTGGGCGGATTTCAATGACAAAATGTTTTTAATATGCACTGCCTGTACAGTAGGAATCGTGTTCAATTGTGAAAGTAGAGTGTAATTTCCACACCAACAATGTGATGCGAACTTACAGGATTAAGACTCAACAATAGTATGGCTATAAGAAAACCACTTGTGAGAAAAGTCAGGGAAAAATGATTCAATTTGCTAGGAAGGACAAAGACTGGAGTAAAGATTGGACGGTGTGTTCACCAATGTTATGTGGCAAAAGAATAAGTCGATGACCTGAATGCGCTGAATGACCAATGGATTTTTTTTTCTTTTCTGATGGCATGGGCATATTCCAGGAATGTCATTACTCAAATAATTGATTTATTACAGTTAAATTACATACTATTAAACAATTAAATCTTTTTCTTCCTTGTCTTTCGACTGTGGGTTGCCACAGCAAATTATTTGCCTCCATCAAACCCTATCCTTAGCACCCTCTTTTCTTACACCAACTAACTTCTCTCTCACTACATCCATAAATCTCCTTTTTGGTCTTCCTCTAAACCTCCTGTCTGACAGTTACAATTTTAGCATTCTTCTACTGATATATTTACAATCTCTCCCTGAGCATGTCCAAAGCACCTCAATCTGGGTTCTCTGACTTTATCTCTAAAACATCTAACATGGGTTGTCCCTCTGATGGATTCATTCTTGATCCTATCCATCTTTGTTACTTCCAAAGAGAACCCCAACATCTTCATCTCTGCTACCTCCAGTTCTGCCTCTTGTCTTTTCTTCATTGCCTCTTTTATCACACAACACACCTGGCACTTTTCTCCACCAATTTTAACCTTTCTACACTCTCCATTGCTATGGACCATTGACCCCAAGTCCTGCACCCTTTTTACCTCTGCTCACTGTATCCTCACCATTCCACTTGGGTCCCTCTCATTCACACACATGTATTCTATCTTGCTGCACACCGCTCTACACATCTCCCTTGATCTCCAAAATTTGTTGAACAGACTAGTCAGAAACTCTACTGGCACCTCTCCTTACCACTTACATACCTCCACAGGTATTATATCAGGACCAACTCCCTTTCCACTCTTCATCCACTTCAATGACCTCCACTTTTACTAATTTGTGCTACTTCTTGCTCCACAACAGTCTCTGTGTCCTCTTTGTTCTCTTTCATTTTCCTTATTTATCAACTCTTCAAAATATTCCTTCCATCTTCCCATCACCCCCTGGCACCTGTCAGTACATTTCCATCCCTATCTTTAATCAATTTAACCTGCAGCACATTCTTACCATCTGGGGTATGGGGATGCTCTGCATCACTTTATCTAACTCACTCCAGAATTTCTCCTTCTCTTCTGACTCACATCCTACCTGTGGGGCATAACCACTAACAACATTGAACATCACACCTTCAATGTCCAGCTTCAGACTCATCAACCTATCTGATACACTCTTCACCTCTAGAACATTCCTTACAAACTCCTCTTTCAGGATAACTCCTACCGCATTTCTTTTCTTATCCACACCATGGTAAAACAATGTGAACCCTGCTCCTTAGCTTTTAGCTTTGCTACCTTTTCACCTGGTCTCCTGGACACATTCTCGGTATCATGTCAACCAATTCTCTTGCCTTTCCTCTTCTCTCTCTTTTATGAACACGCCTTCCTTCTCTCCTTTTTCCAACTAACAGTAGCCCATTTTTTTACCGGCACCCTGTAGGTCAACAGCACTGGTGCTGATCGTTGTCAATCCAGGCCACAACCGATGCAGTATGGAAGTCATGTAAATGACTCGCATGATTGATTTGGCAAATGTTTTACGTTGGATGCCCTTCCTGCCACAACCCTGTCCATTTATCCAGACTTGGGGCTGGCACAAGAAGACATTGGATGGCGCCCCCCTGTGGTTGCATTTATTAAACTATTACATATTAGGACTGATAAAACATATTTAATTTCACATTTTCTCAATTTGTCTAAACAATCTTGGAAATGTATATTATCCCTTCTTATTTGCCCAATGTAGTGAAAAAAGTTTCAAATACTGTAAATGCATGTAATTTACAATCTAGCGTCCCACATTTTAATATTGATTTATTGATTCATTCATTCATTCTCCGTATCATTTATCCTGTTTAGGGACTGTGAGAAAAAACCCACAAAGTATAAGGAGAACATGTAACCTCAAGTTTGTGTATTTGAATAGATTATGTGATGAAGATATATCTTATAGGATGTATGGCCACATCTTTAACTTTTACATACTCTGTTCAACTACAAATTCTTCTTTAAATAAAAGAATTAGAACCCAGACATTCCAGGATTTACCATTCACACAGAGGTAAAAGCTGAGTCTGAAATATGATTTATCAGTTACAAAATAAAATTTGGAGTAGAGGCCCAGTATAAGCTACTCATAATTAGTCAATATTCTATGCACTGAAGATCTGACTGCAGCCCAGTACTGAAATGAATCAGAAGCCAAACAAGTCCCATCCAATGAAAGTTGAACTTATACTGCTGAAAAATAGGACAGTGTCTATCAATCCAAATTTCTTTTACACAGTTCAGAGGATCATAAATAGGGCCAGTACACACTAGGGTCATAATCAGGAGGGGGTATTTATGGGGTAGAGGGAAGATAAATGGAAGATAAGATAAAGTAAAACCTTTTCCTTTGGCAGGCTATTTTACCTGGAGGACTCCATGTTTAAATCTCTAGTTACTCTAGTTAAACGGGTTACTCTTGCAGACCTCAATACAGCATTGAATAGACAACCAAAACTGTTCTCTGTTTAATTTATCAGGTTTCTCTTGTCCATACACCCTTGTTAATGCTAATCATTAAAGAAAAAAAAGACAAAAAAAAAAACTTCTCTGTGAGTAGAGAGAGACAGGAAAGAAAAAAAACATAAAACGGGTGGTGCGGTGAATCTGCTGACAATTAATACCAATATCCTGACAAGCAGCAATGCAGAAATCGGATCAGCCCACCCAATTTCCAAGGCAGATGAGGTGTGAAGAAGAAATTTGTTTGAAGCAACAGAATGCATGACCATGGCCGACACAGGATGCTGCACACGATGTACAGAAAGTGTTTCATTTTCCTCCAGTTTAGCCAATAATTATTTCTCCCATTGCATCACTCAAACAAAGAATTTCCACATATAATGTGCAAATTCCTCAAAATATTTGTTTGAATTATTTTGTGGAAATTTCTTTTATGAAGTATAGTATAAAGGAATAGTATAGAGTAAAATAAAAATAAAAATTTGTAATTAAATAATTTTGAATAATGCATTATATAATTTGAATGGATGGATTGATGTGTGGATGGATGTATACAATTTTATGAATATTAGATCCTTTGAGATTCATTTATATGCATTCAAAAACATAATTTTCTTTAATCAATATGAATTACTATTAAACAACTTTCATGTAAGTTTTATATATTTTTTTGTTCCATTTGAGATTTCTTATATATAAATTGAGAATGCAATCAAATTACTCCTGAATTACTCTAATTAATCCTGTATAGAGAATGAGTGAGATTGTTTAATTATTTTTTTTTTAATTGCCTAGCATTTTTCACCGGTCTATGCAGTTTGTATTCTTGTTTTTAAAACTTGTCCTTAGTTATCCTTTAAAAAAATTAATTTATTACTTGAAAGTGTGAACATTGGACTCCTGTTGACTCCAGAGCTTTATATTCTGAGTATCACTGTTAGTAATAAACTGTTTTAATGTGTTAATCTCTATCTTGTTGTGAAATAATGCATTAATGCAGATACTGGTTTCTAACAGATATTTTCAGCATGCAATGCAAATTGTGCTGTTATACTTACTGATAATTGCAGCTTGTAATGGTAAAGTGTATGGATCACTAGCTTGTTTTTACATCTTCAGTGTGAGGAATTGTGCATTTGATTTAAAAGAAAAAAAAATTATAGATGCACTAATGGAAACAGTTCTGAGAACGGTTTTAAATTGCAGAAGTCATTCTG
The DNA here is from genome assembly GCA_028565275.1 of Leiocassis micropogon. Lineage (NCBI taxonomy): Eukaryota > Metazoa > Chordata > Actinopteri > Siluriformes > Bagridae > Leiocassis > Leiocassis micropogon. The sequence goes on from JAOVVA010000001.1 coordinate 18,204,243, forward strand.
TTAGGACATCTATGACTTCCAGTTCTTGAATTGTCCAATCATATGTACCCTGCTTCATTTTTATTAGCTTTTGTTAAATAATTTTAATGATTCAGTGATTTTAAATTATTCACATAATGTGTTAATGCTAACTGCCATAATTCCTAATAAAAATCACTTCATCACTTGCATCACTTAATTTAATGACAGTTAATACCTAGAAGAAATCGACGTAGCCATTTATAGAGGTTTTGAACTGACTTTGTAGTCACTTTATAGCTCTGATATAACTCATAATGGAAATCAACAATAAAAACAAAGAATGTACATGCAAGTTTTCAGTGAAATCCAGGGGGATTTTACTCATGAGAGTTTATTTCAGCATTTAACTAATGCTTGGATACCACCAAGGTAAAAAGTTTCCTCAGTACTGTGGGGTTGTGATCAGACTGCCTGCTTCATGTATGAAATGCTGGCCCAACTACATGGAAATGACTTGGAGGCAAGGTCAGGATTGTATGGGGGACGTGGCAATAGTTTCCAGCCAAATACTGTAATGCTTAAGTGGTGTTGGTGAATGATTGCGTCTACAATTCTCATAGACAGGTGAGTCTAGGTTGTTGACAATTTATTCGTCGATTTTCAAGCATCAGGCTTTCCCCTAGCAGAATGTTCTCAGGAATGAGTGCTGTGGGTTCTGAGCAGTGTTGGGTGTAACGCGTTACAAATTTTTTTATGTAACAAGTAATCTAATGTGTTAGGTCCACCATTTAAGTACTCAGTTATTTAGTTATATTTTCAAAAATGTAATCCATTATTCAGACAATTTATGTAATCCGTGATCCAAACAAACTTGATTCCATTATTGTGTGTGTGTGTGTGTGTGTGTGTGTGTGTGTGTGAAAGTCGTCCTACAAGCCCTGCCCCCGATACCTCCCCTCCCCGCCTCTGTTATTCCTGTGATGTCTATTCTTGTCCATTATACCCCTATACACCACTTTTAATCTATTTGAATTAAACCCTTGCATGTTTTTTCTGCCTCAGGGCAGTTTTTTAGTCAGGTGAGAACACACTGATCATACTCAGGTTTGAGAATAACTGAGCGAGGTGATCTCAGTCCACATCTAACTGGATTGAAATGATTTTACTCTAAATTCACTCAACTGCAGGATGTATTACTTTTTAACTTGGTTTGTAGCATTGTTCGTTCATGTGAGTTACTAATCTGAACTTAAGGAGAGATGTAGTGGTTGAGTGACTTTTCTGATGCATTTCTATTTCTTTCTTCTTTTTTTTTTTTAGCTTGGTGGATTTCTAAATAAATAAATACATTTTAAAAAGACATACAGTATTTAGCATGCCTCGTGCCCAAAGTCTCCTGGGATTGGCTTTAGGCCCCCACAACTCTGTACAGGATAAGCGGTATAAAAGATGAATAAATGTGTGAAAAATTTTGCATTGTAAAATGAAACAAATCGGAAAAACACTTCACTCTGATTTAGACTGTAATAGAGTAATAGTTGTCAAAGCATCAGACATTTCTTCCCCTTGCATATACAGTAACTAGTATAATGAATAACTTACTGTGACAGTTTGCTTACATGACCATTTAAGTTGAGCTATTATAGGACACTTAATTAGACTGCTGTCCTTGTTCCATTACACAATTGTCAGAAGTCAGAAGTTTACACTTAGGTTGAAATCATTAAAATAGATTTTTTTTTTTTTTTTTTTAATTTTACCATTCCACAGATTTCAGTCAACAAACTCTTGTTTTGCCAATTGGTAAGGACATCTATGTGATGCTTTCAAAAATTAGATTTTATTAGATTAATAGAAAAAACATTAATTCATGATATCACATTTCCAGTGTTCCAGTGTGTTTACAGCTTGTAAAATTCCAGAAAATTATGCCATGACTGTAAAAGCTTCTGATCAGCTAACTGACATCATTTGAGTCAATTGTGGGTCGGACCTGTGGATATACCACAAGTCTGGTTCATTCTTCTGAGGTTCTTGCAGCTCTTTAATGTTATGATTTACAAATGGCTACAACAAAACAAAACAAACAAATGATTAAATATATTATAGACATGGATGCATTATATCTTGGTTTACACTTATTTATTTGCCCTTCAAAAACTAAGGGTAAATGAAAACAGAATTGGGCTACAAATTAGCAAAGCCTGGCCAGAAAACAGGTTGCAACACAAATGAAATGAAAGTTTAGCACAAACCCACCCAGTGTCCATGTGATGTTACATGTAAAGTTTTAACACTTATATTTCACAACAGTTCTAGGAACTCTATGTAGAACACTGGGGAAGCATCTCAAAACATTTCCTTACTAAGCAGCCAAGGACATGGGACTATACCACCATTTAAGGACAACAGAAGCTTGGTTAAATCTGAGCAGAGCAACTGTTACATTTTCCCACACTGCCCTCTTGTGGCCAAACAATTTAACGGCGTGTAAGCTTCTCTAATTATCCTTAATAAGTACTTACTCTTATACATATAAGGCGCCATATAGGGCTTAAATCAAACTTCACACACACACACACACACACACACCTATGAGATGCACACACATACACACACAAACTCTCTGCGCACACACACACCTATGAGATGCACACACATACACACACAAACTCTCTGTGCACACACACACACACCTATGAGATGCACACACATACACACACAAACTCTCTGTGCACACACACACACACCTATGAGATGCA
>JAOVVA010000001.1:18239204-18253362 GCA_028565275.1 Leiocassis micropogon
TTATAAACTTTACATGCTCAAAGCTGTCAATTCATTTTCCACAATAGCTTGGAAAGTAGTTCTGGCTGCAATGTTTATATTAATGCACTTATTTAAATACTGTACATTACTGATTCTATAATAACAACTTGGACATGGACTCAGTATACTCAGTATAGTGGATGGCCTCCAAACAGGGGGTTAATTGTTGATATGATTAAGTCTTTGGTAAGACAATTAGCATTTTTTAAAGGAGGGTTAGAGTTAGGGTTCCAGTGTCAGTAGAAGGAATGTCACAACTTTAAAGGGGAAACTTTTATTTCTTTTTATTCATGTTTAGATATTCAAATGAGTTTCCAGTATGTGTACAAATAAAGCATTAATTGTGTACACACATACTGGATACTTGGCCCTGGCTTAAAAGACCAATTAGAGCCCCTTCCCCCCAAAATGCCCTCATATGAGAAAATAAACTCCCCCAGCTTGTAACTCTGCTGTTCTGTAGACGGGTGTGGCTCAACAGTAGATTATTTACATAGTCACTAAAATTAAGTATTCAGAATAGGAGTGAAACAGAGATACAGTATGACAACAAATTATTACACGAGGGGTATTTCAGCTGTAGCATTAACAGACACACTTTGGAGGAGCTCAGAGATCTACATTAACTTTCGAAAGAAATAGCAAAATATGCTACCTTTTCTTTCTCAATAACATCCTGACCCATTCATTCTGTAATACATGAGAACGAAAAAAAAAAAAAAAACACTAAAACATTTCAACAAATATGAAAATTATTCACCTTTCCTGGAGTTACTTTTTTATACCCCAAAAAAATATAAACAACCTCTTTCTGGACATTGTAGCGATGTTCTCTGTTTGTTAGCTAGGATAATGTTTTATACATTACATTCACATATTGGATCCCAAAAGAAATGTTATCACTCTTATTGCCTACACAAGAGAAAATGTCAACCGAACAAAATGAAAAAGAACAGTGAAACTCCATGCACTGATAAGATGCATGGTGGAGGGTATGAAGAATTTTATCAGATCAAACCAATACAATATATGTGCCAGCAGAAGAATAGTACTTTAGAGGTTTAATATGTTATAGAAATGTGTCATGTAGTATCAAGATTAGTCATTATGTACCGTTTAAATTACAAAACCTGACCCTTTATTTGGATGATTTTCTGTACAAGAGTATCAGCATGGAATGTCACATTATCATCATTCTAAAATGAAATTTTCAGACCTCTTTAACAAAATTCACTCATTATTAATCTTCGGGACACCCATACATAAAGCCCCATATAGTGTCTTATCATTCCGTCTCTGAGCGCTAATGAAATTATCTGCTGACCCCTAGCTCCCAAACCAGGAGCTTATTCTTCATATCAGGCTGAATTTTTTTATACCCACAATAGGAGGCAGGAGACAGGAAGTAGGGAGTCAAATATCGCTAGTGAAGCACAGGTGACAAATGATGCCCTAAGGGAGGATGATTTCAAACCAGGGAAATTTTAAACCAGGTGCACTGCCCTAAGCAAATACAAAGTGTTGCACATCAAAGCTGTTACTTAATATATTACTCAGTAGTTTCTGTTTGCATATCTATTTCAATTAGATCACCTTCTGTCTAGTTTGCAAAGAATGAATTGCACACCACATGTAAATGGACGCTTATAAACTCTGGAAAATGTTTATTTGGAGTTATATTACAGCATGAATGTTAAATTCTCTAATCTAAAATGGTCAAAAGTTGTTTAAAGCTGTCTATAGCAGCAGCTTTCACTGTATTCCTTGGTGTGATTCAATTGATGGTATTATATGAATATCATTACACGGATCACTCATAACATTAAAAACAATTGGTTATGGCTTCCCTTTGTGCCACTGGGGCGGCTCTCGGCCCACGGGGCTTGGTACTGAAGGGTCTCTGGGGGTGTGCTGTTGTGTCTGGCTGTGTGTGGATTGGAATTGTTTGTCAGGCGCATCCAGTGGGTGCTCGACTGGATTGGGATCTGGGGAGTTTGGAGGCCAGGTCAGGGGCTTTGGGATAAGGCCTTGGTCAGTATCCTACTAGGCCCTGTGTGTGGCAGGCTGTGGTGCACTGGATGTTTTGGTGCCTTTCTATCATGGCCAACTTTTATTTTTTTATGCAAATAAATTATATGACCAAGTTTGACCATAATGGCTTCCCATAATGGCAGCAGCAGTACCTGGCAGTGTATGATAATGCCTCGTTTAACACGGATAATAAGGCTAAAGAAACATTACCAGAAGTGCTAAACTGCAAGTTTCATTAGAAAAAAACTTCTAGATGGAAGTTTGGATAAAACCAAAGTTGTGTGATTGAGCTCCCTTCAAGGGAAATTATTATTACAAAGAATACATTACATCAAAGTCAGGGAGTGGTGGCTCAGGTGGCTAAGGCTCTAGGTTGTTGATTTTTGGATCTGAAGATCCGGGTTTGAGCCCTGACGTTGATGGGTTGCCACACCCCATACTACCCCACCACTATATGCAGTGCCGGTTTCTTTTTGAGAGATTTTAATTTAACATTTGTTAAATCTTAATGTTTAAGATATCATAAAACTGCATAATCTGGGTCCTCTAACCAGATTGTCTTGGATTTATTTCTTTCAGCATTGCACATTTATAATACATGTAAATCTAAATATTTTAAAATTGTGATTTATCACAGACTATGACTTTAATTAAATAGATTCAAAATTTTAATTGATTGACAGAAATAGTAAATATGTGATTTTTTTATTTTTTTTATATAGCCAAACTTTCTAGTAGATGTTTAATGTCTATGTGTTTATGGAAGCCATGTGGAGTGTTTAGACAGTTGTAAAATTAGTATACTGTATTATTTAGTTCATATTAATTAGTATATTCATTTATTCATTCATTCATTTATTCTATACTGCTTGTCATGTGTACAGGGTCGTGGGAGACTGGAGCCTATTCCAGAAGACTTAGGGCACAAGACTAGGGTACCAATCCACAGTTGGAAAATACACTATGGAAAATTTGGGAATGGCAATTAGCCTAATCTTAAGTATGTCTCCGGATAGCAGAGTGCCCTCAACCCTGGAGGTGCTAGGCCACAGTGCTAAATATAATTACAACTCGCTGTGGTATAAGAAGAAAGCCAGCCAGGCCTGGGAGTTAGGTAACTTAAAAAGAATGATCATCCAGATAGGTAATTATTTTTCTATAACAGCACACTGCATTATTGTTTTATTTCTTACTTTGGTTAATTGTAGTTTTTTTGTTTTTTTTTTACTAGTTGTCAGAATGTGACATAGTGCACCACACTTTTTACATTTGCCCCAAGATATTTTATGTTCCTTCTAAAATTCAAATAAGCAGACGTGACAGCAAATTGATTTTACCTGTGAAGGGCAGCAGATGGTCAGAATGATTTGGGTAACTGCTACTTTGTCATGCCACATACACACACACACACACACACACACACACACACACAGGACAGGACAGGACCCGGGTCCTGCCTCCACCCTAGTTCGAGGTAATCTATTACCTTCCCATCAACCTCCCATTAATGCCTCAGCATGCCTGGGCCTCTACGGCAATCCCAGAGCAGCTTGCTGAACCGTTACTATCCACCCAGATGCACAAAGTACCACTACCTGGTCTATTACCTATCAGAGTATGAAGGAGATGGTAATCTAGGTCTGTCTTGCTATTCCCTATCCTGTACTTCAAGTCAAGACAGTTTTTGTTGTCATTCAATCAGGTAGGTATAAATATAGAGTTTCTAGGCTATTTGTGAGGAAGTTCCAGAAGAATAACTCTCACTTCTAGTATTCACAAGTTTGGGAGTGAAATATTTTGATTTCCCAAAAGTCACAAATGACACTGTGTTGATGGCAGAACCAATGAAAATCTTTAGTAGCCGCATTTTTTTGTGTGGCTCCAGAGCCCATCACAGTCAGTCTACCTACAAGCATGTTTTTGGAGGTTGGAGGAAACCAGAGAACCTGCAGGAAATCCATCCAGACATTTGGATAACATAAAAACTCTATACACACAGTAACCACAGGCAGGATCAAACCAGCTGCCCTGAAGGCATCGGTGCTACCCACTATACAAACTAGGCAAAAATGACTAGTCCTGATAGTTAGAAGTCTTGTTTCCACTGTCAGGTAACCATTATTGTGACTGTTTAAAAGACTTACTGTAATAGTTGCATACTATCTAGCTGATTTTTTTGTCATAAAGTAACATACTTTGACGAAATCAAAATAAAATGAATGATGTAAATCCCTCAATCTGAAGATGGATTTTGATTCATTTTGATGGAGTTTTCAATCAGAGAGAGAGGGGTGATGTAAACCTTTTAAATAACCCATTTAATAGGTAAATATTAGCCACTTGAGCCAATAGTTTCTTTGTTGTTGAAATAAATATATTAAAACATATGTATATTTCTACGTGTTTGACGCATGTGGAAGTACTGGAACACCATGTGAATTGGGGGGTTTCCATTCAGGAATTTTTGCTTCTATTCCTGATTGGTAAACTCTGTCAGAATACCTCTGCCCCACCCGTCTTTACTGTCATCCGCTGGGTCTCTGGCTGAGGAAGGAGAACTGATTAGGTGTCCATTCATGCAAAATATAGCATCTAACCAATCATAAATGAGACTACTTTCTTGTAACCCATCATAATGCAGATGGAGGATTCAGCAGAAATAATCTGTTCTTCTCTTATTTTCCAACAGGTTAAACACTTAAAATGAAATGCTTTGTTTATGTAAATGCACATCTTAGTGGATCACCTATCTTTAATAATAACCCATAATGAATTTTAATATGGTAATACTGTGGTATATTGTTGTATGTACTCAAGCTTACCAGCGTGAATTGAAGTATAAACCACAATAGTATTACCATGAGTAGGTATTGTAGCACTTCAGTAGGCACTCTGGTGTGTACCACAATACTTTGGTGAATACCTTGGTACGTATTGGTACCACAGTGGACAACGAAGGTCAGCAGGTATCTAATGTGGTATGTTAGTACATACTACTTGTGTGATATAGTACAGGCAGTAACATATTATATACTGTATCTGCTGAACTTTGGTAGCCACACCCAATAAGTACCACAAACATTTTTGACAGTATCTTAGTACCTTCCATAGCACCATACTGTACATGCGTACATGTACCACTGTACCAAAGTACCGTATGTACCATGGTACTTGTTTGCTGGTATAGTACATGTACCACACTAGGTTAGTCAAAAATAACTATTTACCATGATACAGGTACCACTACCATATACAGTACCTTGGTAAAAATTTCTTATGGAGTTGTCCATGTAAATGTAAAATTCCCTCCTGATCAATATCTGTACATGTTCTGGTAGTTAGACAGTCAACATATCAATATATCAATATGCTAGTATAATAATGGCTGCTGTTAGAATTCCCACATTAAACATATTTCTAGACAGCTCAAGAGAACTGAATATCTGCCTTAATAGTTTCTCTACAGTGGTCTACTGCTGCCTCCATGTTCATAGTTATAGATATATTCTCCATTACACCAAAAGGAGGAGGATGAATTCAGCCTGCAGATCCCCCCCAACAATCCTATTTCTTGCTGAAATGTATTCAGGCCTCACGCATCCCACATAAACCACACAAAGCAGGTACCCATAATGCGTCTGGACCACAGCCATTTTCCCTCGAACACAACTATAAAGAATGTGACGCGACAGGTTAATAGAATGGGGGCTTGTGTCGGAGAGGCTATTTTAAAATTTAATAAGAAGTCCCTGAAATTGGACACCCAGGTAGCGACTCTATCCACTTTCTCTACACTCCTGCAACACCCGTCTTGCACCATTGCAGTGTTATTTAACTGTCTGACCTATGATTCATAAGAGTTTATTACCGAAGACAAGTCAGATGTATCATTAAATCTAATTTCGCATGTACTGGTCTGATAGGGGTCCGATGGAGGTTAGATGGCAGTTTAAGGCACTTACCTTACAATCGTATTCAATCAATCACTGCAATGGTATTTATTTACGAGCTGCTGGTTGATCCAGTACATTTCAAATGCAGCAGGCCAAGCAAAACATAAATAAAACAGGATGCCACCAGAGGTGTGATTGCAGTTTAAGGCACTTATCTTTGCCTTCCTTTCTCTCTGTGAGCAAATTGCTCCACAGAAAAAAAAAATCCATCTCGCCATTTTTCAGTAAAATCCATTCCTCTGTGCCAATCTTTTTCTTAGTGCCAAAGAGCAAATGAAATATGAACAAGCAAAACATGATATGGCTCAACTGGACCAAGCTATTGAAAAGTAAATTATGAATTGAGGTATTCAATCGTTTATTCACAAGCAGACGCTTGATCCAATATGCTTCAAAGGCAGCGGGGCTAACACAACAGCCCTAGGCGAGCCATTTTGTTATGGATCCTCGAAATACCTCGATTCAATCCCTTTCTTGTGATTAGGCTCCTGCACCAAGAATGCATTTTATTTTGGCCTATCGGCAGAGAAAGATTACAAAGAATGTTTTTTTTTTTTTTTTTTACATTTAACAATGTCCCAGACACAGGAGGGCTCTTCAGTGTCAATCAGGAGCTGCCAATCAAATCAAGCAATGTCTACTCTCAAGCCCAGAGTCTTCTCTAGCATGCCTTGTTAGAACACTTCACACTTTAACCTTTATAACAAAAAAGTTAATCGTGAATAAACTGTGGCTATGTTGTTTAGCCAAAGTTTTTCTTTATAAAATAATAAAATCCTGATTTTGGCAGCTACCACCAAAATGGTGAAAAATAGCAACAGAATATTTTATTTATATATTTATTTTTTAAATATAAAAAATAGAAAATGCCATTACATTACATAATTGCCATCTTTTGGTGGGTTTATTGGAGTAGCACAGCTTCTTAAATCAGATCTGACTATCAGGTAGTTTACATATTCAGAGTTTTTTCATCATTGCATGTTAATCGAATCATTGCACTTTTTTTGCTAATTATTTTCCACATTTACGTCCATTTTCCCACTCCTGATTCTTTCATTTTCTGGCTTGTAATACCCTTAAATCCGCTCATCAGCTAATTTACAGGCAATTCACAAGGCTAAAACGAATGGGATAGAGCAATAACCGTCAAAATCTGCAGTGCCGGATTTACACCAGGACCAGAGGGATGGGGAAACTGGTCTAGTTGGCTCAGACATGTTAATAATGTACAGTAGAATCTGTAAAAATACACTCTCCTCCCATGGTGCCCTGCTGTGTGAGGTCTGAAGTCCAAAATGAGTAGGATAAATAAACGATACTGAACCCAGCTGGCATTTTCAAAAGGCACTTCATTTTTCAACACAGCCAAGCGCGTAGGCTATGACTAATCTTTCGCAGGTTGTTTTTGGGCCCGTGAACAAATGAAACGCATTCACATAGTGCAGAGCCATCCTACGCACACTCTCGGGAGAGATATATTTATAACGTACAGTTAGACACTGAACTCTAATCACAGATATCCTTCTCCTCGTCTGTTGCGGGCCATCAGTGTGATCAAAGCACCTGACATAAGGAAACAGCTTCACTTTAATCCTACAGTATAAATGAATGTGGATGAGCAATCATCCTTTAGAAGTGCGATAGAGCTGAAGGGTCGTGGTGGTGGGATTGGGTAATCAGTACTTTCAGAGCAGACATGATTCTGGGTAACCACCATTAGCTCAATTTCTGTTGAATGTGTCTTGGATGGCAATACATTTTACAAAGGAAGGCAAATTCTGAATGAAACATCCCTGTTTTACCATCAAATGTGTTTATAAGTAACATCGCAAAGCACTAACACCAAGTGTGAATTAGCCAATCCTGATGGGCAAACCCTTATCGCCCCACTCCGCACCCAACACATGCAATATAAAATACATACATAAGACACCTATTAGTATAAGTATTTAAGTCTTCTTGGTGAAATGCAGAATGATGTCTTAATTTAGACAACAGGCTTCTTTTTTTTTATATCATCTCACAAAGCCATCCATCAAATAAAAGAAGTCCAAGCATTTAACAAACTCCAGCCACCTGTACATCAACCTTCGCAAACCATGTCTCATGGCCCTCATATTATGCACACGGGCATTGCCATAATGAAACAGGTTTGGGCCCTTCAATTCCAGTGAAGGGAAAGCTTAATGCTATATACAAAGGCATTTAAATCAATTGCGTGCTTACAACATAGTGGTACAAGTTCAAGAAAGACCCACATGCTGTACTGTATGTGTGTGTCTAATGGTCGGGTGTCCATATACGTTTGGACATGTACTGTATAGTGTAAAAACCTTATTGTGTGTGACACCATTTTGGCCTAATGATTTACCTTTGGTCTATGCTCATCAAATAACCCATTCTTGACTCACAAGAGGCATAGGTACAGGTCAGGCAAGGCAAGCGAATGCTTGGGGCCCCTAGTTTCAATGAACCGCCTTAAAGGCTAAAACTAAGGGTGTGAAAATGTCAAATTTTTTGTTAAGATGGTAGCAGGGACAAACTAGGAGAAGAAGACTTGAGAAGATTAATGTACAGTACACACAATTGTTGTCTCTTCATGGTCTTTAACCAACTATAGTACATACTAAAAAGTCCTTTCCCCAAAAAAGGCTTACCTAGGCCATAGTCTTCTAGGCCATAGAAAATACGAATTACAATGTCTACAGTATGTCCGGTGAGAAGAACACAAGTCTTGTAAAATTTTATAATATGCATATCAGATCGGGGTCACCCATAATACTGTGTCCCGTAAGCAGATAAACTTAATAGCCTTGCTCAAGAGGCCAACAGTGGAATCTTGGCAGTGCTTGGGCTTTAGCCCTGATGATCTGATCAATTCAATGCTTAACACTCAACTGAACCACTACAGCCCCTAAAATTACAAATATGTAAGACTTCTGTTCATATACAGTACATACCAATCATGTTCAAATTTCTTTTTTTTTTTACAACATTTTTGGATCAACACTAAAGACATCTAAAACTATGAAATCACAAATACACTGATCCGAAAAATTATTAAGATATGCCATACAACATGTAGGTTCTCTTTGTGATTCCTGGGTCTGGCACTAGGATGCTAGCGGTGGATCATTTGGGTCCTGTGGTTTGCGGACTTGTGGCTTCATGGATTTGTTTGTCTAGTGCGTTCCATGGATGCTTGGTCGGATTGAGATCTGGGGAATTTGGAGCCCAGTCAGCAGCCTTGAACTCTTTGGTAGGCCACATGGCAGGGTGTGATGCAGTGTTCTGATATCTTTCTATCATAGCCAGCATTAACTCTTTTTCCAGAAATTTGTTTTGTATCGTCTTTTTTTGTGGGATTGCTCCAGATGGGTTGGCCTTTGGTCTCCACAGGCATAAAAGAGCTCTCGGTACCCATGATAATCAAGGTTATTAAATTCAGCTAGCAGTAGTGTTAGTGTTGTGGCTGATCGGTATATGGAATCATGTAATTAAGTAAATTGAAAAAACAGTACACCCAGTCCATTATTTTCCAACATGAAGGTCTGCCCAGTACCTTCCAGTGTAGTTGCAAAACTAAACAAATGGTATGGTGAAACTGGTTCCCATAAATACCTTCCCTGGAAAAAAAAGATAAAGAATTACCTCAGCTGCTCAGTATAAGTTAAATTACCCACCTTAAATTCATTTACTGTACATCGGGTTATCCACCTCAGAAATTGCTAGTTGAGAGCACCTCCGTTTAGAGCCTATACAAATGCTTCATAGAACTCAGTTAGTAGATATGTCTCACCATTAAATATTCAGAAAGAATTATTTCATATATTGGATGCCTTCAGAATTGTTCTAGAAGGTGTGTCCAGATCTTTGAGTAGTAGTATTCTTTAGTTCAGCATAAATACAATCACCCTACAGTGATGTATGGGATGGTAACTTGCTAGGTTTGAAGACCTCCCTCTGCGAGATCTTCTGGACTAAACATCTCAGTCTGTCATCACTTGCACCACCACTACACTAATCAGTGTTGCTCCCAAGGGCTGTGTTCTCAGTCCACTACTCTTTCCACTGCTGACTCACAACAAACCATATCAAGTCACACCACCAAGGTGGGCTTCACCAGCAACAACCATGAGTCAGCATACACGAGGAAGTGGATCAGCTTGCAGACTGGTCCAGAGACAACAATCTATCACTAAGTTGATGAAAGAAAGAAAGATTGTTGCTGTCAGAAGAATCAATGATGATCACTCTCCCACTCTACATTGGACAACAATAATGCTACAACAATGTACTGTAAGGAGTCAAAATCTCTAAGTGCCTGGGTGTGAAGATTGAAGAGGATTTCATGTGCACCCTGAACAACACTTGTTCAAGAAAACCCAGCAACATCTTCACTTCCTGTGCCTTCACTTCACCTCCTTCACCGTTCCATCCCCATAGGCCCTGCCTAGGTGCTTCCTGTGCTTTCAATTCACCTCCTTCACTGTTCCATCCCCATGACTTTCTACAGGAGGACAATAGAGAGCACGCTGACCAACTGTCTCACCACCTAATTTAAAAACTGCACTGTCTCACCTCACAAGACCCTCTATCAATCAGTGACACCTCCTACCACAAGCAACTGCAATGACAGTACCACTGAGGGTTACCCATTTCAGTGTTCTGATGTCCTCAAGCAACAGCGGCACCTCTATCAGTCTCTGCAGCAACTTTCTCCCTAAGGTTTACCAGGCGGAAAATGGCCCAGCACCTCTCATCTCTAAGCACTGCTCGGCCTTTCCCACCATTTCAGAGAGCGAAGAAAACATGTATCTAGACTGTTTTCAGTACTGGCACCCAACTGTTGTTTGACTGATGGTACTTACTTGGTAACCTAGTAACACAGTGTTTTAAGTGTAATTTATCTAATAACTGAAACTTCAAAGCAATTTTGTAAGTAACTCTGGATAAGACTTTTTGCCAAATGACTAAATGTATATGTGGTCAACAGACAACTCAACCCTTGAGAGTTTAATCAAGGCTCTCAAGATCACCTACAAATTATTACACACTGTTTGACCATCATTGCACATCTGGACTGTATGGATGGCATTATGCCCTCATGGACATGTTTTACCCTGATTGTTGCTACTTGACACTTTTTGCTAATATTTGGAGATATTACTGGATAAGTTTCCAGCTACTGGGACGGCTTTTCCAGATAAACTTACACCATATAATTGATCCACTATTGTTCTGTTGTCTAGATACCATGCAAATTCGTGTGTTTATTGTTTTGCATATGATTTATGTTTAAGAGTACCTTTTGCACTTCTTTCCTCACACATATATACTGTATTTGCACTTAAATCCTGATTTGTGTTGTATTATAGTTCTGAAGTAACTACTGTACATTTCCTTTAAATGTATACACATTATTTGGAGGAATGACAATAAAAACTACTTGATGATATAATCTCTGTTTTATAGCTCAGAAATACTGCCTACTTTGTCCTCAATAGTCAACAATTCACTGCCTCTGGAAAAAACTAAAAATGTGCAAAAATATTAGTTCGTGTTGAGAAGAAATCTGTAATAAAATGTAAGTTGCTCATATTAACCGTGTTCTAGTTTTTGTTATGGTTTAATACAGTTTGGCTATAAATAATATTAACCAAATATATCTCATCATGGATGGAGGATCCTCATCTAAAAATTACCCTGAACAAAACTGAATTGCTTTTCTTACAAGATTATTTATCCCCATGTGATCTTCTTGGACAATTCTTTAATCTCATCTTCAATGTCAATTTCTCCTTTGCAACATCAGAACGGATTCTATTCACATGGGCAACTCACATGCTTGCTCAGTTCCTTGTTTTCGCATGTCTGCTCCTGAGCTCTATTTGACCTCCAGAATGCTGCTGCACAACTTGTTTTTAGACCTTATTGCTACACTCCCTCCACTGACATCCTGTAGCTGCCTGCATAAGATTTAAAACACTAACGCTTGTCTACAAAGTCGTTCCAGCACCCACTTACTGTATCTCAAAGCACCCCAGCCTAGACTGTATCATGCTCACTCCAATCCTCTAGTACTGCTTGACTGGTGCCCAGAGGTGGAACGTAACTACATTTACTTTTGTCACTGTACAAAAGTACTTAACTCATGTATCTGTACTTTAATTCAATAGTTTTATTAGTAGATACTTTTTATTTTTTACTCTACTACATCCTATAGCAAATCCTACAGTGTACTTTTACCTTCACTATATGTCTGCATGGTGATGCATTACATACTGTAACCACAATAGTGCATAGTATTTGATGTGGTAATATTGCCACCTGCTGACTATTATGCCAAATTGTGTGATTTGTCTTCCCTCTGTTAAATGCTCAGCAATGTAGCAGTTGTTTGAGATAGCAACGAAACAGTACATTCACAGTCAGGAAGCAGAAAGAGAAAAAGAAAGAGATTTTTTTTTTTACTATGACAAGGCTATTGTGATCCAGTAGCCTTTGTCATAGTAAAAAAAAATCTCTCTCTACTGTATCTCTTTTTCCTGACTATGAATGTACTGTTTCATTGCTCAGTATTGCTGATACCTAAGTAAATTTAAAGGTAAGTAAAGTACATTTGTACTATTACTCAAGTGGAAACACAAATAGAGGACTTCTACTTTTACTTGAGTAATATTTTACCAAAGGTATCTCTACTTTAACTCAAGTACAGGATTTGTGTGCTTAGCCCAACACTGCTGGTTTCAGGGATGCATCAAGACTTTTCTCTGCTCTAGCAACTAGGTGTTAGAATGAATGTCGCCTGGATGTCTGAACAGCCGAGTCACTGGGAGGCTTCAAACAACAAATAAAATGTTAATTAAACATGTACAGTCTGTTGTTTTCCTACTACTGTATAATACCTTTCCAAAAGAGTTTCTAGAATAATATAATTTTAGGACCTACTGAGCCAGAATTCATCAATAAAGAATAAAAAAAAAACTTCTTTCAATGCAAGGCTGTGGATAACTACATTTTGTAAATGATTTACATAAATGTACATCTCTTTGTTTGATTGTTAACTAAATAATAGTTAAGACTAATATTATGTATTTATTAACACATGTTCTATCCATGACTAAAAATAATGTTTTGTTTTTTTTTAATCCACAATGGCCAATATAAACTAATGACTTCATTAAGTCATGTTCCAGTTGGTTAAATCAAGAAATTAAGCCTCAGTTATAAATTTTGTGAATTAACCACCAGAAAGATGTTAAGAACCTAATTAACATATTAATTGAGAGATTCCTTCATATTGTTCATTTTCTCAATGTTGGAATAAACATTATTTATATAACAAAAAAAGCAGCTATGAGTGACAATTATTCATATGTGCATTAATATCTATTGAGTTCATGGCTAATACTTTGGATATTAAGATCATTAGTGAATTTTGATCTTCTGTTGGAGTAATTTAATATTTAAACAGCAGTTTTAAAAATTCCTCTAGTCTTTTTATTTAATTAAATGTAGTATTTTTATATATATATATATATTTTTTTTTTTTTTCTGAACATTTTCCTTTGATCCTCATTTATTTTACCTGAATGTCATTTATTGATGACTTTGACGATGTAATTTTGAAAAGAAAAATCCATCCAAAAATTTAAGTACTGCACACTGACTGTGACACACACACTGTGAGTGTGTTTGTGATTACCACAGAGAAAATTTTTTATCCTTCTCCAAACTGGGGAAAAAAGCTACTCAAAACATGCTTATTCTGTCAATAAATTTCCAAAATATAAATTGTAAAGAAACACTTTAATTTATTATTTATTTAAAGACAATTGTTAAATTAACATGTCAGGGAATAAATAAATGCATTTAAGAGTTCACATTTAAGAGTGTGCATTTAATAGTGCACATAACTGTTATTTTAAATCATCTAAAGCACCTGTAAATCTTTTTTTCCCTTCATCTTACTGTAGTGTTTAAGTAAACGTGCTTGTGCCGTATGATGGGTTGGCACACCACCCAGGATGTACACCAAGGGGCAACCCCTGGTTCTGCAAAATGAGTCCAATGCAGAAATGCCAAAACCTGCAGTTCCTCAAATTACCACAAAATTATTTATCAACATTATTCATGCCACTTGGACA
>JAOVVA010000001.1:18269611-18281495 GCA_028565275.1 Leiocassis micropogon
ATATGTGTATGTATGTATGTATATATTATTATTATTATTATTATTATTATTATTATTATATTTTGCTTCCAAAGGGTCAGACTTTTTTTTATGTACTCTTGCAAAATTTGCAGAAGTTCTCTAGGCTCCCTCAATGACCTTTTTCAGCTCTCATTTTTGTAAAGTTTTTGTCTCTCATTTTCAGTACAGTTCCTGTACCTAAGCAGTTTCTTTTTTTTTAACCACACAATGACCTATGAATCATTCAACTTAAAAAAAAATTTCTAACTAAAAACATGAGCCTGTGGAGTGCAGATGATGACACATCAGGTTGGTGATTAACATACTGGTGATGGTGACAGGTGAGTGGGGAAATGAGGTTGCTGCTGAGGTTGTTACTGTACATAAAACCCAATTATTAAATTGTATCTTTAGGCACTCTGTAGCCTGTGACAGTAAAACATTTGTTCCAATTTCTTTAATTTCATCGACTTTTATTTTAATTAATGTAAAGAAATGGGTGGTTGCCTTAATACGAGCACAGTACAGTAGCTCATCCTCTTTCCAATTTTTCCAAAATGCCTTTAGATGGAAAATCTACACAATGCAAACACACTGCCCGAAAACCTTAAAAATCCCAAATATACAGTAGCTGGCTTTCCACCTTTGAGTGATTGACTGATTTCTTTCCCCACATTATAATTATTAACTCATCATCACATTATTCCTATTAACTCAAAACTTATGAGTTAATATGTAATTATTTTCTTTGCCAGCCTGCTGTAAGTTTTCAGATGTCCCAACGTCTTACAGTTCCATTATTTTTCTACATGTCAGTGTATTGAAATTACACCACACAAATACACCATTTTAGTGCTTAATTGCATGTTTAGCTGTACTTCTTTACATCATGAAGCAAGTGTTGACAAAACTATGACAATCTAGACAATATGACAGTCTATGACATTGACTGTTGGTCCCATTAGTTAAATTATTTAAAGAAAAGCTACCACATCAAACTTAATTTTTTTTTCAGGACTATTTGTCCTTTTCCTGTCTGTCGTGAATTTAGAATCAGAATAAGAAACATGGTCTTTTCACCCAAATGCAATTCTGCTAACAATCCCCAATTCTCATGTTTGGTACCAACATTATAAGTAATGAAAAGGGCAAGGATAGCTCGTGGTTAAGGTCAGACTCTACGAATCCCCTGGGGATCCGTGCCTTCATTGTTTTGGAGGCAGCAATGCAATTAATCATTTGTAAGTGAATGTGCCTTATCCAAATGCCTATGTCCTTTAGCAAGGCTGAATATTTGGCCAAGTTTTGGTCCTTTGCAGTAATAATTTAAATTCTGTCTCTTTACAGTGATTTGGATAATTTGGTTCAGCTTTTTGAAACCCATTATCTATACCACTTATTCTGTTTAGAGTCACAGGGGCCTGGAGACTTTTCATGGGAATTTAGAACAGAAGGCAGGAGACACCCAGGATTGGGGTGCCAATACATAGCATGGCACAAGCATACAAACTCACACCCAATCAATGTAACGTAAACCTCACCCATGTGGACTGGAAGCAAGTTTTAAACCCCCACCCCTGGAGCTTGGTAGGTTTACATTAACTAAAATAATTAATTAACTATTACTGTGTTAATGGTTTATATACAATGGTAACAGCTCCTCCATAGAAATTTGACAGCAGATGTTCTAATCACAGCCTAATATAAAAAAAAAATTAAAAAAAAAAAAATTAAATAAATATATATATATATATATAAACATGTTATTTAACAAGAAAAAAAAATTATAATCATGGTGTGTTAAGGTTTTCTGTAAGAAGCTGTTTATACTTAATAACACTTACTGTATGGGAGGAGTCTTTATACCGTTTATACCGGTTTTCCTCTTCATGGCAAAAAACTTCTCAGTAGCCTTGCAAAATAATAATAATAATAATAATAATAATAATAATAATAATAATAATAATAATAATAAATTATTATCCTCTGTTAACTTACAGACAAAAGATAAAGAAAGTTTAAGGGAATGATGGTTTATACTGTAGCTGCTATAAAATAAGTGGAACTAATTTACTTCGCAGATGTTACATAAAATTAAATCTGCCTATAAATAGTTTAAAAATGCAACATGTGTTGTCAATAAATTAGTTAAGGTGTAATCATCTGGTGCTGAAAGATAAAACATATCAGTAACTGCTTTTATAGGACAATAATTCATTTCAAGGTGGTAAGCGTAGCTCTACTTTGTGTCAGACTTCAACATCCTGTCATGGATTATTTTCCTATAACAGCACAGCACATCATGTTTTATTCCTTACTGTTAAATCACCAAGGCCCTAGAAATGCACTGACAATTACAGTTCTGTAAGTATCCCTGCATTTGTATTGTCCCTGTTGTGTCTGAGCTGTATTAAGAAGAATCATTTCAATTTCTCCTGAAAATTGATCATCTCCACTAATATACTTGACTACATGCAGTTGATATTCAACAAGCAGTAGCGCATTAGACCCTTACTGACATGCTGCTTCATGAACATAAACTCAAACAGATGTTGAAATGTGGTTTCCATGGAAGCATTAAAAAAAGGCTCATACTTTATACGTGAGTCTGTGTTAACATGAAAGTGGCAAGAAGTGAATTCGTTTGTGAAGACAGAGTCCTTTTCAGAGCCTTGCTGAATAGCTACTTGCACCATATGGGGTTTCCATAATGCAGAGCCTACAGCGATTTTGAAAAGTTCCTGAGGCTGATCATCATCAGGGTGAGCTTTTTTTTATTTTTTATTTTTTTACCATTCTCATTCTGTAAAATGTACATCATAGAGACAGATCAGTCAAAGTGAGCAGTCAATCGATGAAAAAGAAAAAGGATAGGGTATGACTTTGAGAGAGCTTGTGGGCTTGTAGTTGTTAAACTGAGGATTGTCCATTTTATTTTTGATAGCACCATTACATGATTAGGCAGGCTAGTATCTAGCTGGAGGGCTTAATAATTACTTGACATCTATGCCTTTAGCCATATGATGGGGACAGCTGTGTGTAATATAATCAAAGATCTATTAGTAGTTATTTGGTTTATAATTGCAAAATTACACTTGATCAGTATCTCAACCCAAGGTCATGATGTCCAGGTATATTTTGTTCTAGTCACTAGAAGGGTGTAATCACATGACTGCCTCACTATTGGCTCCTTCAGCACAGCCTTTAAGCTTTAATTGTCCAAATATATCCTTGGATTGGATTCTGCTTCACTTGTAAGTTAAAAACATCAAGCAAATGAATAAATCAATAAATGACGACAATAAATGTGCAGTCAGTTGTTCAGCCAGCAACTGTTCCAGTTCCATGCTATCAATCACGATTGTTAGGTTAAATTGTGAACATTACAGTATGTAGGCTATTTGGAGTTTTGTTTCGCCTCCTGCTGCTTTTTTCATCATTCTTGCTCAAGCAAAAGTCGAGTTATCACTGTATATTGTGTTATTTAGAGTCTGATAGCAGATAACTTGCTGAAGTAAAGTCAGTTAAAGTTAGGCACAGCTACACAACTCTATTACAATCATGAAAAATAATCAATCCTTATCAACTGCATAGCTTCAATGTAATGCATGAAACTGCTTGCTAGACTAATCATAGTGGTAAACACTGGCTGCAACTGTCAGATATTTCATTTACCACCCTAGCTTTTAAAAATGACACAGGCAAAGAGTTGGTAGCTTATATACAGAAAAATAAGCATCACTAAAAACACAGTTTACATTAATCTTATGGAATACATTGCAAGTTACATCACTTAAGCAGGACAGCTAAACACTGATAAATGTCACACTAAACAGCCATAACATTAACACATTAACATAGATTATCAATGATATACTAATAAACAGATGACAGGATCGTGGACACCCAAGGCTTACACATGCTTGCAGGGAGAAAAGGCTAGTCCGCAGGCCCCGCTGGCCATGACATAAAGGCAGCAAAACATCCACTGCACCAGAGCTTGCATGCACTGGGCCCGGAAGGCAAAGAGCCCAAGGCTGCCACCCTGACCTCCAAATTCCTCAGATCCCAATCCGATCAAGCAGTCATGAGATGCCTCGAATAAACAAGTAGAGTCATCCCAAATTACCCATAATGTGTGAATGAATGTGTGAGAGTGTGTGTGTATGTGTGCCCTGCAATGGACTGGCATACCGTACTGGGTGTACCCTGCCTTTAGTAAAAAGTCTCCTGGGATAGGCTCCAGGACCCTGTACAGGAAAAGCAGAATTAATTAATGAGCTGAGCAGTTCAAAACTATAAATCTTGTGAGTCATATATACACTTCACGAATGGATAGGTACAGGACTTACTGTACAGGACAAATCTTAAACCCAGGAAACTGTGCTAGCCCAGTCATTCAAACAAAGGTATGTGGAGTCAAACCTATCTTAATTTGGATCCATATTTATCATCTGTTTCCAGCTAGGCTACATAAACCAATTCACACAGATATTATTCATATAATTAAGACAGAGAAATAGATAATGATCCATAGAGATCGACGCAGCTCTCACATCAGCATTTCTGTTAGGCTACATGTAAAAAATCTCCACATGAAAGCTATAATAGGTGATTATCTTTTTGTCTCTTAGTGTCTAGGCTATTGATGGATAATCAGTTTTTATAAGCATTTTTATAAAATTTGTAACAAATTAAAGACAAAGGCAATTAATAAGTGTTCAGATGACAAAGCAAAAAGGCTATGTGCACCTGACTGCTAGCATGGATGAAGTTTGGATTCACTACAGGAAAAAAAAAAACATTTAGTATCCAACCTTGCAAATTTTACAGAATTCACTGTGGGCACGAAGCCCAACCCCTAGCATGCATTTGTCATTCTGAAAAGAATGTTAATCATCAATATTAAATAAAAATCTTTTCAGACATTTTTTTGCCATTATAATAACATTCCAATTAAAGGACCCTATTTTAAATAGCAGCAACACTTTGTCTGAGGTTCATAACAAATTAATTTCGACAATGTGTCTGGTGAACTTCTCTGGAATGTAAAATAATAATAATAATAATTCTGATAAAATATTGAATATATATTTAAGTATATAAAACACTTTACTGATTTAAATTGTTGTTTCAAAACATAAATTAGAAAGTTAGTTTGCTCAGTCGCAATTGATAAACTGCTGATAAACAGTTCAATATGTATGCTGGTGAATTGGCTATGCTAAATTGCCCCTAGGTGTGAATGAGTCTGTAAATGAATTTTCAGGGGTGTTTTTGCCTTAGCTAAAGTATATTCCCAGGATACTGTAAAATGTGAATCCATTAGAGTTGTGAATCATACAGTAGATAGACTGTTGGTTTGATTCGTTTAGATTTTTGGCCATTGTGATTTTGGGTTGGATTTGATTTATAGGAGTGATGTTTATTGTCTAATAAGCTATATTTCTTAGAGGTTTTGAAGAATTAGAAAGTATTTAATAAACACTGGCATTATATTGTATACCAGGTCTTATATGCAATGATTATCATTTCATGTCAATCTTCTGATTAACAATCCAGTCCAGTGCAGTAGGCGCCGGTAATGAAAAAAAAGAAAATGAGTACTTTTGCAAGTACTTTGCAGAAGATGCAACATTTTTACATCATTAGCAACTAAAAGTTTACCTTAATCATTTTAAAAGTGTGAATCGATTCTGAATCAAAAACCGACCCATCAATTCACTAGATTGAATCAAACAACAAAAGATTGAATGCCAGTGGTGACCATTATATTTATTCTCATTTATACAACCATGGTAGGACCTCCAGTCAACTTACACGTGCGCATTTACAATACACACTACACGCAATTTGACAATGCCATTGACGTCTTTGGACTGTGGGAGGAAACCGAAGTACTCAGAGGAAATCCACCTAGCACAAGGAGAACATGCACACAAACCCCGAGGCGGGAATCAAAACCGCAGATGGAGATGCAAGGCGACAGTACTAGCCATTATGAATACTTTACATTCCCCTAAATAATTTAATTATTAGTTTTTCTTTATACATTTTAAAAAACAATCCTAAAGGCATCCAAAATATGCAATAATCTTGCATATCGGAACAGTCAATATTGAAATGTCTGCTATGCTCTGTCAAGCCTTCATAACGGTTCTAATCTGAGGTGCTGTTAATTGGTGATTTCTGAGGCTGATAACTCTAAATGAACTTCTCCTTTGCAGCAAAAGTAAGTTTTGGACTTGTCAATGTCCAACTATGATCATATTTTTACATTAAAACATTTAGAAAAGATATTGTATGTAAATGTAGTAAAATATGAAATAATTAGTCATTAAATCTCACTTAAGCTTAATTTATGATTCCTTTAAAAATTTAACTGAAAGGTTTTCTACTAACACAAGTGTCACTTGATAGCCCATATTACGTTTTGATACAACCCTCATAATACGCAAATTAGAAACTTCATTGGGATTTTCTTAAATGTTTTAAGTGAAATAGATATAAAAATATAATTCCAGATGAATCAAAAAGTAAGATGTAATCAGGAGACATGAGTGTTGCTGATAGGGTTCATGAATCTACAGAAAGGACTAGAAAGAAGTCAGCACAAGAGTCATTTGTCTATTAGGTTTATTTTTTCTGCAAGCTTGGTTCTACAAACATAGAAAATAATCCACCTTCAAGCATCCATTAAAGGAATAGCTCTAATATGGATGTGAAACCCTGACTCATTTTTATTTTTGAAAGTCATATTTACCATTTCTTAGAGCAGCTTAAAATATCAGCACTGTAAATTTTAATTTCTTCTCAATCCCTCTCTAACATTTTCTCCTTTTTCTCCCCCAAGTTCCTCTGTATCCATCAACAAACACCATATTAAGTTTGCAAAGAAATATCTTCTTACTTCACGCTTGTATTCTCTTTAAAAGATGTCCCTCCGTAAGTAAGAGCTGGAGCCATCAGTAATACTCTGGCACTAATGTCATGAGTGGTTGACTCTCGCTTTAGTGTGGCAGGCATCATTGCTTTCAGTCCAGAGAGGAACAAATCCACAGCTTGCCAGAGTTGCTTCCTTAAAGTTTTTTTATTCTAAACAGTGGATTAGCAACCCAATCGTAGAAAAGCCACAGCTTAAACAGGACCACCCATGGAACTGTAATGTTTTCACAGACCCCACAATGTGTCTGTACAGTCAAATAGTGTTTATGTAATTATAGTCATTTGCTGAATTATGCTTTCGCTGACTTCGGGCGTTCTCAATGTTTTGACTCACAGTGAAATTAAACTGGAGGTGGGAATTCTTAACAAATTGTATGACTCATGATTCACATGAAAAGATTAAGGTTAAGGTTAAGTCCTGATTTCATTCATATAACAAAGCAAGCAAAATTCAGACCAAACCATTGTTTGTTTGAATAAATGTTAATTTAGCATGCTACAGTATGTGATAAAGTTGGCATGAGTGCTGGTGCATATGAAAATGTATGGTTTTAGCAGATGTTTTTTTTTTGTTTTTTTTTATGTAAATGCAAAAGAAGTATATATATGCGAAAATACTATACTGTGGTACTCACAAATAACTATAATATATACTATAGTAGTAGTAGTAGTAGTAGTAGAAGTATTAGTAGTAGTAGTATTATTGTATGATAATTTTTTATTCTTGTAACTTTTTTTAAAATAAACATTTTTTTCAATGTTGACTCATTTCAAGAATATATTTTTTGTTTACTTGTTTGTTTGTTTGCTTTAATTTAGCATACGTTTATTAAATATACCAAATGTGGTTAGCTAGCATCCATGATAATTGTATAAGGGACATTCTTTTGATTTACCTACATTATAATAATTATTTTCCAATTTACTTTTACTACTTTCTTTGAAAAAAAAAAGGGGGGGGGATAAATATGCTCAGAAACATTATAAATATAACTTATCATGGATGAAACTTAAAATAAAGAATGAGATGCTACAATAAGTCACATGTTATTGCAAAATAACACAATTTCTAAAGCATTTTAATGATTATATATTTATATAAGTTAAAGTGAAGTTTTAATGGGCTGGAACAGACAGACATGCTGTCAATATGGTTTATTAATGCTTTAAGTTTTAAATTTATATGAACACAAATATTGTTGTAAAGGTTACTGCATAAAAACAGACCTTTTAGAAATAGTTAAAAGATTAAAGCTAAATATAAGCTGATCAGCGTTAATGTAATCAGTGATATTATTTGAGGTTAAAGCCCACGTACATGTTTGCCTGTCTTCTTTATACCACCTCAGGGCTGTTATTTCAGTGGTGACAATATTAACTACTGTAATCCCAGTAAAAATATTTAGTTCAGAAGTTTTTTTTTATTAATATCTACTGGTGCAGGTGTTTGTTTAGAATGATCAAGTAGCTTATTAGAAGTTTTTTAGTACATTATTAAAATGTGGCATATAACTGTTCATAATATAATTTTTACTGAATATTTTGATTTCACTTATGGTGCAGGTTAATCTTCTGGCAAATATGTAAGTACTGCAGAAGTTTAAAAAAAAACTGTCAAGCACTCGATTTAAGATGCGTCCACAAGTTGGCGCATACTCAATACACTGTCAAAGCTGATATAGAATATGTACCACACTAGTGTACATGGTTCTATCATGGAACATACTTTTGTACAACATTATATGTACTATAGTATGGTACATGATTTTACTATGTACCATAGTATAGAACTATGGAACCTGTACCAGGACACTTCAAAAAATGTTATACATGTTTATGTAGAATAATGGTAATATTTATATAGTATGGTACAATTGTATGTATGTAACAACAATTAAATACCACGGCATATGTTAAAACTTAAATAGTATACATAATAATATGCCACTGTCTGTACTATACCATACCAGTAGTATATCCTATCATACACTACCGCTCAAAATTTTTGGATAACTTTCAAACTCAGTGGTCGTTCCTGATTTTTATTTCTTTCTACATTGTAAAGCAATGCTGAACGTGTCGAAAATATGCAATAATCTCCTTCCAACAGTTAATGTTGAGAAGTATTTGCTACTCATGATCTGTAAAGCCTTCATAACAGCTCGAATCTGAGGTGCTGTTAATTGTTGATTTTTCAGGCTGGTAACTCTAACTGAACTTCTCCTCTGCAGCAGAGTTAGGTTTTGTTCTTGTCATCCTGGGAGGATTTTCACGAGAGCCATGTCATGTAGAAAATAAATTACTAAACAAATACAAAGAAATTTGCAATTGATCCCAAACTTTTGAGCAGTGGTGAATTCAATATGGTACAGTATGTTCACAATAAGCATTTACCACAGTATTCATCAAAAAAATGGTGGTACATATCATATAAATATCAGGGTACCCAAAAAAGTGACACAGTACTGTGGCATTCACAAAAGTACAGTGGTACATGCCATAAAACTACCATGTAACCCATCAAAGTACCACAGTACCTACACTGGTAAACTATAAAATCATGTGGTGCTTACCATGGTAATGTTCTCTTAGGCTGAAAACTTCTTTATGTTTTTATCCTCATTTTTGACATAATGGTAAGAATCATTTGCAAATAGCTTAACTTTCCATCTGAGACAAATTTGTTAATTGTCCTATAAGACTACTTAAACAGAACTGGAAAAAAGCAATAACCTGAAAGATAACCTGAGGATGTTTAAGGCAGCTGTGCCAAAATGATTTTATAAAGTGTTACCCAAAAGGCATTTTTTAACAAGGATGTGTGAGTGCAATTACCTAGCATGTGATTTCCTTGGAAAATCTGCTGGCTCTGGCGAGATGCTGAAAGCATAAGTGCCTTGGCAGATGTTTGCAGCTGTAATACAACATTGCCTAGAGTGAGCAACTTATTTTTGGTGCAGTTGACATTCTGACAGTGTTGGGCTATTGCAATGATTTTTGTGGACATGACATTGAGAAGTAGGGCTCCATCCTGAAATGAAACAACATGGAACAAACTTGGATTAATACTTACTTTTTGTTCCTACTATTTTTATGTAGTGGTGTATTTACTTCAAAACTGCATATAATTACAACATAATAAGTATACTGTGTATTTGTATTAACATATTGCAAAAAATGTTAGATAAAAGAATTAATCTTGTAAGTATTTAACTACAAATGCGCCTTTTGCTTACATGAGTTGCTTTATAGGTACAAAAGAAATTATTTGATCTCTGATCTTCACAAACAACCAAATAAAATCATAATTATTTCTGTCAGTTATTGTTGATATTTATTATTTTGCTTTAGGGATAACACTCGTTTTAATTTAAACCTCTAATTATTTTTTTATTAAATGTAGAATTAAATAACTTTTTCTTTTTTTCTTTTCCTTAGTGAAATTTGACATACTTTTCATCTGATCATGTTTCTTACACATGATTGTGAATTGCATGTGATCACATTTAAAAATGTTAATATAATGATGAAACCATACAGTCGGAATCATGTAAAAAAACAAAAAAAACAAATATTTTAAAATCTGTGTGAAAACCGTTCTCAGGAAAAGGAAACCATGTGAGCTTCCTATAAAAGATTCAAATATAATAAGTATAACCATGTTACCTACATGTGAAAAATTAACATATAATAATAAATAAATCATAAAGGGGGATAAACAAATGTGAACATAAAAAACCTGACCTACATGTGGAAAAAAAAAGTGAGAAAGTTGTGATTATGTAAAAAAAATTTCATGGAAAATAAAACTCTCAATTTTTTTATTGTGTATAGTAAATTCTCATGTGCAGTCGTGAATCTTTAAAGAATAGGAGAGGCAAGAAAACTGAGGCTACCACAACATGATCAGAAAGCCTAAAATCGGGAAGCAAGCTGAGGGTATAACCAGTCGCATCACAAGAAGTTATAATGGCAGACCGTGCGACCTCAGTTTACAACTCGAACAGAAAAGAATAGGTTTCTTTCAGCCTATTTATCTATTCATATTAAATGGGAAAAGGAAGGATAGCGGTGGAACAAATTGTAAGACTACTGATGCATTGGGTGGAAAAGATTGAGAAAGAAATAGAGGGAAAATGCATGGCTGCGTGTGGGTTGAAGTAGCCAGTGGGGACATCATGTGAAATCGGACTCGACGAGCAGCGGCAGGCTTTTCCACAGCTCACTTCTGAAGCGACAGCTGTCTCCCCTCATCCAGCCGAACACAAGCTGAGAGGAAAACAAAAAAGGAGGGAGGAATGAAGTGAAGAAGCGTGAGTCAGGGCTGCACCCGGATCAGGAATTAACACCTGACAAGGTGAGCGGAGGATTACAGGGAAGACAAGGTCTCACATCGTAGGCATTTACAGGCTAACCAAACCCAACCGCAGCCTGGGTATATATATTTGCAGGAAATTTCTGGAATGTTATCAAGAGAAAGATGGTTGACCACAAACCAACAAAGCTGAGCTGTTTGCTTTTTTGCAAAAAGAGTGGCATAAAGTTACCCAACAGCAATTTGAAAAACTGGTGGAGAGCCAAAACACATGAAAGCTGTATTTGCAAACCGGGGTTATTTCTTATTTAGCCAAAGCATTAACACAATTTGTTTTATTTAGGTTAAACCTCTGCAAATGCTGCATGATCTTGGATTATTTTAATGTGTTGCGATTTTGTTTCATTCATTATTTTTCACATTGTGAAGTTTCCTGTTTAGCACCCTTAGAAATAGTTTCCAGTGTCAGTGTTTTGTAATCATCTGAAGTAAAAGTGTAAGGGTTATGAAAAAGAATGAATATATATATATATATATATATATATTCATATATATATACTCAGCAAAAAAAGAAACGCCCCTTTTTCAGGACTGTGTATTTCAACAATAATGTTGTAAAAATCC
>JAOVVA010000001.1:18281868-18304568 GCA_028565275.1 Leiocassis micropogon
AGGTCCCAATGAGCACAGTGGCCTCCATCATCCGTAAGTGGAAGAAGTTCAAAACCACCAGGACTCTTCCTAGAGCTTTTTCATGTTGTCGATATGGGGTGTTGTGTGTAGAATTTTGAGGAAAAAAATTAATTTAATCCATTTTAGAATAAGGCTGTGACATAACAAAATGTGGAAAAACGTGATGCGCTGTGAATACTTTCCGGATACACTGTAAAGCTGGCTTGGAGTCCGGGAGGGGTGGCATGGGTGGTTTAGAGGTTTATAAGGGGTTTATAAAGTGTGCATTGAAACACTACGTTTACTCTGTTATATCCCTGTTTAAAAAAAGGGGTTTTCTTCTAACAAATAATAAAGTTTCCATGAAGCAAATTAAAAGTTGCAGTGAGGGAACTGATAAAAAAACACTTAAAGCAACTTAAAATGTTGGTTATTAACGTTTTTCATGTATTATGTGTGATACTACAATCAGATTTTACTCAGCCACATTCGAAACATGCGTCTATCTACAGAGATTATCTGCTGGCGTGGTTACACTGAAATAAATTTTCAAAGTGCAACTACATATCTAAATAGTTAATGAAGCTGAAGTACAGCATCAGAAAATCTAAAATATAAATGTACATGGAACTATTCACGAGAGGGAAAAAATGAAATCTGGCATCACACTAATTTTAATTGCTGATGGTAAATGAGTGACAGAGAATCAAGAAGAAATTATTTTAGCAAAGAATCAAGGAATGTAGAAAAACATTTTCAATTGCTAACAACAGGTTTATTCAAAACCTCTCTAAAAGAGGGAAAACTAAGAACAATGTGAAAAGACCAGAAAACAAAGACTTGGTACATAATGGAAGGTAACAAATGCTTACCTTATGCTTTAAATAGTTTAAGAGTGAGACTGACTGGAATGGAAGCAAAATGACTGACTGACTGGAAACTCATCACATCACCTAACGTAGTACGAGGGTAAGAATGTAGAATTTATTTTAATTAACTTTTAGAGAAGACAAATACATCATTTTCAACAACATCATTGAAATAATTTTAATGCTTTGTCCGTCTGTCAACATGCTTTCGTATTTCCTCAATAAAAATGCTTTTAGGCTGAGCAGTGAGCCACTAATGCACCACTGTCTTCACATCTCCATCAGAAGTGAATCTTTGTCCTCATAGGGCTGCTTTCAGAGGACCAAACAGGTGAAAGTCCGATGGAGCTAGATCAGAACTATAAGGAGGATTCTTTAAAACATCAGAATGAAGTTTTTGCAGCGTATACATGCATTGGCATGCAAAATCACAACACACTTGAATAGCAGTCTTTTGCGTTTAATCCGAAGTTTAGGCTTTAGCTCTTTAATAAGCATCTCACTGTAACAAGCACTGTTGATTGTTGAATCTTTTTCCTGACAATGTTCAAATACTAACCTTTAAGAATCCCAGAAAACTGTAAGCATGGACCTTTTTCATGGTTGGCAATTGAGGTTGTTTCCATTCCATACTGTGCCATTTACTCTTAGGGTCGTAGTGATAAGTCCATGTCTCGTCTCTAGTAATGATTCCCTTTAAGAAACGTTCACCTCCCTTAGTGTATCGGCATGGAAAGAATGAATTTATTCCAAGAAGAACAGATTAAGTGTTTATATGGAAAATATTTAACTATTAAACAAATTATCAAAGGCTTACCACTCCTCTTTTCCTAAAAAGTTCATTCCACTTGGGCCAGATCAGAGCAGACTGTTCTGATTAAGGTGTTCACATGATGCATTTTTATTCCAACTGGGTCCTAAGGCAACTAATGAGTCTAGAGCGTGAACATGACAATGAATCTGCAAGTCAATGATTGTATTCTGTTGCATGTTCTGGGGAAATAAAGTTTACATAAGATATAATAAGTCTAATAACAACAGAATTCACGATCATAAACTAACATTTTCCTTGGCTATATTCTAAACACTCAAAACAATCAAGAAACTTGACAATTAACCTCCATGGCCTGCATCACCTCATAAGTGGTACTGTGATTACAGCAAAGTGAGTCACGCTTTTAACCAGGGTCACTGTTATTTTCCAGGCTTGTTGAGCCCTACTATTAAATCACTCCAAAAATCAAAGAGGATAACAACTGGCCACGACTACGCATCAAACTGTTGGCGATACATAATGAATGGTAGGGCATTTCCACCGTCACTTTAACTGATAAACAGAGCCACTTGTTCAGTCGCTTACTGACCGCTGGTACCATTAATCTGCCCATCACGTGTGTAATTATAGTGGGAACAGACAAAAGCTCACTTCACAGAGATTGGCCCAAGCTAATCTATTCACATCATGAATGCTTGTGTGTGTGTGTGTGTGTGTGTGTGTGTGTGTGTGTGTGTGTGTGTGTGTGTGTGTGTGTGTGTGTGTGTGTGTGTGCGTGCGTGCGTGTGTGTGTGTGAGGCAGACTGCATATGACTGTAGAGATACTCTGCAGAGTCATCGAGTTCCTCAGAAGCCACGCTAGTGATCAGGTTTAATTAAGTGTGAACTGTCAATGCTGGTAGTGACTGCATTATTCATGCCTTAAATGCAAAAGCAATGTGGTGATTAATGTTTTCTTCCAATGACAGACACAAAACATGTAACTTTTAGTGACTTAATGATTAAGGGCTCTAAGGGGGCACGACAGAGGTTCTTCATTAATGGACTATTCCGAGTGCCAACCCACTTATCTGTAGATCTACACAAGAGAGAATAAAAAAATTTTTAAATGTGTCTTTTTTTCTGTAGCTTTCTAAAGTATTTGGTGCCAGGACAGCAATGCAGCAATAAACCTGTAGCACTGCTTAAAAAAACCTATATAAAATCCATTCCTGTAATTATACAATACTGTAATTACATGTATGATCATTAGACACTTTTGAAATACATCTTATATGCATACTGTATGCCTGAATGCATTGAATGCAGACAGAGCTGGCTAATTATCATCCAGAGCAACTACCTTGCTAAGACCATAAGAGAAAAAAGTTTGCATAAGAAATTATACCATGTTATAGGTGCCATTGTATTTTTTTCAGTACCATGGTACATATTTTGTTACAATGGTACATTGTTCTTCACATACCACAATACTGGTAAAACTTTAATACATGTTTATGTACCATAATGGCAATATTTATATAATCGCGTCTTCATTGACATTTTACTTGTTATAAAAGTTAATACACAATGTTTTGGTCAATTCCATGGTCAATTTATTGGGTACCACAGTGGCTATCAAGGTTCAGCAAGTATCTAATATGGTACTGTCTGTACTATACTGTACCAGCGGAGTATGCTGTAAGATACACAAAAAGTGTAAGTAGAGATTTCATAAGGCAAATATTACTCAAGTAAAAGTAGAAGCCCTCCATTTTCTTGTGTATCTGTGTAAAAGGAGAGAAGTACTCACCTCAAATTTTATTTTCAGGTTATATTAACTTACAGTAAACAGCCAGTCAGCCTTTTTCAAAAATCTCTCTCTCTCTCTCTCTCTCTTTCTGCTTCCTGATTTTGAACGTGCTATTTTTGTTGTTGCAAAAAGCTCCGCTTCTGAGTTCAAGCACCTGTTATGTTATTAGGTGTGCCTCGAAGCAAAGTCAAGTCATGCAACCACACGTAAAAGTCAGCAGGTGGCAAAATCTCCCACTTCAAATACTACACACCAATATGGTTAGTAAATCCAATGCCATACAGAATTGTCATAAAGTAAGAGTACAGATATTCACTGTACTTTTGACCAGAGTAAAAGTAAAAGTATTCTCTAATACAACTACTACTCAAGTAAAGTAAACCTATATGAAATATGTACAGTATTTAAGTGAAGTAACTAAATAAAAGTACTCCGTTACCTCCCACCTCTGCATAGCAGTAATATGGACTAACATATCTACAGTAATACTGTATGGTACACAATGTATAAACATACTATACTGTATTAGACACCTGCTGAATTTTGGTAGCCACTAAGGCACCCAAAAGTACCATGGTATTCACCGAAGTATTGTGGTACATATCATTGTACTACCACAGTATCCACTGAAGTGCCATAGTATACCCTGATATGCTAAGTCCTATGGTGCCTACCACAGTAATGTCTGAAGTACCATAGTGATACTACCATTTATTATACTGTAGCATGTGTTAAAGTTTACCATAGTACATTATATCACATACAGTACCATAGTAAAACTTTTTATGGGTTTTGAGCTGTTACATAAATAGTGAGTCAGTAAATTTAAATGTACATAGTGTTAATTAAATAGTGATGTAAGTACTATTGAATCATTTTGCTTGCAGCACCCAGTAGGCCACAACTACAGTATGTCTGTATAAAACCCTAGGATCCAACACCTTTCATACTCCAGATTGATGTTCTGTAATGATATTCGTATCATGCAGTGCTTTTAAATTAGCTCAGCTTCCCCAGTGTTATTTCACCGGTCCCTAACCATCTCCGACTACACTTAACCCATCAGGAGCTTGTACTTCAATGAGATCAGGACAAAAATCACGTGGCATGAAACATCCTTCGAGGGCCTCCCAACTGTGCATTAGACTCATACAAAAATTTAGCTTCATTTCCACTACAGCTCCAAGGAAATACACCAAGCTGCCAGTTTACTGGGTACATAAATCTAGTAACTGGGAAATACACGAATGGACCTGGGAAAATATATCAACGTACATTATAGTCACTCTTTGTCAAGCACAGTGACATGTCATGGGTTTTCTCTGCCTTATTTGACTGCCTCATATACTGTACATAAAAAAGGTAATAGATATATATTAATTTGTCAGTTCTTAGGCCTCAGCAAGGGCCTTTGCTGATGGTCTATCATAAAATAAAATAAATCCCAGAAAGTGGATTTTAAAATGAGATTTTCAAGTTGATAAATTGCAGCAGTTGACGTTCATTTGTAGTAAAGTATTTTCAATACAACTCTTCACAAGCTTTTCTTTCTAGCCTTCTTTATTTTTAGTCAGGCTGCAAAAGTGAGATCGGCCTTTGAAGTTACTGTTGTGTATAGAGAGAGAGAGAGAGAGAGAAAGAGGAGGAGAGAGAGAGAGAGAGAGAGAGAAAAGAAATGCAGCACTGGAGATTAATTAAATGCAAGCTGCTGAGGGTGTCTCTTCCAATTAGCATCATTCCAATTCTTTCCCGTGGTTTTTGCTGATAGTCGTGTCTTTGGTAGCACTTTTTTCTTGACAATGCCACTGCTGCTGATTTCAATAAAAAGGTATAGGACAGATTAAAAAATAGTGCATCCGATCACATTGGCATAATAGCTTAAGATGGCTTCACTGCCGGTTTCTCTTTACGTGTACTGATTAGCAATGGCTGTCACGAATGAGAAGAAAACTTTTACGGGTGGATTTACAACAGGGAACGCTGCACCTCACGCATCCGCAAGGGCTAATAATTAGCAGAGGAGTGCCACTACTTGGCATGAATTACTGCCTGCTTTATCACTGACTGTGGTGACATTTTTGCAACAGCATCCAGCGGTAATCAGGAGACCTGAATAAGTTCTCGGAGATGATGATTTAGTTGGCCGTGAATGGCGTACGAGGAAATCGGAAGCTGTTATTTATCTATTGTGTGTTTGTCTAGCTTGTGAGTAATAGATTATAAGGTAATAATCAGTTTGTTATCTTTTGATAGTAGACCTAGTGTTGTGGGATCAAATACCAATAACAGGAAGGCAGATACTATATGAGAGTGAGTTGCCAGCTTGAGACGTTTCCCTTGTTATGGACTTTATAATAGATACACAGCAATGGACAATTGGGTACACACAATTATTCAGGCCTACAGTAGTAAAAGTAATTACACCACTTCTCATTTAAACACTAAACTGTGTGATTTTTTTTTTCCCTATAATGCAAAGAGCACCTCCTGCTACAATATCCAATTTAACACAATGTAAACATCAAGAGAACGTCGGATGAATGAATCATAATGACAAACAATGCAAATGAGCTATTCATCCTTTATCTGAGAGGTAGGGCATGAAATGAAGACTGTTCATTGTTTTCTACCCACCTTCAATATGCCACATCTGCTCCACTTCATTAACACACATACAATAGTTAGGTATAGAATACTTTAATTGTGGTATATGAAAATTGTAGCAACATTAACTGCTAATACATTGCATTCTGACCTTTTTACACAGGCATTATTTTGCACACCTGGCATGGGCTTGTTGCATATAACAACACCCAGGACACCCAGGACACTTTTAAAGCTCAGTAAGGAAATGTAAGGGGGAAAAAAATTGGCAGATGTCATATTTGGCTCTGAAAAAGACCTTTTGTCTCCATGCATGCAATACATACACAATCAAACTTGACATACACAAAAAAAATTACATTTACTAGCATTTGGACATTAATCTAAGGTGGACAAATCATCAATTAATCTATTAGCTGGCCTATTAGCCAAGAGGAAAGTTTAATGTGCTGTATTTTGGTTGCCCAGATACCTAATTGAACAGGATAAATATGGTATCTAACGTGCAACACTTTTTACTATGATCTTGTTAAGTCCATAAGTACAGACACTATTATAGAAATTCTTGACTAAAGGATAATGACTCAGCCAATCATTATCCTTTTTTAAGAAAATATCTGGAGCATGTGATGTTTGTGCCCCTGACAAACAGGCAGACAAGCATTGGCCAACATTTGTCTGTGATATGTGGTGTTCTCAATTCACATTGCAAATGAAAGATATTCAAGTTTGTTCTTAAATTTTTCTTGATGCATTGATTTTTTTTTCTTTCAGTGTTTCCCCACACCTGATTCTGAAAAGGTCATGCGTCATCCAGGGATGCTAATTAATACGCCTAGCAAAAGCCAACACATGTGGTGCAACAAGCAGCAAGTTTCAGAATGCGTAGTGTGCACTGAGGTGTGTCACATTCCCTAGTTCACTTTTTTTAAACACACATCAACCTTGATATTTTGTTTGAGACAATTATGACCCGTTTCAAGTTAAAAAATATTTCCTGAAATTAACCAGTTTATTTTTTGGAACACGGCTTAAAAACTTGACTAAACAAGACTAAAGTAAGATATATCATTTTTTGTGGTTTTGGAGTTCTCTCTCTAAAAAAAAAAAAGAAATGCAGAAAACAAATATAGAGCTGGGAAACATTTTTTTTTTCTTCTTCTTCTTTTTTTCCGATTTTTGTCCAATTCCACCCAGTCGCTTGAGGCTCCGACATTAAGCTTCTACTGCCAATCAGTCGGGAGGCGTCCACGTGGCGTCACCAACCATCTTTTCGAACTGCTTGCTCACGCACCGTTGGGGGCGGAGTAACACACTCGAAGGAACAGCACTATCAGCTCCCTCCACGAGCTCACAGATGCCCCTGTGGGAGCACTGTGTACCTCTCATCCCTCCCCTCTGAGAGAGCTCGGCCAATCAGCTCTCTCTAACAGCATCACCCGGGGTTCGAACCAGCGATCTCCGGATGATAGGGCGAGCGCTTTACCACTGCGCCACTCGGCGGCCTGGGAAACAACTTTTTTATGTTTCCATCATGTGTGAACATAGGAATGACCCCAAGCATTTTTATATATATAAGTATTTAGGGTCAAGCTTATTGTACAGTCTAAACAGTGGTTTTAAGAAAGAAAGTTGGCACGTACTACTGTATTTAAGAAATTAAAACTTAAAAAATTGTGAAATTTAAGAGAATGTTGCATCCCTATTATGCACAGACCAATAGTTGTGAAATGTTCTACAGTGATTTGCATGTGTTGTCAAGATAACAAGAGACGTATTTGAAATGTAAATGCACACGCTTAAACTCTAGTTAAGACTCTAGGTGTATATGAGGTCTGTTATGTCTACGATGGTCTGTTATGTCTGCTAAGGAACATGATGCAATGTAAACACTCGACGTGTTTAAGTATGGATATTATGTCTACCGAGAAGGTCATGGGGGAAAATTCTCTGTCCGAGTTCAGACTGTGCCATCAGCAAATGCTTTTAAATAAACAAGAACTGACAGGTAATTAGAGTCATAAGTCTCCTTATTCCCCTCCAATTATTTTCATGCAGTCTACTTGAAGACCAATTATCACAAATTGTGTTGCCTTGTTGCTGATTTTTTTTTTACTTATTAGTGCTCACAGGGGAACCGATCAAGGGTTAAGAAGGCCACTATGATGATGCCATTTTCAAATAATTATTTGGTATTAATTATAGCCTAATAATATTTAACCATAAGTAAAGGCAAGAGGAAACCAATAGATTTCTCTGTTAAAACCAGAGCTCAATGACATCTTAATTTCCCTTGTGTTTTGCATGTCTCTACAAAACCATGCAGATTATTTGGCTGAAACACAAAAGCATTGCGAAGCACAAGACCTCTTTTATTAAGCTGCTCTCTTTAAATGTCACTGCAGCCCACCTCGTCGTCAGGCATGCCGGGTATGCAAACATTGTAGGCCTAGCACAAGGCTGCGTCCAAATCTCCTTCTCGTGGCATGAACTGTGTGAAATGGAGATGATGGCCTTTGCAACAACAAGGCTGATGCTAAGTGTCAGCTTGCATATAATCACTGACAGGAAGCAGAAGATGCTCTGCCACACACTTTCTGCCCTCTGCTCACTACTGGCACACATCTCATTGCTCACAGTTGCTGTGGCAGAAAGCAAATCATTGAGCTACTTATGTGTTTGTGTATGGACCATGCTTGACATGAGCTGGCACCTCACAGCAACCTCTAACCCGATGGTTGGTCAGAATAAATAGCAATAAATGATGAGGGGGGAGAGATGAGTCATTGGGTAGGAGGCACTCACAGAAAGATGGAGAAAAATACAGTGTACTGTAACAATACCATGACTGTTGGGTTTTAGTACATCTCAAGAGCTTACAAGAAGTGCAAGTGGGTGATACAAAATAAGGAAGCATGGAAACAATTCAAGGCCAAAGAAATAGGATGACAGAATCAACTGTATGCCATGTAGCGTCTTAACTTAAGACAAGCACACTGTGGATGCAATCTTGCTCAGAAGTTAGTACCCCATCTTTTAATTCTAGTTTAAATTTAGTTTTATTTGGTTATTTTAAAATTAATAATTAAAATCTAATTTAAATTCTCACATTTGCCCCTAAATTATTATAATATACAGAGGAGTTTATCGTCAACTCAATGACTGCAAGGTGGCCAGGTCCTGTTGCTGCAAAATAAGCCCAAATCATCACCCCTCTACTACCTTGCTTGATAGTGAGTATGCTGAAATGCTGTTTGGTTTTTACCAACATGGAACTAGCCATTAGGACCAAAGAACTCCATTTTGGTTCCTTTTGTCCATAGGACATTGTTCCAGAACTCTTGTGGTTTGTTCAGTTGCAGTTTTGCGAACCTGGGGCATGCTTCCATGTTTTTTTTTTTTTGACAGAAGAGGCTTTCTCCTGGGAACCCTTCCAAACAAACAGCCTTGTTTAGTCTTCTTCTAATTGTGCCATTATTGATTTTAACTTTTAATCTGAGATGTAGCTCTTTATTTCTCTGAGCACTGCACAATCTGACCTTGGTGGCAACTGTCTTGAATGCTTTGCACTCCTCTTAATGTAGAACATTTAAATTGACAATTAAATTGTTTGTAAACCCTTTCCAGATTGATGTGCATCAACATTCGCTTCTTTAAAACCACTGTTTACAAGATGTCTTTTAATGCAGCACCTAGCTGCAACTTACCCTCTTATATCCTGGAGAAGCAGTAAAGTGGTACTTAGTATTGCTCGCATGCTTGTTTCTTTTGCTTGATTAGTTAAATAAATAATTATTAGTATTTATTTGTTTATTTTTTTATGTTTTTTTATGTTTTTACACAAAAAAAACATAATTAAATTAGGGGGTACTAACCTTTGAACATGACTGTAGATTAGATGTGTTCAAGAGACAATTGTAAGGCATCTTAGATGGACAATAGAATATCAGGATGCCACAGCTCTTTCCCTTAAGTCATAAAAGCGCAGATGACTTACAGACAACTGAGGTTAAAGAAAGATGGAGGAAGAGGAAATGGAGATCGATATTCAGGTTGATGCTCCTGGCAGGCCATCAAACACGGCTGCTGGAAGCTAAGGCCGTGCCAGCGGGGAGGCTAGTGTCAGATTTACAAAGCCAGGAGCCCAGAAAATCCCTATAAACTACTGAGACCTCTTTGTATTATGTTCTGGCCCCATCGCCTTCAAAATTAAAGTGATGGACGCCGAGGCAAAGATCACAAGAGCCAGAGAAGAAGAATAGCAAGCTTTAAATACATCACTCAAAGAGGATGGCTGTGCTGCATTGAGGATCTCTGAGCCAGAGGGGACAAGACACCCCAGTGCTTCGGAAGCAGATGAGGAAGATATGTCAGTGAGAATTAATACTCTTCCAGCATTCGCTTCTAATTAGGCACAGGATAGCCTCAGAGAGCAGGGGTTTGATGTTACAATGAGCTTTCCACTCTGTACTTTTCTCTCCTCGGTGGCTCTGCTTCGGCCAAGAAGACAGTCATCGCAAATGCTCTCTGACGTGCAAATAAACCGAGAAAGCAGACTGCAGCTCGTGGCTTCTAGTTCAATTTCATCCAGGCACTTAAAAAGACTGGACTTGGCCTTTTTTCCCACACAATCAACAGCTAAAGTCACTCTGTGTCACAATAACCTACAACATAGTAGGGGAAATGGTATTTCTGGAATACCTGCATAATTCCTTGAACATTTCCTGGGAAGTAGGCTGTCTTTTTTTTTTTTATTCTCCCCTTTTTTTCAAATAAGAGAACGTCTATTATAAATTCTTGTGTAAACAAATTTATGCTGCTGCTCAATCATCAGACTGATCGTCCACAACATGGCGAGAATTTTTTTGCCTCTTTGTTAAGAAGCCGGCGTTACCGACATGATAGATGTTGAGGCAGTGTGTCTGAAAACAACTTAATTATAGAACTTGGAGACAGCAAGGCAGAGATGGAGAGGAAGAGAGTGGGGTGGGATATAAAGAGGTAAAGAGAGAAATGCTTCCCCTCCATGTGACATTAATGTTATCTCCCAGAAGAGCCAGACTCTGCTGTAGCAGTCTCAAACTGGCAGATGCGGCTAGACAGACAGAATCAGGCTGATAAATAACGACGACAGCACAATAGCAATCTCTTCCACAACAGTAGGCTCCTCTCAATGAAGAACGGGTGGAAAAGGCAAATAGGGTAAAAGGGTAAAAAAAAAAAAAAAAACTAAAAAAAAAAAACTAAGAGGGCTCTTAAGACCGAGACTAAATCAGTTGACAGCAGCATTAAAGAAAGATTCCCTCACACAGCTCAATCTTAGTGGCCTTAGTCACATGTGGCTAGTTGTGTCTGAAAGGTCAGTAGAGAGTCTTAAAGAGCACCCGGGCTGCATTTAAGGGCTCCAGTGCACCACGATGCTCCAATTATTCCACCTCTCAACCTGAAACCATTTCACCAAGCTCCTGTGTGTCTGCGATTAGAGCACTGAACTCGCTCCCTCCAGACAAGTAGCGCAAACCTCTGGCAAACTCTCAAACCTGACAGTCACCAAGTGAGACCCTGAAAACTAAAAGGGAAAGACAAAGCAGGAGAAATGACAGAGAGAGTTTTTGGGGACTTTGAGCCATAATAGGCTACTCCAGCTGCGAGGGATTTGGCCTGACATTTTTGCAGTGCAATTAGGGAGCTCTTTTGTCTGTCGCAGCTTTCATGTGCTGGTCTGTTGCTTCTGGTCGTCACAGCTTGGGCCAGAGGTATATCAGGCCAGTTTGAGTGTGATGCCATGTGATAGGCTTGATTTGACTTTATTAGGTCCTTAATACATCCATGAATGAAGAACAAGATGCCACCTGATCTCCTGTCAAAGTAAAAAAGTGATGTCAGCAAACGCAAAACATGAAAAGTGATGGAAAGTGCTCAGGAGTGTGAAGACACTCTCCAATCAAGCCAGAGCCAGCAATGTCATTGACAAAGACAACTTTGTTTATCTGCCAGAGTCAAATGACCTTGACAGAGTCTAAAAGGGCTAGTTTGCTTGATATAATGGGCTACTGGTGATCTCCTTTGGTTTTACTGATTAAAGAACAGAACATTGCTTACTTTTGATGCATTAGTTATCCCTCAAAACATATCATGGTCATCCATATCTAGTCCTGAAGGTTTTCCACTGAAGATCTAATACCTCTATGCCATTTTTATCTCATAATGGGAAAATGTCAAAGTTGACCCAGTCTAGAAATGTTTTACAGCTGCATGCAGGTGCTCAGTTGTAAGTCCTGAAGCCTTAGTGACCTTTAGACCTAGTTCTGCAATCTTAAAGGAGCAGTATTTTTTAGATTCCCCTGCTGGTTAAAAGGTATACTGCTTGACTATTATGTCAAAACATATCCAAACCTTTATCTTCCTCACAAATGTAACTGGGTTTTTATAATTTTAAAGAAATTAAAGAAATTAAAATTCTAAAACTTTTTTCTGCATCAAGAATGATGGCAATATGGTAAGTCAAATCCAAAATATCATGGATGTTTAATAATCTTATTCAACCGATATGTAACAGTACTTCTTGAATTGGTGTCAGAGGTCTTCACAGAACCTTTACAGGTCACCCAAAAAATTGGTAATTAAAAAAAAAAAAAGATAATTGTAAAATGATGACAATTCTAAAACATTGCCTTTAACATGGCTTTGCAAATTGGAGCGGTGTTTAGCCTATTGTGTCATTGCTTCCTAATGTTTCAGTTTTAAAGGGCAAACACACACTAGTGTCCCCTAGTGGCTCATTACAGCTTTACTAGTATGGACACAACATCACAGTTAAAACCTGATTAGTGATATTATGTGAATCGCCATGGTTACGGAGACATTTTTATTGCTTTACCAATAATTGCAGCACCTGAAGCTTATCCCAGGAACACTGTTCAAGAGGCAAGAACACCCCCTTGGTAGGAAGCCAGGGATAGCTTAGTGGTTAAGGTATTGGATTATGGTTCAGAAGATTCAAACCCCAGGTTCAAACCCCAGCAGGACCAAGTTGCCATTGTAAACCCTCAACTGATCAGATGTATAATGGAACATGTAAATGGAAGTTCATGAAATGGCATCATGCACATACGAAATCATTCACAACAACAATCCAGGCTACCTACTGGCATCTTTGTATGATAAAACATACTGAACATTTACAATTGTCTGTGCAAACAATAATCTGATCTCATGATCGAAGCTGGGAACTTTCAGTTGTAAGATGCTTTAATTACATAATTTTATTGATGACCTGTGTGACTGTCATTTAATAAAACAAAAAGGTTGAACTCGAAACCTACCCCTGAAGCAACACTGAAAATCAAGTAATTCTTGTATAAATTGGTCATTTTCAGTATTTGTGTTGCTCAAACAATCAAACGCTGCACATAATTATAATCAGTCCTTAAATTGCCTTTTCATGAAAAGCTCTGGTGTTAAACGAGCACTACAGGGCTTTCATTTGGCAAGGCTTCATCATAGAAAATGCGAATGACAAGCAAACGCTTGTGGCAGGTGTTACTCTTCAGCTTTGGTGGATCTAAATTACAGAGGATAAAACATGGCTAATTTTGCCTTGAGTTGCCTTTCTGTATAATGTGTTAAATTTAGCAGCCTAATGTTTTAGAGAACTAGCAAGAGAAGAGCAGCGAACATGCTCTTCTGACATACCAACAAAACCTATTTTTTTGGATTTTTTTAATTATTATCTTAACTTATCAAGTTTCATACAAGAATTATCTGTGATTAAAATCCTTTGCAATTTCGCACTTTGTTCTACTGCGATTGTCACATTATAACACTGTTTGGGCAATTACTGCTTCTTTCATATGGGAATTACTTTTGCATTTCATTAAAAAAGGAGAGCTGCAGGAATAATTGCATGTCTTTTTTTATTTCATCTTCTCCTTGATGCTCTTTTTTCCCCCTGTATCTGAGGAGCACATAATCATAGGAATAAACAGTCAGACTGCAAATGGATTTTGTTTGAATTTGCAAATAACTCTTGACTAAATCTGGTGTCATAAAGCGATTCGACAACTAGGAGGTTAAACAACGAGCATGTTGACTTTGCTTCGAGAAAAAGCTTAGCCTCGTGATGTACAGCTTGTTCTTTCTCATCACTGCTGTGAGACTTAGAGACACAGTTGCAAGGTCTTGACATGGTCTATGGCCCTTTTTTTCCTTTTTATATAAACTATGGACCATATTCAGTTAGAGTTGAGTTATGCATATGCATTGAGGTGTTGTTCTATAAATTATGCATGTGTGTTTAGACTTTAATGCGACACGCATGGGATTTTCATGCTGAGATCAGAAAACACAGACGTGACACAATAAATATGTTTATGTTCAAATGTTTTGATGTTCTATGCTTATTGATTCTCCTGCAAATTTGTTGGGTTGGCACTGTATTGTTTATTTTGATTTTTTTATCTGTTTTATTTAATATGAGAAACATATTTTCAGTGATCGCAAACATCACTGAAAGGGGGGAATACAGGGATAACAGTCAGGGTTTACTGGTAGCTACTAAAAACAAGCACTTGTTTCTTTATTGTATTATTTCCTCGGGGTTTAAAACCTTGAAAACTGTTTGAAAAGGCAGACAAACAGCATTGTTGGTAATGTAGGAAACCATAAACCAAAGCGAATATACAGTAGAGCAATATTTCGATGAAACACGGTTAAGAAAAAAACTAAAAATAGCAAGTATTTCACTAAAAAATACCAAATTTGCTATCAAGTCAAAGGAGTTGTGATAACCGGGCTTGAAATTATATAACATTTAAATATTTTCTTAATAAATGCCTAATGCATTCTTTTATAATAGAGCATTTCATGCACTACTGTACATTCTTTCACATCAACATCATTTTAAATGACATGCCATCATGTACTGTAAGTGCTTCAATCCCAGGACTGTTAAGCCATTCGCTACCACTTACTTCCATGTTGATCATTCAACTACAGACCGATGCATTGCTATTCATGCAAACGCTTTGGTTTTAATATATGCAATAGCACGCTGACTTATAGCATGTTTTAAATATGCAGTATGAATATTAACATGGTTTTCATTATCACTGTATCATAGCTGTATGCGTTCTACTATGATTACACTATACAATATGTGTGTGTGTGTGTGTGTGTGTGTTCTTCCATGTGGCACTCTGCAATATGTTTATATGCATAATATTGGTTTAGCACTTTAAGTCAAACCAGGAGTTGAGGTTTAAAGTGATGATGTTTTCTATGAGTTAAAAACCGATTGACATTTACAAAAGACTTCAAGCTAAATATGAGGCTCTTAGTCGCAGTAAAACATCTGAATGGTGCTAACGTTTAAAGTATGCCATACGATCCCATCTGTGGTAGTTGTTCAGTGAGTGGAACGCCTAATCTTTAAAAAATCAATGGATAACTTGTCTCCAACTTGCAGAAGAGACACATCTGTATGTCGGAACTGTACACACAATCATTCATGAACAGCAGTTGCACATTACAGCAAGCCGGTTGGGAGTTTTTGCCACATCCCCCGTACAGTCCTAACCTACCTTCAAGCCATTTCCACATTAGGGCCATTGAAGGGATCCCTGGAAGGCCAGTGTTTCAGACGTGAAGCAGGCTGTCTGATTAGGGCTCTAATAAAAGGGATTATATAGAGAAAAAATGGTAATTTGTGCTCTCATAACTGTGTTCTGTTATTCTGCATAATTAAAAGTCCTGGTTTGACTTGAACGCCCCTTGTAAATACTTAGTAATAACAAGTAATGTTTCCTCATATACTAGATATTAAAATATATATATTTTTTAAGTTAAAGCTAGATGTGTACAGCAGTATTTTGTGCTATGAGGCTATCTATTCCTATAAATTATAAGCCAAAAATTCATAAAACTGTCCCGGTCATGATGCGCCCTGGTGCATCACACTACTCTGCTCCAAAATTCCCACCTCATTTGCAGGTAAATACTTTAGGATCGTTGTCATTTATTTCTTGTTTTTTTTTCCACTCCAATGCGCAGCAAACTGAGAAACTCTTGTATGACACAGTTATGGCTGGAGCTGTACACAAACAGCTTCTGTACATATATATAGGGAGGGGCTAAGGAG
This sequence comes from Leiocassis micropogon, assembly GCA_028565275.1. Classification (NCBI taxonomy): domain Eukaryota; kingdom Metazoa; phylum Chordata; class Actinopteri; order Siluriformes; family Bagridae; genus Leiocassis; species Leiocassis micropogon. Next base: position 18,298,047 of record JAOVVA010000001.1, read on the forward strand.
TCTGGCCTAGCTGTTTTCAATGGCACAGCTCCCCCCAGAGGAGGACAAACATGCTGCAGCTCGTTTAAGCCACGTGATCCCTTCGAAAAAAGTGCAGAGCTGCTTTGTCAGAGCATAATCACAGTCTCAATAAGTAAAGCTTCTTACAAAATGGAAAGACAGACATTCATTCCGGCACAAAAGCAACGTTCAAAGCACAGAGTCGCTCTTCGCGGACGGATCGCGGGCGCACGTGTGCATCAGCCTGACAGATCTGGAGCTCACATACTCTATTGAGGGCTGACTTATAACCCGCACTACCCTTTCAAGAACAAAACAAAATAATAACCCAGGGGATTCTAAAACAATTCCCAGGTCTCTGCGATAATCAGTTTCCCTCTGCTGAGTCTCCACAGCTTTGAAAAACCTGAGGTCCCTGCTGATTTGATTCAGAATAAGGGAGAAATTGCAGTGCTTCCACATCCCAAGCCTGAAATGATGTGCATTGAAAGAGGTGAATGGGACTGAATGTTAAGCAAACCTAAGATGAATAGGTTTCCAGTGACACTGGATATGAATATGAAGATGATTTAGAGATGACATATTCCATATAATAAGAATGTGTGTGAGCTGGGTTATGCAAATGAGTAGTATGACTTGAGTGAATGAAGTTATCATGAGCACTACTGTGACTTCTACAACTAATGAATGTGAATGTATAATACTGTATATATCACTAATATTTTAAAAGGCAAGCTACATAATAATCATTGTTAATATCTAGATAAACAGTTATCTATACTATACAACAACAAGAACCTTAAATTTTTTTTATGATTACTTTATGGCTGGAAATAGGACAATTCTGAAAAAGTTATGCTTTTATTTCTTGGTGGTGTTTAACTGTATATTACCAAATGAACTCTTAGCACCATGGATTTTGAAAAGATTAGACATCTGCTTTGAATTCGAGATGGGGCGAATAAAACACGTTGCTAGCTCCACATCTGGAATGCAATCTGCTACTTGACGACCCCTGGAACACAGTGTGTTTCCCACATTGAAGCTTGCCTCTTTTTCAAGAATGACAATCCTGGACTAACCAATAGTGGACACCAAGATAAATGGTTCAGGCAGTTTCTCAGCTATCAATGATAACATTAGCCACTCTAATAAACTGTAACCTTGAACCTTGAAGAGTATTTTGAGTTTTCTCAAACTGGATTTTCCTCTCGCCTCATAAACATCCCTGCAGGGAGATGCTGAAGGTCAGAGGCATTCATTGCTCCGTTCGCTTTAATGTTTGCGCCGTAAAACTGAGAAAATTCCCATAAAACCCCAGAGCGGAGACAAAGAATCTCATCTCACCTCTGTGAGGAACCGTGACCTGGCAACTCGTATCTCTATTTAGTTGGGACTATTGCTTTTCCACTAAAGTGTCGCTCCGGTGTGGTGTTCTGTAAGCTGTTTTATAAAGCACCACTTTGAAAACGACCTCGTCTTTTAAAATGAGAATGCGAGCGGACTTGTTTATCTGTGCTCTACGCGGAGGTTGCTGAGTCTGAATTTTTATTTTCAACTGTACACTCTTTGAACACTCACTTTTGCTGACACCCCTTTTTCTGACAGCATATCTGCTCGAGAACATTGCTAGCACTGCTTCAAATCAAAGTACTGGCCTTTCTGGATTCCAAAAGAACCAAAAGCAGAGGGCTTCCTTATTTTCTCTCCCTCTTGTGACTGCTTCAGTGACAAATCCCTGAATCCGACTCGGATTTGAATGTAAAGTATGTCATTGGCAAAGCAACAGCATGTTGAGTCAAAGAAAGGTTTGCATTTAAAATCCTGGAGATGGAAAATGTCAACCGGTTGTTGTTAAGAGTTGCCAGGCAGCCTGAGGTCCAGAGGTAGGGTCCAAATGCCCACAGCCCGAGCACCTATTAATCATTTAGTAACTTAGATTGAGAAAACAGTAAATTATTAAAAATGAAGCGCTCAAGAGAGAAAAGAAGGATAAGGGTGACAGTGATGCCATGCTAAAGTGAATTTAAACTCAAACAAAGAAATGCCGTGAAATCTTCTCTTTTCTATGCACATGCAAAAGGTGACAAAGGAAACTAACTAATCTGATGTCCCTGACTTTTGTAAAAAGACCAGAGAGCCGATTCAAAGGTAGTGAAATTTGGAAGGTGTCACCCTTCCCTAATCACATCTCTGCAGGAAGACTCGAGGCTTAGAATTTGCACACCACTTCCTTTACCCAATACTAAAGCAGACAATGTTATTGTAAAAGATTTAGCTGGCATGTTGCATGACACGTCTTCTGTCCATCCTCCACCAGCTCTTTTTAGACCCAAGGAATCTGTTTGCTTGCTAATGGAAGGAAGAGTAACACCTTGCCAAATAAGACATTTTCCCCTACTCCCAATTGCCTCAATTCCTCTGGGACAGGCTTCATTTACATCCTAACTGCAATGCGCACAAGCTACCGCTTAGTAAGCCTGGACTAAAATGCCATCAACTCTTCCCCTTATGCTGACACTATAAAGGAGGACAAGCAGATGTCCACTTTCTGCAGCATTTTTCTATAACTGGTTAATAACATATTGTTAGTTTTAGTGACAATAGCAGATTAACAGTGGATAAGAGATAAGTTTTCGTTAATGCAGACTTTTTTATTTAGTGTATACAGTAACCCATTTGTTTTTACTCATTTATTTTCTATATCACTTATTCTGCACAGGGTCACAGGGGGTCTAGAGCCTATCCCAGGGGATCTCGGGCACAAAGCGCTGTCCACACTGCACAGGGTGCCAATCCATCACTGGGCACACAATCACACAAGCATTCAGCCACTACCGGCAATTTGGCAACACCAATTAGCCTAATGCAAGTGTTTGGACTGTGGGAGAAAACCAGAGTAAAAGGGGGCAACCCACCAAGCACAGGGACAACGTGCAAACTCCTTGCACACAGACATGAGACAGGATTCAAAAAAGGTGCTAGGACACAGTGCTAACCACTATGCCACCATAATGTCTTACTCAGTTGGTATGCACACTTAAAATACAGCAAAAGGGCAGAATGGCACATCTTTTCTGGTTGCTTTATATCGGAGGCGTATACTTCCAAGCCTGGAGAGTTGTAATCCATCATTGTTTGGCTTTTCCTTCTATAATTAGTGTTTTTTCCCCCTGTGGTGTAACTGTCTAAAAGTTCACCTTAACTTTGTTTGATTGTGAGTTTAAATTGCAACAAGTGCCATAGTGATTCATTGCTAGAAGTCTGAGAACATCCTTGTATTGAAAGTTGGGTTATGTACATGCTTAAATAGATTGATATCACCATTTGTACAGTATTATGCAAGTTATCAGGGGGTGGTTCATGCCTTCAAAATTTCACACTATTTTCTTGAGGAGTTTTACAATAGCTTTGTTTGATCACTTTAAGCATAGAAAAAAAAATCAGGGACAGAAAGTGCAGACTAAAAAGGAAATCAAATTCTTCTTTCTTTTGTGTCTAATATAGTATGATGTAATCAAAGCATGATGAAAAATACTAATACAGTAATATATGAACACAGGTATTGCACACATCCATACACTCTCACTAACTCACTCATCTTCTATACTGCTTTATCCTGTATTCAGGGTTGCAGGGGGCCTGGAGCCTATCCCAGGAGACTTAGAGCACGAGGTGGGGTACACCCTGGTCAGGGTGTCAATCTATCGCAGGGCACACAAAATACACAATACACACAATACAGGCAATTTAGGAACACTGATTAGCCTAATCTGCAGGTCTTTGGAGTGTGGGAGAAAACTGGAATGCTTGAAGGAAACCCACCAAGCACGGGGAGAACATGCAAACTCCATGCAGACAGGAATCAAACCCAGACCATGCAGGTGCAAGGCGACAGTGCTAACCACTACACCACCGTGCTGCCTTACATCCATACAGTCCGCATTAAATACAGGTTTCTTATATTGGCAATATATTCAAGTATGAATATGAATAGCTGTAATCGTTGCAAATATAGTCTGCGTTCACAATATAGCATTCACCTTCATCACATAGCTTACAAAATAGCACTTCATCCCGCACATCTTATTTTATACACCACTCAGTCATAACATTAGAATACAAACATTATGCTCAGCATTGTGTCGATTCCCCTTGTGCCACCTGGGCAGCTCTGACCCCTTAGGGCACGACTCCACAAGATCTCTTGTCTGGTACCAGGCTGTTGGCAGTGAATCCTTTGGGTGCTGTGGGTAGGGGCCTCCATGGATGGACTTGTTTGTCTCAAGCATCTCATGGGTGATCATGACCGGGTCGGCCATCTTGGACCCTTTGACTGCAGGGCCCTGTGCATGGTGGGCTGTGGTGTACTGGGTGTTTGTTGCCTTTCTATCATGGCTGAAATAGACTTTTTCCCGGGATTTGTGCTGCATTAGCTTTTCTGCGGGATCAGACAGGACAGCTGGCTTTTGGTCCCCATGGGGATGGTTGAGCCTTGAATGCCCATGATCCTGTCACTAGTTTGTTGGTGATCAATGTTGTTCAGCTAACCAGGCAGTGGAGTAGATGTTATGGTTGATCAATGTATACAGTTAATTGTGCACACAACCTAATTAGACTAAGGATACTAAAACAAGGTAAATAAATTGTAATGGGCAGTATTTGAATCACACCTTTGGTGTTTGGGAGAGGCCCTTTGAGAGGTCATGTTCTTAGAGAGATCATGTTCTCCCCATTCTTTGTGAGTTTCTTCCAGTTTGCCACAATGCGTTGTAGGCTGATTAGTGATTCAGTTTGCCCATAGCATAGATTGGGTGTATGAGTAAACCTACTGTTTGTCCTACAGTATGTCGTGTGTGAGTGCGATGGTGGCATCCCATCAAGGATTTACCCAGTTCCTAGTACCCCGTTCCCTTGAATAGGTCCGCGGCCCCCCCGTGACCCATCACAGAATAATCAGTAGGGAAAACAAATGTGTGAATAAAATTATAATGTGCACTAACTTAAATTTAATGAATGAAATATAATTACAGTACTTGTCAAATTTATGTAATTGATATTGGCCTTATATAGTTATTTTACAGCCCAAAACGTACATTTCAGTCTGACTTATTGCAGTTACATCAGTCTGTCAGCCAGTGGTATTGGCTTGAATTCTGCACCTCAATCAACCTGATATCATGCAAGAAAAGTCCAAGGTTAGAGGAGTTTGAAGCTCAAAATCTCGGTAAACAAACTGTTTACCAAGTTGTTGTTTTGTTTGTTTTTTTAAGCCACTGCATTTTATACAGTCAAAAATAGGCTGCAACAATTCAGTCACCCACACACTAAATCCAAGACCTTCATGGTACTTGGCATCACTTGACATTGGCAGAAGCAGCTTTGTACAGGGGAAAGAAAAAACATAATGTACTGTATGACAACAGGTTATTTCTGAATGTTGAGCAAGAAAGTAAATAAGGCAAACAACAATAAGTAATGCATCCTCACTGCCATTCAACAAACTTGCACCCTGGAATCATGAGACATTGTGGTTTGTTTAGCATAATAGAAGCTGGGAAGAGTTAGATATGAAGACACGCACATATACACACATACACCCACACACACACTGAGGACTAGTGAAGCAGCCATGCTAAATATTCAAGTCAATACGCTAAACAACAAGTGAGAGCGGCGAAAATATTCAGTGTGCTTGACTCGACTGGCGGGATCGTTGGACAAAAAAAAAAAGGAAGAAACAAACAAACAAACAAATCAGCGAGCAGTCAAAGGAAGGGCAACAGCAATTGGTATAGGCTGGAAAGCCTTCTCTAAGCTGAAGATTGAATTCATTCTCCGTTGTGCCACAACAAAACAGCAACTAATTAAGACATTTTTTTTTTTTTTTTTGCTATACCAAGAATTATTCACTACAGTCAGCTGAGAAACTATACATTCTATGTGGATTAACAGCATGCGCACACACACTCACACACACGCGCACACACACACATTTCCATTATCACAGTGGCAAAGCAGAAGCTCAGAACATTGCCCCTTCTGGCTGTGTCAACAAAACTCATAGATGTGCTGCAAATCACACCTTTTGGATGACTTTTCCTGACGGCCTACAACAAAGTAACACTCCCTTGGATATGAGCAGTGTTATTTGAAAGTACTATAACAAGACAAGTAACATCCCCTAACATAACCTCTAGTTTGTTTGTTTTTTTTTTCAGTTCATTCTAATTTTGGTCACATACAGTATTTTATAAAGGATAAGTAGATGATTTAATATATCAGTTAAAAGTAAAGCACTGGTTCAATGTGTAATATTATTGATATTTTGAAGAAAATATCAAAAGCAATGCGTCCCTACTTCATTAGCTATGGCTGTGTAGGTCAGAGGATGAGAACGGCGCGGGATACGCTCACACAGAGATTTCAGAGGAGACAGGCGGCACCAGAGGTGTCAAGTAACGAAGTACAAATACTTCGTTACCTTACTTAAGTAGAAATTTTGGGTATCTATACTTTACT
>JAOVVA010000001.1:18319877-18363710 GCA_028565275.1 Leiocassis micropogon
TGCAAGAACAGTATTGTCAAGTGCATTTACAAAATCCGTCAAGCACCATAATGAAACTGGCTCTCATGAAGGCCATCACAGGAGGGTGAGACCAAAACCTACCTCTGCCGCAGACGAGAAGTTCATTTAGACACATCTCACCATTAACTGTTCAAAGGAGATTAATGCATTTTTTGGACGCCTTCAGCATTCCTTTATGTAGAAAGATGTAGAAAGAAATCAAAATCAGGAACGATCATGCAGTTAGAAAGTGACCCCAAACTTTTGAACGGTAGTGTAGGTAATCCTTAATGCCTGGCTTGGCTTAATAAAATAAGTTAAATAAAAAATGTAATCCTTGAAAAATTCAGGGATCTTGAAATTTTAAGCCATTGAGAGAAACATTAACATATCTAAATTGGATGGCTAAATGATTGGTCAGTTGGTTGGATATTTATTTTTTATTCATTCACTTATATCACTTTATCATGTACAGCATCACAAGTCTGGAGCCTGTCCCAGGAGATTGCGGGCACGAGGCGGGGAACACCCTGGACAGGGTGCCAGTTGATCGCAAGGCACATACACACATATTCACAAATTATGTGCGTCTTGCAATCACCAATTAGCCTACCCAGCACGGCTTAGGACTGTGGGAGGAAACCGGAGAACCCAGAGGAAACCTATCAAGCACAGGGAGAACATGCACACAGACCCGGGGTGGGAATCAAACCCTCGACCCTGAATGTGCGAGGCTACACTGCTAACCACTATTCCCCCGTGCTGTTATTTATTTATTTATTTATTTGCTTTGTTTTTTGGTTATTTATTATGTAGTGCAACAAGTTTAGTAAACAAAACCATTTTTGCACTCATTTTATTCACAGAAATAGTCACCTATTTACAAGGACATTCAAGTCAAACCAGGATGATGAAATTTCTCATGAACAAAGGTGTAAAACTGATTGACATTTACAGAGGACTTTAAGCACAGTACAGTAATGAGATTCTTAGCCGCAGTAAAACATTTGAATGGTCTGAGTGTTTTAAAGACCCCAATCCTGGCCGAGGTGGCTCTGGAGTCACATTCAGCAAGTGGAACGCCTGATCCTTAAAAATCAACAAATAACTTGTTACCAACTTACAGAAGAAACGCGTCTGTCTGTGGGAACTGTACACACAATCATTCACCAACACCACGGATGGGAGGTATTGTCATTTCCCATGTACAGTCCTGACCTTGCACTAAGCCGTTTTCACATGAGTGGGCCAATAAAGGAATTCCTGGGAGGCGAGTGTTTCAGACATGAAGCAGGCAGTCTAATCATGGCACCAGCATACTGATGGAATATTCTAATTTGATGGTATCTAAGCAGTAGTGAAATGCTGGGATAAGTGCATTAGTGTAGCAAGGGATTGAATAGAGAACTCAAAGTCATTTTCACTCACATAACTGTGTTCTATTCTGCAGTTTGACTTGAACATCCCTCATATTTACAATGTCATACAACTGTGCTTACAGTCTCTTGTAAACTGGTAAAGATCAATTTTTTACACATTTTTATAAACACTCTAATAACACTTACTTAATAAAGACCTAACAATCTAACACTATTCTTTGATAACGTATAATTATGTTGTCACACAAACGTCACTATTCCTTTTAACGTTTGCTGTGTAATTATAAAGCAATAGTAGTCTTTACTGACAACTACTAAAAAAAAAACATTTAACATGTTAATTGTAAATACTTCATGGAATATGAATGATGTGTTTAATAATTCCTCATTATAAGCTGTAAATCTCTATTACTTCCTCTCTTTTTTTTTTGGTAAAGTCCAGATTAATAATTAAAACCACAGACGTGCACACTCAAATTTATTGAGTGTGAAAGTTATTCTTACAATTAAAAGTGGATAACTCCTGTAGAAAAATAAAACAGTTACTTATTTGGAATTAGATTTTCTAATATATGAATCTTAAAAGAGATTATAAAATATAAGTAGTCAACTTGGTGTAGCAAGGGCCACGCACATCAACGGTCAAGTGTTCGATTCCCACCATGGGTCTGTGTGCTTGCAGTTTGAGTGTGTGTTTGTGTGTGTGCCCTGCGATGGATTGGCACCCTGTCCAAGGTGTACCCTGCCTCGTGCCCTAAGCCCCTTGGGATAGGCTCCAGGTCCCCGTGACCCTGAATACAAGATAAAGCGGTACAGAAGATTAGTGAGTGAGTGAGTGAGTGAATGTTTCCCCTGTGTTTCCTCAAATTGGCCGTAGTGTTTTCCACTTTTCAGGGTTTACCCTGCCTCATGCCCAAAGTCTCCTGGGATAGGCACCATGCCCCCCGCAACCCTGTACACAGAATAAGCGGAATAAAAGATGAATTTTAAAAAATGCAAGTAAGAGAAATATAGTGTAAGTAAGGGCTATAGTGATGTATAAAGCAGCTCAGTGGTTAAGGCATCGGGCTATGAATCGGTTGCCCTTGGGACCTTGAGGAAGACCGTTAACTCTTAACTGCTCAAATGTACAATACCATGAGATTAAAATATGTCACCCTGGATAAGAGCGTCTCCCAAATGTAATGTAATGTAAATGGGCTTTATGTCGAATAAAATGTTATGATACAGTAAGTGTTAAAATCATTAAAAAATAAAAAATCATTGTGATAAAGAAACCAAACTTTTGCTAACTCAGCAGGGTCTAAAGACCAAGCTGGCCAAGCCTAACTTTTACTTTTACAAGGTCCATGCCGACTTCACATTTGTCAGTGTCTTATCCGTCATCTCTGAACCTGTACGTACAAGCTCTCTACATACCGCCTTCTTATCTCCCTTTACAAGAGAAAAATTTGGCCTAGTATGTCCTGATCCACTCTTTCTTCTCAATCTGCCTGGCAGAATATTCTGCCGCTCCATTTCCCCATTTAAAGCTAGAATTCCCTCTCAGCCACAGCTTAGTCTGTGCATGCACACAACCCCGTATAATGGAGTGCAACTCCATTTGCCTGAGGCTTGGTGTGTGAGGTAGTACTGGTTGTAGCTCTCCGTTGACAGATAAAGGCAATCAGCCTGCTGTGGCACGGCCTCGGCTTTATATCCTTCGTTTAATCACTTTCTAATTAAAACGTGGCTGAGATAGACGTTTGTGCAACACTAGAGCACACTGGAGAAAAGTGCGTTGTTGATTGAAGCTTGCTGTCCAAATTAAAGCAAGAGGGGTTTTTTTCTGTTAAAAGCAACTAAATTAAGTGGCCTTATAGCTATCGGTTACGGTGTGATCAGGTTTCGAATTATGAGCTAGAAACCGCTGTTTTAATTTACCCAAACCAACCTTCAAATATGATTCATTCAAAATAATTCAGTAAGTCAGATACAGCTTACTGGCTAAAGGATAATATTCCACTTAGCCATGAAGTAGTAGTGATGACCTTTTTTCGCAAATGTATATGGAGTTTGCATGTTTTCCCTATGCTTGGTGGGTTTTCACCTTGTACACTGGTTTCCTCCCAAAAGCATGCTGATTAAGCTAATTGGCATTTTCAAAATGGTAAGTGTGTGCTTGTGTGCCCTGCGGTGGATTGGCACCCCATCCAGGGTATACCCTGCCTTATCCTCGGGGATAGGCTCCAGGCTTCCTGTGACCCTGAACAGTATAAGCGGTATAGAGAATGAGTGTCAGACCAGTGTGAACTCTGGCTTGTGCCCAGAGTCCCCTGATATAGGCTCCAGGCTTCCTGTAACCCTGAACAGTATAAGCAGTATATAGAATGAGTGAGAGAGAGAGAGAGAGAGAGAGAGAGAGAGAGAGAGGGTAAAAAACATATAGTGGAACTATATAAGTAAGTAAGAAACTTGGTAAGATGTTGTTTATAGAATATTTATGAAAGGAGACTATTGTGTTAGCACTAGTTGGTATGTTTATCCTCCATGGTAGAAGTCATAGGCCGCTTGCAGTTTAACATCACAGCTTGGCTTTGATTTGCAGTCTGTTTTCTGAATGTTAAAATCATATAAAAAATCTGAAGATGGATTGTCTTAAGTAATTATGTACATTATTAAGCAGTTAGAACTGAAAAACATATAGACAGCAAAAAGTCTAGCAGGTCATTTGAATCCATTTTCCATGTACCTTTATCCAAAAATAATTTATATAGAAAGTGTTGCCAGATTTCAGCAAAATTTCCAGCAAAGTCCAAAAGTCTGTTACTATTAGTAAATAGGGCGTAGCATTTGGAAAACTATTTAATTCAAGCCATTTTATCTCATTAATTTCACTTATTTGATTTAATCTTATCACTAGCTTCATGTGTATAAAACCATAAAGGCTGCAGAAATGTATGTACCGCGTATGTGTACCAATGTTCCCACCAAAGGGGCCAATAAAATAACATTGATTTGTACAGAATCCCTGCTGAGTCTGACCCAGACCACAGATCCGGGTGGAAATGATTATATTGGCCTGTTGAATATATCCAACCTGAGTTACTGCAGATGGCATTGCTCGATTGCAATGTGTGCTTTTAATATTCTGAACATACATTCAGTAGAAAGATGTCGATCCTTCCCCTACATTGTAAATAAATGCAAATCCGATGGTTTGGAATAGAAAACGATCCACTAGTGTCCAGTAAAAGGCATTAATCTGCCAGCTTACTGTTTGTCCCTTCCCCATCCTCTCAGTTACTAGTTAATTTGAAGTCAAATTCATATTCATTGAGATCAATATTGAAATTAAAGCAAGGCTAGGGATCATAACTTTAATCATGCGATTTTTTCAACACTGAATCCCATTGGCTAGACATACAGTAGCTGGACCACCAGTGTGGCAAGATGAAAACATCTGATAATGTGACTCTAAACACCCTACAACAGCCTTTTTCAAAGGCTTCAGTCCAGGTTTACAGGGTACCTTAAAATACTATGCTCCCTAGTTGCTGCACCTGTGCAGGGAATGTCGGTAACTTAATGTAAGCACCTCAGATATCTGTTGCTGCTACTGTTGAAATTTCACAGTACTGAAATAAAATATTGAATATTTATTGAAGCAAAAACCAATATCAGTGAAAAATGTATTCTATTAAAATTTGTATGGCTCACAAATAAAATAAATTGATTAATTTACTAGATAAAGTACAGACAAATTATTATTGTGATTTTTTTTTTTACAGATCACAAGCCTCTACAGTATAATAATAAGAATTTAATAATGAAATATATTTTAAGTAAAAAAAAAAATTATATTAATTATACATTCTTATTATTATATTAATAATATGGCTTTCTTTATATTAATGATAATAAATATATAAATCATTGTCAAGTTCCAATTTCTGCACTCCAGCAAGGCACAATGATGAATTCCCTGTGCAGTTCACGTCGCAGGGAGTCACTTGCTGATCGAATCGCAGCTAAAGTGTTAGTCTTGTTATTTGTATGCTTTTTTGGCAAATAGTCATGGATTAAAGCATTTTTTTAATGTGCTGTTACAGAAATAAAATCAACTGGTTTTACATCAAACCACAAGATTATGGATTTTTAATTTTTTTGCTTTAAAACCACACCCTCAATTTTTCATTACATATACAGTACCATTTATCATATATTGAGACTAGTCATGTTCCCCATTGTTTTCTTCCGAATTTAATCATGGGCATTTCCCACTCATCAAGCATCTACCCACCCCAACTAACAAGTTTTTACCACTCTGTCACTATATATTGTTGTTCTGTTGAATGTAGAATTAACATTTCTGTCTCTGATTGTTGAAGTGTTTCTGGTCAGTGGGTCAAAACATTTATATTGTAGTACATTACAACACCCTCTTTAACACTCCAGAAATGTGTTCTGCCTCATTTCTGGGTCGTCTTGGGGGGAAAACCAACCTAAATGTGATGCTAAATCAGATACTGATCTGTAGTGTCATTATTCCTGTACTCTGCTTTATCATCTTGTCATATTCAGGCACTGTAGATAATGAAACTTTAGCAAACCTATTTAGAATGATCACAGTAGGCTCAATATAATGGTCACTTCACTTAGCATTACACAAAGGCTAACAAGCACATGAATGATGATGAGGACATGCCTGTGCCACAGTTTTAGTTTAGCGGATGCAACTTATAGAGGCGAGCACATGGCAGGGGTTAATTAGGCTGCTTTTAGGTGAAGAAATGGAGGATGTCTACAGGACAGCAGGGTTTATGACTAATTGGGCTTTTTAAAAATACTCTGTCAAGATCTTGTTCTACAGACAATAATCATAACAAATGCAAAGATAGAGCATCTATGTTGTTGAGAACCATTTCTACTGTAAAATGTGTAACAAAAATTGTAAGAGGAAAAGGGGGATTATGGAATGGATACTGTATGTACATCAAAAATATACATACAGTACTTTGCTAAAATCTTGTGCCACTTCTTGTACAGGCCGCAAAGTGCCTAAAGATACAAAGGCAAAAAAAATTGGTTGTTTATGTAACAACCACAGCAGCAACCTCATTTTCCCTCTCATCTGTCCAACCACTTAGTGTTTAGCATCACCAGTATACAAATCACCGGCCTGATTATCTGTCATCATCTGCAGCTGTTTTTTACTGATTCATGCCTTAGTTAGATGTTGGCTTCATAAACAAAAACATTCCTCTGAAACTGCTACGGTACAAGCACTAAAAATGAAAGCCAAAAACTTGCCATAAAAAAGTGTCAAAAAGTCAGAGCCTCAGAGCCTGAAGCCAGAAGAATTATTCCTCAAGATTACATAAAAAAAATTCAAGAAAGCTCACTCACTGGAAGGCAAATATGTATAAATGATGGGATGGTCATTACTTTTGCACAGTACCTTTGTAGCTTTGTTCTCATTGAAAAACTAACTAAAAAAAAGAAAAGATTTCCTCTCTCTCTCTCTCTCTCTCTCTCTCTCTCTCTTTTTACCAATGCCAGAATATAGCATGAATATGGCTAGTTCAAGACTAGTTTAGTCTATTACAAGACTGAATGTTGTAGAATTTGTAAAATAAATACAAAAAAAGTGTAACTTTTGAACAGATCATAAGTTCAATCTTTTGAAGTCCATAGATGCTGTCATTAAAACTATAAAGGACAAACCAAATGCTACGGCCTATTTACTAATAGTAACAGACTTTTGAACTTTGCTGGAAATTTTGCTGAAATCTGGCAACCCTTTCTATATAAATTATTTTTGGATAAAGGTACATGGAAAATGGATTCAAATGACCTGCTAGACTTTTTGCTGTCTATATGTTCTTCAGTTCTAACTGCTTAATAATGTACATAATTACTTTTAAGACAATCCATCTTCAGATTTGCTTTTTATATGATTTTAACATTCTTTTTTCCACCTGTCACCCTTGTTTGGGGGGATTTGTTTGTATTTCTTGTTAGCACTGTAATAAGAAATTAGTTGTAAGTTTTGCTAATGTGTTCAGCAATAAATAAGATAAAACTTTTATACTACTAGAGCTTTGGGCACATGCATGGTCAGGAGTTAAACTTAATATAATAATAATGTATGCACATCTTTATGCACATGAATAACTTTCAGAAATCACATTTGATGTGTAGAAATGCATTGTTGATGTACTGTATCAGACCCCAGTTCATGGACAGGTCACTGAAGGCAGTGCTTGCTTCCTCTCTAAAAATAATCTACCAAACCTTTTGGGACACTAAGCTATATGCTCCTGTGACCCAGTTCTGAGGTTGCTACAGTATCTGCAGAATTATAAGTATTTAATACTGTACAACAGTAGAGCTCACTGAATAGATGCTGAATGTTAAAAAGGAATGGTGCATTATTATGACACACTTATTGCCATCTATTGGGCATTTTGATAACAGCATGCTGCACATTAATTTTATGGCAACTAACTCGATGCAAAACAAATTCCTTATGTCAATATTCAACTTGCATATTACTTTATATTATTATTTTATTTTGTACATGATTATATTTCTAATGGGAGACCAGTGGCATTTTTAATGGGAGACCAGTGGAATAGGGTCTATCAAAGATTCAAAATATATTCCAAATGTCCAAAACATATTATAAATTTAATATTATCAATAGAAATTTAAGTAACTAAGTAACAGACTGTACTTCAAAAGTGTAAGTGCATACCTGAGAGGGTCCCCTTTTAAGCATTAAAAGAACAAGTGTTATTAAAAGGTCAGAGTGAATGTTTTTTTGCATGATTATTTCCCAAATTGATTCTGTATACTACAAAAACATAATATCTACATTGGTTTTGGATTTTTTTTTTCCTTTTTAGCAAACCAACTTCTAAAACTTTTTCATACTTAGTTTATATACAGTACACTCACCCACCACTTCATAAGGTAGAAATGCAACTTGCTTTTACACCTGATCGTTAACGCAAATATCTAATCAGCCAATCCCATACCAACAACTCAATGCATTTAGGAATGTACACACTGTCAAGACAAACTGCGGTAGTTCACATCGACCATCAGAATGGAAAAGAAAGGTGATTTAAGTGACTTTGAACATGGTTGTTTTTGCCAGTCAGGCTGGTCTGAGTATTTCTGAAACTGTTGATCTACTGGGATGTTTTCACACCACCATCTCTAGGGTTTTTAGAGAATGGGATGAAAAAAAGAAAATATCCAGCGAGCAGGAGAAAATGCCTTATTGATGCCAGACGGCAGAGGAGAATGGCCAGACTGGTCAAGCTAACAGAATTCCAACAGTAACTCAAATACCATCTCGCTACAACCAAGGTATGCTAAAAAGCATTTCTAAATGCACAACACGAACCTTGAAGCAGATGACAGCAGAACAGCAGAAGACCATACACTTCCACATACAACTTGCCACTCTTGTCAGCTAACAACAAGAAACTGAGGCTACAATTCGCATGGGCTCACCAAAATTAGACAAGTTGACTGGTTTAATGATTCTCGATTTCTGCTGCAACATTTGGATGGTAGAGTCAGAATTTGACATAAACAACATGAAAGCATGGATCCACCTTGCCTTGTTTCAATGGTTCAGGCTGCTGGTGGTGGTGTAATGTTATGGGGGGATTTTTTGCACACTTTGGGTCCCTTAGTTCCAGCTGAGCATCATTTAAATGCCACAGTATCTCTTTATGACCACAGGATAACATCCCACAAATCACCCCAAACTGGTCTTATGAACATGATAATGGGTTAATTGTACTCAAATGGCCTGGACAGTTACCAGATCTAAATCATGAATATGAAGCTGACAAATCTGCAGAAACTGCATAAGGCTATCATGTCAATATGGACCAAAATCTAAAAGGAATGTTTTCAGGACCTTGTTGAATCTATGCCATGGCAGTTTTTAAGGCAAAAGGGATGCAATCCGGCATCTAATAAACTAACAAGGTGTACAGTACCTAATGAAGTAGCCAGTGAGTGTTTTTATTTTTTCATTTTTTATAATGGACAAAAGTAAAAGGTATGTTGTGTTAGTAAAAGACTCAGCAAAAATATCATTTAAAAGAATGCACTCAAAGTGCTGTTACATGCAGAACACCAGATGTGTTAGCACTAGTCCATGCATTTCAGACATGAAGTCCATGCCAGCTTGCCATTATTGCTTTAAATGAGAAAAGATTTCCTTAGTTTGCTCAGACTTTTGGACCTTATTGTAATTTATAAGCCTTTTAAATGAAACCCAATGCTGTTAGCTATTTAGTAAATGTAAAACTTGGTATATTTCCATCTTTGCAGTTTTATCTATCTGGGCATTGAGTGCATACTGTACATCTGCGCTGATGGCAGAAATGAGGTACGCAAAGTCTGAATGGTCTGCTCTATTCAGATCACAGATAGCAGATGCCAGATACAAATGTATTGTACTGTGGGTTAAAACCCTATAAAGCCATATTCGAGGTTTCATGGCATTTAAAATCATGGGCCTTCCAGGACTATGTGCAACTAGCTATATCTAGCTCTTATGCTGCATTTCAATTCTGGGCTCAATTATAAGGTGTTGTGAGAAATATGAATATGGTCTTATCAAGATTAGGTTAGGGATGTCTTCTGGCAAACATGGATGAGTGTGGACTGGCACTGAGGAATCATTAATTTGATCTTTGGTCTGGAATGAGTTGCTGAATAAAGAGGATACAAAGGAAAGGTTTACATAATGTGGACTTTAGTTCAAAAATAAAATGGAAATAAATAATCCAATTGGTATTGGATTTGGCTGCATAGTGGCTTTCAAACTACACCTTTAAAGATATTAAATGATTGGTGTTGTGTAATCTTAAGGGTTAATTGTGTGGATTAGTTTCAGCTGCATTAGATACTCCTGACCTGCCATGAATTTTAATTCACATAGACGCTTCTTTACAATCACAATGTAAGATAGTTCCCTCCACAGAAAATGATGAGGTGAAGCCATTGAGGTCACATCTCACACATATAAAAACTACACCAAATTAGCTACACAATGACAAAGCATCTGTCATCATAGCTATAATGGGGAGGTACAGTACTTGTTGCAACTATGCCACACTTCAGCACCTGTTTGGAATTTTCCCTCCTCCACTTCACATTTTTTCAGCGCGTCATACCGATTTGGACTAACGCGAGTTCATGGTGTTAATCTGCAGGGCGACACAAATGGTTCCCACCTGCATACTCTTTGCCTGCAACCCCCCCCCAGTAACATGGGCATTTCTTTTTGCTTTCCATGATTGGGGCACCTGTCTGCCTGTCTGTTAACATACTTGACTCTTAACTTAAACGATGTTCAAGCAACTGGTTTAATTTACATCCAGAGGTGGAAAGAAGAACACTCAGTCCCTCAGAACTTACCAATGGAAATCAGAAGTGCTCATTACCAATGGAAGAATGGGTGTGGCTGGAACAACATGCTTGTATAACTCAGTTAGTTGCAAACTGTGGCCCTCGGAATACACCAAAGTGTTCACCAATCGGAGGAGATTAAGTGACCGGCTTTGCACGCATCACTAGAGAAAGATCTCATATCCCCTTTGCAGTGACGTGATAGGACTGCACTGTGAACCAACAAAATTAAATTGGGACGAAATAGCTCCAAAACAAAAACAAAACAAAAAAAGACAAAGCCTTTGTGTGAGGCTTGTTGACATGCCCGAACAGAGGTCTGGATGTCTAATTGTAGCAGAGAGATTGCATGCTCGGAGCCTGACATTGATCGATGAAACACAGGTGCCATGAGTCACTCGGCCAGGTACAGTAAATCATCTGCAAAAATCTATGAAAGCCAATTATAGATGCTCACACATGACAAACACTTCAATGTCAGCGGACATTCAGGTGAACTACACCATCTGTAATTGCTTGGAAAAAGGGAGATGAAGCGCTGAACAAATCACATACAACATGTAGCGCCTATACTGTGAGCAAATAAACTGTATGGATGATGTACTGTTGCTAGAATGCTACAGAAGCAGTCTGAAATGCTTTCATATTTTACTGTCATAGCAGAAAGCAAATACCGTATATAGTAAGTACAAATGAAAATAGGAAATTATGTATTATCAGACTTTTATGTATAAGAAGAATTTTGGTGCATGTGTAATTGTGTAGGTTACGATATTCCTTAGTTCAATTTCATATTTTTCGGATTTGTGTATGATATTGCAATGGCCATTGCTCTCTTCAGATCAAGGCTGGAGATCAGAGCAAACATTACTATTACCATTATTACGGTAACACAAGGAAATGCTCACAAAAATGTATATGTTATATCAAAGCAAATTACCTCATTCGAAATAATTGAAACTTAAATTATTCATTACACAGGTCAAAAACATTTATAGGAAATAATTATTACAAAATATAAAATAAAAATAAAACAAATTAACCTGCACTTTACCTTTGAGAAGAATTGTGACTGGAGTAAGATGAGAGAGAGGAGAGGAAGAGGAGGGGGCTACCATGTAGGACGATTTTCACATGCACATGTGAGCGCACAAACACACACACACACACACACACACACTAACAGCATCACTGCTCTCTGACGGTGTCTCTATCGGCAAATTTCTTTAACAAGGAACCTCTCTAATAACACTTGATTTTGCCTCCTTTTGAGGATTTCACGGAAATGACATTGCATTGTTGTAAACAGATTTATCTCCCACACTGCTACAGCCTTTTTAACCTTTTTCTTCTCTGAGGCCGTTGTTACAGTACAGTTACTAAAGAACAGTCACTACACTTGCACCCAAAATAAAAATAAAAAGTCGTGGTTGAGTCGTGGTGTGCATCTTTTTCTTTTGTTTTGAAAATTGCAGAACTGTGAGGCCCCTTTGCAGATCAAGCAGGAAGGCGCACTGAGAGTGAGCATGGCAGACGATTACCCATAATCCCACAGCGCGTAAGAGAGAGAATAACCATTGGCTTAGTTGTGATCAGGTGGCATACAAAGTCCATGCGTACTACTAGTATTTCAAGACCTTGCTCGTTCATCAAGATAAAAATTATTTTTAAATGTTGCTTGTCTTGCAAAACACTCGCAGAAGATAATCCAAGGTTCCAGTCTATATACAGTATATAGATCTGATTGGTCAAAAGGTATCACTATACAAGGCTGCATTCAAGTCAAACTGGGAGTACTTATGAGTAAAAACTCCTGTAATGCACATGTGGTGTTCATGCATGACTAGGTGTACAGTTTCTACAAACAGATGCGTTGTTGTTCATTTGCTGAATGTTTACAGGAATAACTTTGGGGTCTCTGATTCACCTCAGTCGGTATTTTTATTATTATTATAGAGGAAATTTAAGGTGGTTTGGACATGTTCAGAGGAGGGATTATGAATATATTGGTAGAAGGATGCTCCCAGGCAGGAGGTCGAGAGGAAGACCAAAGAGGATAGTTAGGGATGCAGTGAGAGAGGACAGTTGTTGAGTGAGTTAGTTGTTGTGAGAGTAGAGGATCCAGAGGATAGTGTTCTGTAAAAAAGGGAACACTAAAAGGAGGTAGATGATTCGCTGCCATGTCTCCTGAAAGGAAACAGCCGAAACACAAAGAAGATAGAGGATATGTGTCATAATATTAAAATAATAATAATAAACACTGAAACATGCTCTTACATTAAAATATTCCACTTAGGGGGGAAATGGCCCTCTGTCTTGCATTGCATTGCATTACACTATTCTGTTTTGGATTGTTTTACTATAATAGCACCCTGTTTATGTTTTATTCCTTTACTTAAAACATAATACATGCATGTGTAATAATTAATGACAAGAATACCAAATATAGCTTTCGAGAGTATACTGTACACACAATCACATACTATATACTGTATATATTACTAATCAATAATAAAGTTTTAAATATTCTAATTGTATTGTTTTTGAGATTTGTTGAAAGCTGGAACCAAGAAAACTTTAAAATACACTGTTCTTTTCTGGTTGGTTATGTACTGTATGCCATGTCACACAATAACATGGTACACGCACAAACATTTTAGGAGACCATCTATTTATTTATTTATTTATTTATTCACTCACTCGATTGATTAATTGATTGGTTGGTTGATTGATTAATTAATTGATTAAAAATGATGACAATGTGCCTGTGGAAAGATGTGGAGCCACATGAAATGACATTGATATCAACCAATAGCTGGTTAAGAAAATAACGTCTTCCATAGTTAATGTACTGAACATGCAGTGAAATTATTTAGTCATCATTGTGACCACTGCCATTAGGATTCAAGATTCTTTCAATATTCTTGTCACTGTACTAATTGTACACGGTGGTGTAGTGGTTAGCACTGTCGCCTTGCACCTCCAGGGTCCGGATTTGATTTTGATTCCCGTCTCTGTGTGCATGGAGTTTCCATGTTCTCCCCGTGCTTGGTGGGTTTCCTCCGGATACTCAAGTTTCCTCCCAAAGACCTGCAGATTAGGCTAATTGGCGTTCCCAAATTGCATATAGTGTGTGAATAAGTGTGTGCCTTGCAGTGGATTGGCACCCTGTCCAGGGTATACTCCGCCTTGTGCCCTAAACTCCACGCAACCCTGAATACAGGATGAAGCAGTATAGACAGTGAATGAGTAAGTGTCCGTATTGTCACAACTAAAGAAAAATTAAAGGACCTATTAAGCTAAATACAATTTTTTTTTGCAGTTTTTCCACATTTGTGTTGGCCAGGGCTTAACCAAGCCAATTAGATTTTCCTCCAATGTGACCTAATATAAAAAGATACCCGCCCCCAGCTTGTTGCTCAGCTCTGGCCAGTTTTGTTTGGAAGAGGAATGAAACAATGTGAAGTATCAAACAATGCATTATCTGAAGGATATTTCAGCTGGAGAATTAATAAATACACCTTAGGGGAACCCCTGAGACGTATGTTAACTTAAAGACACAGAAAGTTCCATTGCGTCCTGTATAGTGCATTATACACTACAGGTAAACAAGGGTGCTAAATCAAGCTAATATAACTAGACATATATCTTATGATAGAGCACCTAATTTAGATGCTGTTTTCAGAAAAAAAATAGATACTGTACACACAGTATATCCAAGGAAAAATGTTGTGTTTGTTGTATGGTGCATGATGTTGCTTCACTGAAGGACAAAAAGTTAGTGTGTTTGTGTTTGAAGTGAGTGCATCAAACAGCCACAAGGAGGAAGCACATCTACAGATCCAACGCTCCTCTGCAACAGTACATGCTGTGTACTGTTGTGTACATGCTGTGTACTGTACATGCTACATATTGGATTCCTCATGCTGCCCAGAACCAAGAGGAATAGTTTACACCATGCACATACTGTACAGTATATATATTTTACTAGTTTTCTGTGATGTTATGGAATCACAAATAAATTACAAGTTCTAAGTCTGATGGATTGTAATGTAGATTGCATGTGTATACTGTACACAGCCTGAGAGAACAAACCATCTGTGTCACATTCAAATCATATTCAGACTTGTATTCAGACTAAGATGTGACAAATCGTGACCCGGGGTCATGTTTACCTTGTCTTTTTTACACCAGATGGCAGTAAATTTCAAGAGATAGCCTATTAAAATGTCGTTCATGCATGATTGTTGCATTCACCCTTGAACAGCACAAGGCGACATTCCGTGTACAAAGTAAACAAGTGCATTATTTAGTCAATGCTTCGACATCGAAACATGGTGTCCTTGCTATCTCAAAAACAACAACTCCTTTACAGATTTTTTTAACAACTCTAGAATATTAATTTATCCCTTCATTTTCTCTAAACTGATTTATCGTGATCAGAATGGATCCAAGGCCTTACCCAGGAACACTGGGAACTAGGAAGAAAATGCACTATGATGACAGTTACAATTTTAAAATAATGCGAGAAACCAGGTTGGTTTCTATTTTGTGCATTTCCATAGGACCATGATTTCTTGCATGCCCATGCACACCCAGGCTGTGAGATCTGCACCCACATCCTGACAACTCTTTCTTTCAGGTGGTTAAAGATTGAAGGAATAGCTTAAGGTACCGTAGGAACAGAGGACATTCTGTAACTGATTTATCCTAATCAGGATTTCACGGAAACACTGGGCACTAGGCAGGAAATTCATAATGATAGGGTTTATTTTTTTGTTGTTGTTGAATGTTGCTTGGATTAAAATGATGCAAGAAACCAGGTTGGTTTCTATTTTGTACATTTCCGTACAGGAGGACCATGATTCCTTGCATGCACATGCACACCCAGGCTGTGAGATGTGCACCCACATCCTGACAACTCTTTCTTCCAGGTGGTTAAAGATTGAGGGAAGGTACAGTAGGAATAAAGGGCATGTTCAATGGAGTGAAGAAATGCAAAATGGATTATTTTTAATGTAGAGTTGTTGGAGTAAATAAAGGCGTTCCCCAGAATGTATGATCATTGAGCCCTTCATTTGACTGTTGTAGAGAGGGTGCATTCTCTCTTTCTCGCGCGCGCTCGCTCCCCCTCCTTTTTCTTTATCTCTCTCCCTCCTCCCTCTCGCTCTCTCTCTTATTGTTCCACAGTCTCTCTCTCTCTCTCTCTCTCACACGCACACACATCAGGGATTTTCTTCCTCTACAGTAAAATCCTTGCACTGACAATGTGGACACCGGGCAGGAATATTGAACCCGTTTCCGGCTTTGTTTGATCCGCGCGTGCCACTCGGAAAAGGTAAGAACGCGACCTAACAACACTCCTCTTCATTTCCTTCTATCTTGCCCGAGCACTGCGCTTTCATGAGCCCAGTGCAAACGCGTGCGACTTCAGAAGCTGTTTTGCCCCGTAAGGTGATCTGCTTTACGCATATCACAATGCAATGTGTAACTTTGAAGCGAGAGACCTTTTTTTCTGGCGTGAGCAGGAATTTCTCTAACAGGTCGTGCAGCTTCATCATCATCATCATCATCATCACGAAGGGATAAGCCGCGCGTGTGGTCGGGAAGCCCACGCCAAGCTGCACGTTCAGCTGAGCTCGAGCTCCGCTCCGATCTCCTCGCGCACGCGTGCCGCACAAAGCGCGAGCTCAAAGGGATGTTAGGAGATTTCGAGCGCGCGACATAATCTATACTGTTACATGAACTAGCATTTACAGTGTCTGATTATTTTTTCTTTATTATTATTATTATTATTATAGCCACAACTAATATTAGCTCAAGTCGGAACGTCAGTATCTGTCAAGTTTTATCTAGGCACACTATCCGTGTTGTCGATGTTAACGCAACGCTTCAGACATGAAGGTTAACGCTGAGACTGTGAATCACTGAGTCATTCCGAGTCTGAGTCGATTCTAACGAACAAACGAACAAACAAATAAACAAACAGACGACTTGGCAAGAGGCAGATCCTAAGAGATGTCTCAAGTGAACATATGTGGGGCATATGGGACAGCTTACTACTGAACTGAATTTTATCCACAATTTGACGAAAGTTTGAATCCGAAATACACAAACATGCTTAGAGCAGAAGACATTTGAGTAAGCTGAAGAGTCGATTAACCTTTTGGATAGTAGCCCAGGGTTGGTTTATAAACTAACGACAAGTAAAAAAAAATAAATAAATAAATAAAATAATAATATTCAATTCAATTAAATAAAATTGTATTTGTATAGCGCTTTTAACAATTGTTATTGTCGCAAAGCAGCTTTACACAATCAATAGAAATTATTATGTTAATGAATTTGACACTGCAGGTTTGTGATTTCAATTTGTTATTTGTGATTAGTTTAAGTGAATCATCTTAAGCAATTCGTGAATTGTTCCATCACCATTAGAGTACACAAGTGTCAAGAAAATAGCTGTGTGTGTGTGTGTGTGTGTGTGTGTGCGCGCGTGTAAGGGAGAGAGAGATTAGTTGTATTTCATACAACTAATTAGATTATACTCAACTGATTAGCAGTATGGAAAAACAATCATTTTTAATTGTCTAAAGATACAAATTTGTCATTGCAAGTTTCTACTCACCTCACTAGTCCTCATCACCCTTATTTGGGCCAAGAACCACATTTGGTGGATATATGCCAGGAGCAGTACCTCAAGTAAAAAAGAAAAGAAAGAAATAGAAAAAACATGTATTTGTAGTTTATTTTTGAATTATTGCATATAAATGTGTCATTAACTTTATTAATTGTTTCTGGTATATATATATATGTATATATATATATATCCATTCCTCTAAGAACCTCTATAGTCCAGCTAGGGACTGTGAAGGCCAGTGGTGATTACCATTGTATTTATTCTCATTTTACGACCATGGTAGGACCTCCGGTCAACATTCATACACGCATTCACACACTACAGGCAATTTGGGAATGCCAATTAGCCTAATCTGCATGTCTTTGGAGTGTGGGAATAAATCAGAGTGTATATAAATTAGGCACTTATTGGAAAAAGTATTACCCTAGACAGGTGAAGAACCATATATGGTTACTTCGCTAAACTCCATTTGCAACATAAAAATAACAACAATTAAAAAGTTTTAAATTCAGAAAAAGGAAGAAGTTTGGGGAAAAGTCTTAAAAATTTTTATTTTCAAGTATTTTAATGAATGCCTTATAATGGGTTAAGTGAATCAAACCAAGTCAAACTAAGGGATTCATAAATTGTCCATTTCCTTACATACAGTACATTGTGTATGAGTGTATATATGTGTACCGTATGTGTTTGTGTGTATGAGTGTCTTTGTGTTCCACAAGAATAGGAATTTCTGACCCTTTTGACCTTCTGGATATATGTGCCTGGTTCCCAGGATATAAAAAAAAATGAAGAAAAGAAAATACATAAAGGAGCCAAAGGTTTAATTTGTGGTTACTGGGGTCAAAGGTTAGGCTTAGATTGAGGTGTAGCCATATAATTAATGAGTATTTTCCTGGAAGGTCATCACAATGATAGTAAGACTGTGTTTATTTAAGAGAGAATGTGTGAGAGATATTGTCCATTACATGTGAAGACCTAATTATAAGTAACTACTCGTTAGGTTGCTTAATTAATCAGAATGGCAAGAAAAAAGTGATTTAATGCAAAACATATTGAAAACCTATTATTTTAAAATTGGTCAAATTCTGAAGTGTTTAAATATGGTTTTGATAAAAGTGGTGAGTTATAAACTAAAGCTAGTGGTTTATATCGCCATAACATTTGAGAAAAAAAAAAAAAAACCTTGTGTTGCACTAGACTATGGTTTCCTTGGGTGATTCGGCAGCAGAATTCAAACATTTAATAGTCTGCACTGCTTAAATTAGCCTTACAATTAACAACTGAGTCATTAATAATAACACAGCCACATTGTATTTAACGTGGGACCAGAGCAAGCCGCAAGACAATAAGTTAATGAAAAACAATGCAAGCTTTATTTGTTCTTCTGTTAGTTTTCAAATTGTCCATCACTACTACAAACATCAACAGATGTCCCAAGTGGGCAGTTGGTCATTGAAGCATTACTCATTAATCCTGATAACGGGATAACGCTCCACTGGCTTTTTAATTGATTACTCAGACAATACCGTCATTCTTAAAATAAGAGAGCCGATTTGAAGCTAAACTGATAAGGAACACTGAGGAAGCACATTTTTTGGCATGAACTCATTGAAGTAATCTGAAGTGTCTTGTAACGTTTAATGTTAGTCAGCAATTTTAGCTCGGAGGCTATTGCCTTCCCGTGATTACACATGTAGGAAAATTGTGTATCAGCCGTTTTCTTAAGCAGGCTAAGAGCATATTTTTGCCTGAGCTGAAACGAACAGCTTGCTATATTAACTACACAGAACGGTAAATTTGTTTCATCATGACTTAAATGAAGTTCAACATAAACAATTGGTTCTAGATTTTGACAAGGATATCTAGCTAGTTTCATCAATACACTGGGAGGTACTACTGTAGCAGCTACTTTCTTTTGTACAACAAAATTTTAGGAGTTTCCAACTAATTAAGATACTAAACAGTTTACTGATTTACTTTTTTTTTAGATAGATTTTATTTGTAATTAGCATTTTGATGGAAATCAATCACGGATGTAGCTTCAAATGGCAGCTAATGTAAGCGAAACGAAGTAAAGCCTTTATGTCCATCTTTTTGATATATTACAGATTCACTGGATATTTATAATGAAAGATTATCCTTGCATACCTGGGGCTCTTTGGAACCTAAACGCCTTTTTAAAACTTGTGAAATTTTGTGAATTTTTTTAAACTAGCATGTTGTTTTGCTTCTTGTTATTCATGCTATTTGGTAACACATCAGTTTTACTCCATCGATTTAAATTCTGTTTGTTAATTCATGCATGTTTAAAAAAAAAAAAAAAGATGATGATGATGATGATGATGCAGTGTGTGTCTAGATGAAGAAAAAGCACTTTGTGTGAATGGTGTCTTCTCTGCAGGGGTATTTTCAAAGATAACTGCTCTCGCTGTTGTTTGACTCTGGTGGCTTTTTCTATTAAATATTGTGATTGCAGATTCATCCTGGGTCATGCAATAGACTAGAGAGTGAGGAAGGCTCTTGCGAGTTGAGATCAGGGTTAGATTTGTTCTTACATTTTCATTTTTCATTACTTTACATTTGTCTCACGGTACATGAAAACAAGAAAACATGTAAAAGTTGCCTACATTTTTTTTTTTGATTAAGTCATGTGTTGAGTTTCAGAAAATATTCATTTGCATTCTGGTGAGTTATAAACTCATTCTTGTGCTGAAGGTACAACAGAGCTGGGGCAAATCACATTAGCCATGGCATCAGATTAAAAGCCTTCTTTCATAAAACACAGATTGTTTCCCATGGGGGGATTAATTTTACTGTTATTAATTATGTGACAAAAGGCAGCGAAACGGCTAATACTTGGGTGGTGCCATGGAGGGGCTTGGGGGGTGCTGTGACTACCCCTAGGATAGCCCAGCTCCCCCGGCCCCACTTAGCTCTCCCAAAAAGAGTCTGTGGTTTGTTTAGAATTTTTAACATATGACTTTTTGACTAAAAACATGAAGCCAACTCAAGTTATCTGATTCACCCAATATATGCAAAAAAAATTTTTTTAAATAATTTTTGCCACTTAGCATTAGGCATACCATAGTGTGTCATTTTTCACATTATTTTGTTTTGATCCTGTCTAAGGGTAAGCACATGGTTTGCCCCCTAGGTTGCCTGTTACAAAGTTAATGCGTTTGCAAGTCCACAAACCCTTGTGTGCGGCTTGCTGCTGGTGCTCAAACCCTGCTCGTGTAAAATATAGCTAAATTATTTTTAGAGGTGTGTTCACGTAGGCAGGTTTGTGAACCTTACATTTATATCTCATAAGCTGAATATCTCACCTTGTTTATCACAGAATGGCATTTTAACTGGCGCGGAGTGAGTACTGTGTACATGCATGTGCGTGTGTGTCATGGGTGTTGCAATAGAAATTAAACTGTGGTAACTGTTACAGTACATTAACTGGAACCCCTATGTGTTAGAGCAAAAGAAAGTCTCTGGTGCTGCCCTTTATTATGGAATCCAATGTCAGAAGTTATTTTACAGGTAGAATTTTATTTTTTAGGTGAACAAACACTGTAGATTTAATCAACATAAATTAGAGTAATAGTATTTACCTTAAATTAATTTAAAGAATTTACCTAAGGAGCAATCCTTGGGCTTTGGTGACTGTGATAAAATACTCGGCCACTGAAGTGCCCGTTCCAAACCTTGAGAAGTGGGCGGTTTGAGGCAGAAAGGGCATCCGGCATAAAATCTGTGCCAATAACTTGCGGATCGAATGATCCAATGTGATGACCTTGAGGAAGGTT
The DNA here is from genome assembly GCA_028565275.1 of Leiocassis micropogon. Taxonomy (NCBI): domain Eukaryota; kingdom Metazoa; phylum Chordata; class Actinopteri; order Siluriformes; family Bagridae; genus Leiocassis; species Leiocassis micropogon. The sequence continues at coordinate 18,341,117 of JAOVVA010000001.1, forward strand.
ACAGTACATAAGGACCTGTATTATAGGTGCTCCAAGTAAACTGTTAAAACATGTGCACTTGTTCATATGGTGACGTGTTCTGTGAGGAAATATTTAGCATTTTTAAAAGGAGGTAAAGCTGTAAATAGGTTAAAGTCCAACACGGTGAAGTCTGCAGCTTTTTTTTCTTTTCTTTTTTCTTTAAAGGGGACTTGTATAAAAATGCTATTGTATGGTATTTTAATATAAAAAAAACATTTATGCATCAAATTTGCTTTTCCATTTTGGAAAGGCTGCAATAGGAAAATAATCAGCTTTGTCACATGATCTTGTTGTCACATGTGTTGACACAAAGTTTACCCGTCCGAAGATTTCGTTAAGTTGTGTATGGCAGATACTATGTCAGCTTTATGTTTACCAGTTGCAGTGATTTCTGACAGAAATGGTAAAAACAGCGACGTCTAGCAGTTATCACGTTCGTCATTGAAGAGCTTTTGGAGTAAAAACGCATGTCCAGTAACAGATGAATGTGATTAGTTTAAATTAGCATTTTCTTTTTCCTAATTTTTTTGCAGTTCAAAGCAGAGCGAGCTTAGATTCTAGAATGTTCTTTGATATCAAAGGGAACTCTGAAAAGATATCGATCATTTGCCTAACCAGTGGTATCAACGGCTGCAACGAGACATCCAGGATTAGAATCTGAGAACTGTATAGAGTGCATTATATACCCCTGTGTGTGCCTGTAAGGTGCGTCTTATTTCTCTTTAACCATAGCATTTACGAGAAATAATATGGTTGCATTTCATTAACCGCACCTTCCCTGAAGCACCATGCTGATTATAAAATATCGCTTTCAATCGGACAAAAATAGCCATTGCATAGCCATATTTGATCCTTGCAGTGTTCGCTGTATTACATTATATTAAAGCAAGAAAGTTCATTGTCACATATTGCAATGATTTGGCCCAAAAACACAATAACTGAAGAGAGCTACGTGACCCTTCTGCTGTTGGTCAAGAACATACACACACACACGCACACATACACACACCAAAAACCCCACCCATGTAACATAATATAGGGTACAGTGATTGACGAGATGGCCAAATTAAAGAAATGATTAGCTTTTAAATCCTTACCCTACTCCAACATAATTAGACTGAGCTTCCCAGAAGCACCACAGAACAATCTTCAGACAAAGCACAATAACATACTGCACCCTAATCGCCAATGATCTTAACCATGTAGTCAGCTTAGAAACCTGCATATACCTCATTACAGAGTCAACTCACAACATAGAGATGCTTATAAAGTCAAATTATGCAAGACTGTTGGGTAAATTCACGGACACTCACACACCTATGCACAGACAAAAAAAAAAAACACAAGTATTTACAAAATCGAGAATTTTGACACACCAGTTTTCCACTAGTGCTTCCTCATATGATACTTCCTCCTGCTAAATAGATCTTTGTGTTTTCCTATGGAGGTCATTTATAGAAATGGCACAGTGCACTCTATCTTGTTGACAGACGGCACATTCCTGATTTTTTTTTAGTTTGTTTTGGCAGCACCTTTCCTCTGTGAGCCATTGTGTAAACGCTGGACATTGTGACCTTTGTGTGATCAGATGAATAAGCTGGGACTTTATTTCTAGGCACCATGCCTACTAAGTCATTTTTGCAGGCCAAATCAAACAAAAAAACATTTCAGGCAGATACACAAAAGGTTTGGTAATGCCGATTTTCTTATACTTATGTGTAGGTATACGGTGCACGGGCAAAAAAAAAAAAGTTGCATACTCGCACTACTATTTTGTTAGACCTTCTTTAGTTCCATAGTCGAAATCTGGCCTTAAAGACTTGCCAACACATCTTAATGACTTTCATTGGTGATCAATGTGTTTACCTGGTCATTCAGAACATGCAGGTTGTCAGCTGATTTTATTTTATTGCCACATAACGAGTCTAGACTTGACCAACTGAAACAACCGAGATCATAACACTGCCTCCAGATGCTTGTGCATTGAGCACTATGCATGATATTTGCTTATTTAAATATAATTGGTGACTTTGCATTTAATGATGCCAATGAAATTCTGTCTAAGGAAACATTCACAGAGAGGTTAAAAGATGTAAAAAAAAATGACTAATATTCCCATTCGTTACAGCTCTGTTTCTTCTGCTTCACCTTCGACAATGCTTTGTACTGTTATTCTAGAAATGGCAGAAAGATCGATTCAGTGATGTATCGTGATACTTTTCCGACTCCAAAAAATATTTTTAATAATAATAATTTATTTCAGATATTTGTGGTGCTAAAACGACCCCGTTCCTCTATGATCCCATAGGTGGTGTGCTCTAAACTATTCACATGTCAGCAGGCAGCAATGACTTTTGTGGTAGGAGCAAATTATTTGAAATGGTTGTTTAGAATTTTAACAAAATCTGAGAAGAAATTTAATATTGAATTGGTATATCTATAAAATCATGATACGTGTAGAATTGAATTGACACCAAAGTATCGCGATAATATCGTATCAGGTGGTCCTTGGTGATTCTCATCATTTCTTTTGTCTTAAAGTAATGACTTGTTTGCGCTTATAAAATTTTTCATTAATACTAATTGGAATAAAATGCTTCTCCAGATGATGTACAAATACAAGTACATTTGTTTGTATCCAGCTTGATAAATGATGTTTAATCTAAATTTAAACTAATAAACAATTCACTTCAGGTCACTGTTATTGCTACGGCACTTTTTTTACAATCTCCTCTGTCATGAAACAGCTTAAACAGATTTATCAAATGCAGATTGTCCTTTTTGCCCAAGCTAGTAGGGTTAAAAGCATGCGGGTTATCAGCCAGCTCCTGATTTAACTCTGTGATTGTTGCTTTTGTGTGGAGACCAGGTCTAAACTTAGAGCTTGTTCTCTCCAGGCCTGTTGTTTGCCGCTCTGTTCAGTTGCTATCAGTGTCAGAACTTGCCTCATTTACTTCACTGCTTTCTCTTTCTCTGTCTCTCTTTATCTCTCACTCTTTTACATACATACATTCACACATCACAGTTGCCTTTGAATCTCTCTTGGCCCCTTTGATGTACTTCTTTTGGAAAAAAATGCAAGAATTTCAAATTCGGATGAGAGTTGAAGTTACGTGACAGTTTAAAAAAAATAATTTTTCTGCATCATGCCCTTGCCTCAGACTAATCTATAATCATTTTTTAAGAGAAAATGACTGGAGTTATATAAAATACATGGAGTCATAAAAAAAACATGAAGTTATTTATCACTTTATCAGATATCTGTGAAATATGTGTATATATGTGACTCTTATCCACAAAATATAATATATTTGAATGGTGCGAACGTTTTTAAAGTCGAGTCCATGACGATCCCGGCCGCAGAACTCCTGATCCTTAAAAATCGGCCGATAACTTGTCCCCAACTTGCAGAAAATATATACCTGGCTGTGGGAACTGTACACATGATCATTCACTTGCACATTACTACATTCGGTAAGGAGTTATTGCCACATCCCTGTATAGCCCTGACCTTGCTCCAAGCCATTTCTACCTGTTTTGGCCCATTAAAGGAGTTCCTGGAAAGCCAGCGTTGCACATGTGACAGGCAGGCAGTCTTAATGGTATCTGAGCACTAGTGAAACTCTGGGATAAGTGCATTAGCATAGCAGGGGATTATATAGAGATATAAAGGGACTTTTTACTCTCATATGTAACTGTGTTCTGATATTCTGCGCAGTCAAAAGTCCTGGTTTGACTCAAACGCCCCTGGTACATTGTTCTTGCTGTTGTTAGGATGATAGAATGGCTTGTTCTAAATGTCAAACCAGCCCTTCTTTACATTCTTAGAGAATGAGGATGTTGTTAACTGAAAACCAGGCACATGTTAATTAGTCTGCTTAATTCTTTTATATATTTATTTCGCATTGGCCATTGGAGTCTCACAGACCGTCTCGGCCATTAATTAGGGAAGCATTTTTTTAAGATTTCAAAGTAAAGCATTCAGTTAAATATCTGAGGGAGATAGTGTGTTTATGGGTGGATGACATGGCAAAATTGTTAGCTTACAGTTTATCATGATATCGAGGTGTGTATCGCAATATGAATGCACTACTAAAATAGTGTTGCATTAAATTTAAAAAAAATGTACAAACCTGTGAATTCAGTGATTTGTTAATGTCTACAATGATCAAAGATGTAACTGTAAAGATACTGTAGATATCTGAAACAGGTGCATCATGATATAAATTATCATGGTATTAGAAACATTATTTTGTTATTTTGATGTTTTTGCTTTCGTGTACAGTATTGGTTTATAGGAACATTAGTACAGTTGAGTTGTTGTTAAGCAAAGCTAAATCAGTTTTTATTTATATACTGTATATTTGAAGTATTTTGTTCTGTAGTTCACTTAGTCTGTTGCTCAACTTTAACTTGGTTTACAAGTGACAGCTAATTAAGAAAAAAAGTCACCATCGAAGCTGTGAGGATTTCAGGATATAATTGAACTGACATGTGTATCAAACACCTGTTCTGCCAAACACAACGCCTGCCTGCTCCATTTCAGTTGAGGACCACAGAGCTCCCATGGTGTGTCTGACTCATCCCTTTATTTCCTGCAGAAGTATAAACCCAAACCGTCATACACTGCAGCATGTGGGAGAATTCTCCGGCAAGCCGCATCCACCAGTCCTGGGATTCTTCCACCCCTTCCAGGAAAAGTGTATACCTAAGCTCTGGATACATCAGGTCCTTTAGCTTCTTGCTCTTTTCAATTTCCGCGTTAGTGCTGAGTCGAGAGTGGCGGGGATACAGAAGGCAGAGGACCTTTGGGCTTTCTGCTGCTAGAGGCAAATGAATGGAGCTGTGAGAATAGAGGGGGGAAAAGCACTCATTTTAGTGCACTCTGAATTCTCTGAGGGAAAGATGAGTGTGTTGGAAAAGTGCCCAGATCTGGCATCAGATTGGGGGGGGGAGCATTAAGGCAGGGGTTACGGGTTAATAACTGACTAGAGGGAATGCTAGAAGAGACAGAGCTCATTCCCCAGATTTGGTTGTGACAAATCAGAAGCCAAGCTGTCCTCTAGTAATCCAAGATTCTTAATGCTAACATAAGGAGGATCTAGGCTAAATTTTGCATAAGCATAACAATATCAGTTGAGACTATGTTTTTCAAAATGTGCTATTTGTGTTTCAGCACATGCACACACACACAAAAAAAATTTAAAAATGTGTTTCCTTCCATTCAGGAATGACTCTATAATTCTGTCAAACCTTAAAGAATGGTACATTTTGCACACCATTTTCTAATCTGTTGTCCCCATTTTCCAGGATTGTCCTGCTCCGTGTCTCACATCTCAGACTTCTCTTAAATCACAAGCACAGACAAAGCCATTTAAATATTATTAGGATGTACAGTACAGTACGACCTGCATGTCACCTCTTCCATCTTTTCAAATTGTCATCTTTGTTTAGAAAACAGAAGAAGATCTGCCGACTACCATAATCGTGGATGGTTTTTTTTCTTCACATGAAAACCCCAAAGCCTTGATTTCTAATAACTTACACAAAGGAATAGCTTTAGTGGCACATAATTTGTGAGCAAATATGTCTTGAAAAAAGGGCCATTGAGGCTCGCTTTACCTAAGGATTCCTTAGTATTTTGTTTCAGTACTCCCTCAGAAGTGTTGTAGGCAGAAGTGGAAGGTATCTAATTACATTTACTTTGTTACTCTACATTGTTAGTCACTCTACAAGTATTGTTTTCCATGTATCTGTACTTTATGTGAGTAGATATATTTTACTTTTACCACGCTATATCCTACAAATATCTGTACTTTCTATTTCACTACATTTGTGCATAATGTTTTTGCGTACATAGCTACAGTGGTGTAATATTTGAAGTGTAATATCAAAACATTGCATGTTCTCCTTATGTCTTGTGAGTATCTTTTGGGTCCTCTGGTTTCCTCCCACAGTCCAAAGACATGCATGTTAGGCTAACTGGCGTTTCCAAATTGCCTGTGGTATGTGAATGACAATCAGACGACGGTGCTTCTAACTTTTACTCACGTACAGGATGTGTACTTTGGCCACCAATGCTTATAGGGACCCTACCAAGCTACCTTTATTAATCTGGCTGACTTTGAGGGATCTAGACATGTTTATCTCACAAGAAAGAGTGACTGGGCAGTTGTGCAGTTGCAGCAGTTGTGCAAACAAACATGATTTCAACATAAGGGACGAGGGGTCTTGATGATAATTTGGTCTTTAATTCAAGTAATGCATCTGGAGGGAAAGGGGACAGATATAAATGGGGTTTTCATCAAATTTCTCCAAACTACAATTTATTCCTTGGGAGCAGCTACAAACCCTTTCTGAGGCTTGCTTGTTGAATTTGAAAGCATAATCTTTTGTAAGAACCAAAGTAGCTCTTTATAAGACGCAACATCTCGTCTCTTTTTGTCACAGGGGAGACCCAGTGACAGGGCTAGCACAAAAAAGACATTCTTTCGTTTGTTGGCGAAGCTGCATAGCCTAACGAACAACCATAATAGATGCTCACATGTCATGAAGAATGCTCCAGTGGTGCCTGGGCTGTGTGGGCGCATGCATGCACGTCTTCATTCAGTGACGCGTCAGCAGGATCCAAGCGATGACAGAGCGTCCACTGTGTTAGCCTCTTCCCGTCATTCCCTTGCTCACAAGGGAGAGCTTTGTCTGGCTATCCATGGGCCTGGACAGTGAGAGATGCCCAATCTTTTTTTTTCTCACTCTCTCTCTCTCTCCACTGGACTCTGGGTCCTTTCGGTAGCAAGATAGGCAAGATAGAGGGAAAAAGGGAGGGGAAATGGTAGGAGTGGGGATCCTGCCAAGTTGGCAAGCTGAAACCATTTCCTTCCCTTCCTGGATTTAATATCTTAATGCGCGTCTGGAATCGCAGATCTAATAAGGAGAGACGAAGCGATGGAGTAAAAGAAAGAGAGAGGCCTTTTTCAATAGCGAGAACTGGCTAGGAATCTTGCAAGAAACAGGAGAGGGGAAGGGGTGGAGGTGGAGAGAAAGAGACTGAAAGACAGAGTAGTGTGCAAAAGGGTGAAGGAATTCCATAAATTACCTTGAGCGGAGAGTGACACATGCATCTCTAAAGGCTATTAGAAATGCCAATAACTCGACTCATTTGCACTGCTAGGATGCAGCGATAGCAGGCTGCAGCAGCAAAAAAAAGGACTTTACTGTGTAGAAAATCTTCAAACTGAAGCACTTCTGACTGGTCAGGTCTGTTTCACATACCAAATCACCAGTCTCAAGCGCCTGAGAGGCTATCCATCACGACAAGAGTGCTGACTAGCATTAAATCCACTGAGTGGATACAGCGAGCAATCCAGATATATGAAAATCCCTAATGTACAGATGAAAAATGGGACTTTCCAAAAGCTTGATGTTGAAGTGTGATTTTTAATTGGGTCTACTCATCTCACTTCCTTCAAAAAATGTTCAGCGAACCAACGCTTTAAAGCGAAAGATTTAGATATATTCATCAGCATCAGGCAGGAAAATACCCCTCGTCTCATCTTCATCTCCTTGAATCCCCATGTCTGAGGTGGTAATAACTTGGCAGATTTCTTTGTTATCAAGTGACGAGGATGTGGTGTCACTATGAATTACAGATGAGACAGGCTCAGGGACAATTTTTTTCTCTCACAGCAGTCGCTCCACCTGAACCTCCCATATCCACTCATCAAATCCTAATAGAGGCTAATCGTGAGTATTATCTGGGAAGGTTTCTCTGAAATGAATTGATTAGGATTTTCGTCTATTATTTTTTTATGTTATTTATTTATTATTTTTTAAATGACTATGATTTTAGCAGTGCGGTGAGGGAAATTGAAGACATTTTGGTGTCAGTCAAAACCGCTTGCCTCGCCGGTGATACCAATGAGCATACAGCAAGCATAGTAAGTTTTCCTTGAGTGTTAAAAAGTAAGATAAAGCTAATCTTTGACATAAGGATAACATTAGTGATGGGAGTTGGTACACATTCCATTATCGATCATAGGTTTGAATTGACCAATCGATGATCGTGGTTTTAACCACGCAGTACAGTGCTTCTTGTACCTGTAAAGAAGTCTCCTGAAAATAAGTCTGTCCACCATTTACTGTTACATCACCAAGTGTTACACTCATAAGCATCTGCTACCAAATACATTAACATACACGACAAGGCAGAAATGCGCTACCAGTCAAAAGGTTGCACACACCTTCTAATCCCATTGTCTTTCCTGCCTTTTTTTTCTTTAGACCTTGTAAAACAATGCTGACGGCATCCAAACTATGCCAAAATCTCCTTTAAACAGTTCATATTGAGATGTGTCTGCTACAGTATGCTCACTGATATGTGAAAGTGATTCACATTACAGTCTCAGAAAAACGATTTACTTCTAAACATTTTGTGTTCATGTACATTTCTTTGTATAAATACATGTCAGTCGTTATTCATATGTTGTTTAAGTCAGGCTTTGTCTACATGAATCTGTGCAATTTTTTTTTTTACATAGAAAATACATTAATTTCTAAATTTCATTATCCAGGTTAGAAAAGTTTAAAGGGAATAATAACCACTTTCTATTGTTTTACATAAGCATAAGCAATTAAGAAATAACACATACTATCCAGGAGCAAAATTTATGTTACATAGTTTTATCTACTCATACCCCATTATCTGCCTATTAGCTGTGATGATTTAGGAAGTTGTTTTGCTAAAATCGTATCATAAAGTAATTAAGCAATATCACACAAGACGAAGTGTTGTACTGGATATCAACACATATTCTTCCACGACTAGTGGAACTAGTGTAATTAATAGGGGTGAAAGTAGTTTTTTTTACCTCTCCATGTTTTTAAGATCTACCTGTGTTGAAGCTAGAAATGAAAGTAAGAGTTTTTGAACATTTCTGAACATTTTTTTAAATATTCCAGCAGTTCGAGCTGAGAAGAATAAAAATGTCTTGAGACTGGACCAGCCGTTTATTGCATGTCTTGAGACTGGACCAGCCGTTTATTGCATGTCTTGAGACTGGGCCAGCCGTTTGTTGCATGTGCTCCTTTCCAGTCTCGCATTGATCTCCACCCAAAAACCACCACTTGAGTACGTTTTCTGATGATGCCAAAAACGTCTTTGTGAAAGCAGCCAGCACTTAAGCTGCTCAAACTTATCAGTAGTCTGTGAATATAAACAGCACGAACTGGATGTCATGATGGTCTGAAGCCGAAAACATTTCGCCTTAAGTAGGTGACATGGAAAGACAACTATAGTGTTATGTGACTAAATGAGGCAGCTATAGACTTGAATGGATTATAGGGGAAAAAAACAAGCAAAAGACAGATACAATAATGGAGAGTTGCATGTGTTTATGGTTCTGGCTTTTCATCTTGCCTTGATTTCCTTTTAAGACCAAGAGAACAGCAGAGAATAATATCAGATATTTGTTCGTAGCGATCCAGGTTCACTCATGCATGCACTTAGAATGAAAAAGCTTCTCACAGTCACTTGTATGCTTTGATCAAGTCTCAAGTTGAGGCTTCTGTCCATCACGGGAGTCTGGTGCAGGATGAAGCATCAGATAGACACCTCTGTCCACCTGTCATAACAGACTGGGATTTAATAAAGAGTCACAGGTCATCATAAGTGAGGTATTTTCTGGGAACAAAGGGTGCTAAAAACAGCTGGCGTTTCCTAACACTAGCTTAAACCTCATGCTAGCACGAACGCTAATCTTGCTTGAGTCTTGCAACATTTCAGCTGATTGTAACGGCAGGGTTTTAAAACTGGAACCATAGGTTGGAGTTTTTTTTTTTTTTTTAGGGTTGGAAGTCAGCTCTGAGGATTTATACCTTCGCCACTAAAATCTCCAGAGGGGTGCCAGAAAAGTCACAGTGCAGCGACAACAAATATGTTTCTCCTTTTCAAGGTTTTTTTTTTTTTTTCTAGTGCAGGCTTCAGCATTCTTCATGTTTGTTGGAAGTTGTTTTGGGTGGGAAATGCTCCCTCTTGCCGGGCGAGTGACTAAAATATTTAAAAAGGCTTGTGCTATTTTTAGTTCGCTGCTCTCTCTTCCCTACTGCATATGTGTCTGTATGTGTGTGTGTTCTCACCCCACCCAGTCTGTGATGCCATGGTGTTAGTTTGTTAAAAAGCCTCTGCCCAGGCCCGAGAGCGCGAAATGACGTCCCAAACGGACGTCTAATCAGGCACTGGCGTCGGCCTGCGTACAAGGCGATGGAGATTGACTGAATGCAAATATCTGTGTGTTCGCAGCTCTCAGTCAGGCCTGCAGCCTAGTGGCGTGCATGTTAATCAGATTTCTTGCTTTCTCAGATCTGTTTTTTTTCCTTGCTTGTTTCGAATATTCCCCCTCCCCAACCTGCCTTGCACCTGTCCATCAACGTGACAGACAGATTGGATACGGAAATCTGCGTGAAAACCTGCTGTTGCCTCATATTAAAGAAGCCACCAGTTTGTGTTTAGGGAGAAATCTTAACTTTATTGACGTTAAGGATTATTCTAATTAATTGACGTGCCGTGAGTACACAGTGTTGGTGTGTAAATAAACAACGGCTGCCTGCTGTGATCCTCTATGAAATCTGCAATACATGCAAGGATTAATGATGATAAATTGGTATTTACCTTTCCCTACTCATGCTATTCTTATTAAAATGATTTAATGTACACTAACAATAAGAAAAAAAAGGTTAAATATGACAAATAAGCAGAACAAAACACTAGCAAGAACTATAAAAATAACTTAAGACCATATGGTGACAAAGGGTGGCAACCGTAAAATAATTCGTTTCCTCCCAATTAGCATCCCAAAGCTGACCTTAAATGACCTCATCAAGGGGACTGTTCCTCTCAAAAGTTCCCTCACCTACTCTGAATCTACAGCATTTATGATTTCTTTCACGTGGGTTACAGGAGACACTTGTAAAAAAAAAAAGACAATTCACTGAAAGATAAAGGATAAGGGACTTGAATGATAGGTATTTGCTTCTGGTAGCAGTTATATCTGCTTAGTGTCCATTTTATCTAGGTGAAATTTAACCTATGACCCATGTTGTCCAAGGCAGAGCTTATTGCTAGCAGTTTTATAGCGTTTTCACATTAGGCACGATTCATTTGTACTGTGCCCAGGAGTGATCGCTTCCACCCCTCCACTCCCCCTCACTTTGTTTTTTGAGGTCTCTGTTCTTGGGTACGCTTGCTTATTTATACTATAGCAGGAGACAGGATGCATCTACTTGCTTTGTGAGCTGCCATTAAATACAATTAATACAAAATACACTATAGCAGGAGACAGGATGCATCTACTTGGTTTGTGAGCTGCCATTAAATACATTAATACAAAAGAAGAATAGAACAAGGAAGTGAACTTTCAAGCTATGTCTATTATTATTAGAATTGTATTGATAATACTACTACTACTACTACTACTACTACTACTAATAATAATAATAATAAAATCATAATACAAACAGAATCGCAATTCAAATTCAACCGGCACACAGGTATCATGATAATATCATATTCGGTAGTCCCTGGTGATTCCCATACCTGATCATTTTAAATCAATATAACTTTGTAGTTATCTGCACAAGATTCACTGATTAACAACTACCTATTTCAGCTACCTATTTAAGGAGCAAATTGACATTTAAAAAAAATTAACAACATTGCCTTACTGTGAAAATCTACTTACAATTCTAGCAATAAAAGTTCTTCCCCGCAAACACCTCCACTAAAGCACAGAATACATAAATTTACACCCAGTGTTGTCATTCAGCACTGATGTGACCTTAAAAAAGGCCCACCCGGTGACATTTCTTCTGTGACTATAATAAAGAAGACAAAGAAGCTCTTTATTTGTTGTTTGGCTCCAGCTTTCACACTCACCACGTGTATACAGCTGCTGTAGAGCCAAAATGTTCAGACGAAGCAATTCCCTCAGGATTTTCCAACCAGCCTCCAAGAATGCTCTTTTGGATTAGTACTGAAATGCAGGTGCTTCGGAGGTGCGAACGGAGACTAGGTGCACTGATTGATACCTTTGGATAACTGTTTTGACAAGATTTCATCCATCCAAGGTACGCGCTATTGCATGGTGTTGCAAATACAGAATTAAATTTGAATCAGAATTTATTTATTTATTTATTTATTTATTATTTATTTTTTATCCTTTACATTGCCTCGGGCATATAACAGACCTCGTGTTGTCTGGAGGGGAATTTGTCACTGGAGTCCTGTTATCAGTTTGCCCTGTTCTAGATTGAGCTAGTCATGGCATGCACTCCACTTAACACTAAATTTTTGGACTAGCGCCATGCTAGATTATCCAAGTGGCAGTCTGGACATTTTTTGATTACATGACACTTTAAGGGGTGTGTGAATTTTTGTGGGGGTGATGGGGTGGATTGCTTTAAAATACATGACAAATGGAACTACTAATAATTGTGATGTGGATTTTTCACTAGATTAGATGAAGTTTGTACAGTTTTATTATTATTATTATTATTATTATTATTATTCTTACTCACTCACTCGTTTCTACCGCTTTGTCCTGTATACAGTTTCGGGGGGGCTGGAGCCTAAGCCATGAGACAGAGCACGAGATGGTGTACAGTCTAGATAGGGTGCTAATCCATCGCAGGGCACATACAGGCACACACTTATTCACACAACACGGGCAAATTGGGAAGGCCAATCAGCCGAATCTGCATGTCTTTGGACTGTGGGAGGAAACCAGAGACTCGAGGCGTGAATCGAACCCGAAACCTGGAGGTGCAAGGTGACAGTGCTAACCACTAAGCCACCGTGCCGCCTATTATTATTATTATTATTATTATTATGCTTTAAAAGCAGTTGGAATGAATCTGAAAGGAAAGTGTCCTGAACTGTCCTTTTATTTTGAAAAAAATTGTCAACAAATTTTGGTTGTTTTAAAATATATTCAGCTTAAAATGTAAACATTAGGAAAGTCAGGTTTTAAATAAATCAAATACAGTATAAAACATTTTGGAAAATGTTCCAAAAATAAACCTTGCTCCAATATGGTAAATATTTTGTGAAAAGGCAGTTTGACCAACTGTAAAAATAATAATAATTAATTAAGGAACGAAAAAAAAAAAGCGAGTTAGCATGAACACAACAAGCGAAACTAGTGCTGAATCAGGATAACCAGTTACCATGCAAATCAGTCATGTATTATAATTAATTTTGAGCCAGTGTATATCTATTTTGACCTCTTTTTGAATGTGGTTTATTCTTAGTAATTCTGGCTCATACATTTTGGCTGGTTTTATTCAGTTTGCTAGGCTAGCTAGCTAGCTAACTAACTAATTAACTAGCTTACAGTATACTAACTAGCTTACTAGCTTAAGCTCCTGAAAAGATGTGAAGTTAGCTATTTTTCATGAATAAGTATTAAAACACATCCTATATTTGATTATTTTGCAGAATCCTAACCTGCAATCCATTTTTATTATCAAAGAACAATAAGCTACGTTGTATTGTATGTCAGTGTTTCTCAAGGCAGCAGGTGGTCTGCAAGGGGTCATTTCTAACAAATGAATAAAAAGTGTAAATTAATATAATTATTTAATAATAAAATATAAAATAATAAAATAATTTATTAAAATTTCCATAATATATTTATGATAAAGTAATTATATTTAAAAAGTAAACAGAACGAATAAAATAAAGCTATAGGATTTGAACAATTTAATATTCTTCTCTGAATGTCTGTAAAACAAGTTAGTTCCAGTTATCATTCATGACCAGTACCAACTGCTATTCAAGACTCCTTTCATAAAAAATATTCCAAAAAGACTAATATGTTACAATGAGTGTATTAACCTAAATCTTGCACCTGGAGCTGCTGTGGTAGAAAATTAACCATGCGTCATGAGCGCATAAGTGTAATCGTTGTTTATACAGTGTACAAATGAACCTAGGTTATCTGTCGGCATGTGTCTGTATGTGTGTGTGTGTGTGTGTGTGTGTGCTTGTGTGTGTGTTCAAAAATAAAAAGCCAGCATGCCATCTTAAGCGCCAGGATACCATGAAATAAGAGACAATCTAACAGTGCACTGACTAGACAACAGTTTTATCCATGTGGATAATTTTAGAGTTCATTCCTTTTTTATAAATACGTGCCTTTCAAGTAAAATATTAGTGTATCGTGATGTGTACCGCTTTTATGGGAGGAGAACTGAAGGACAAAGACGAGCCGGCCTGATCCCAGTGGAATAACGCATTTCAATTATTTTTACGATGTATTTTGGCTGACTCCCTCGACCAGAGCCACTTTCGTATCACGGGGCCCGTTTTAGAGTCCTGGCGTTTACAGATACATTCCAGGCAAGGCAAGCTCTCCTATTTAACACAGACGACGCCACCGTGTTATCAGCTCGGCTTCTAGCCGATAGAAACAAACAGGTGATAAAAAGGTGATAATATTCACACAACATGTTGCTGTTGTTGGCCCAGGGCCTTAGGAAAATGTAGGTTTCTGGTATTTATTTCTTTCGTACTCTCTCTCGGTCTGTCCAATATGTAGATCATCTGGTAAAAGTAAAGCACAGCACTCCAAGACATCTTAGACAAAAGTCCTTTATCTGCTGTGTAAGGAAAGATTGAAGGAGGGGAAACCAATGCTGTCACTACTTTAAACTACTACTAGTCGGTATACTGCGCTTCATTTCTTTTCAACTTATAGCATTTTTCCAAAGGAAGCTGTGGTTGCGTTCTGGATCAATCCATCCATCCATCCATCCATACAGTATCGTATTGATCTACAGGATTTATACAACTATCCAGCCAGCCAGTTATGTGGCAGCAGCATAGTGCAAAAAAAAGTTAAAACTGCTTTAGTTAATTTTCATATCAAACACTACAATGGTTCTTGACATAGTACTTTTGTATTATAAAATGCACAGAATTGTTTTAGAAACACAAAACACCCTGTGACCAGTGGTTCTTCAGATGAAAAACCTTATTTACGAGTGGCGTTCAAGTCAAACTGGGACTTAAAAAAAATTTAATGAATGAAAGCATAAAACCGCTTGACTTTTACAGTAGAATGAGACTTTTAGCAGCAGTAAAATCATAATTTTTTTCAGTACATCCGTGAATGATGATCCTGTCTAGTGTCTCAGAGCCCACAGCAGTTGTAACCGTGAACAATTGATTTCTGAAAATTGACAGATCACTTGTCACCAACTTGCTGAAGAGACGCACCTGTCTGTGGGAACTGTACACACAGTTGTTCACCAACACCACTTGCACATTACAGGAACTTGGCTGGGAGTTATTGTCACATCGATTGTACAGTTCTGACCTTGCGCCAAGCCATCTCCACATGTTTGGTCCATTCGTGAGAATGGCCTCAAGTTCCTGAGAGGCCAATGTTTTAGTCATGAAGCATACAGTTCGATCATGGCTCCGGTGTACTGAGAAAATCTAGATAGTATTCAAGCATTAGTATAGTAGCTGAGTATACAGAGAAATAACTCTCTTCTATCATTTGGCATAATTAAAAGTCCTGGTTTGATTTGAACACCCGATGTATAAATTAAAGTTCAGAATAGAATGGTTAGATCACTTCAAGTTGACAGGAAAGCGATAGTAAGCAATCAAATAAGCATTCTTCACAAACGTGGTGAACTGAAAAGCCGGGTTCACAAGACGTCAAAATTTGAGATCGATTGGTTATAACACAACCACAACAGCCAAAAGGAGGAATCTGAAGCTACACTGAGTTTGTATATGTTTAACTAAACCGGACACAATCTTTATCTGTCCAGATTGTTGTGTTTTTGTAACTGAAATACTTACATACTGTATAGGCTTACCTACAGTATAGTATGGGTGAAAATGAAAAAAGAGATTAAATTAGCAAAGATAAACTAGTGAAATCACATTGCTGTATATCGATCTGAATCAATAGAACATCTGTCTTTAATTGTGGCTTGACTAGCTCTGCTCTCTTCAAGTCAAGGCCAGATAAAGAGATCATTATACAAGTGCATTTATTAAAAGATCCTAGTAATAAGGTTTATTTGTATCACTTTTCATACTTAGAGTTAGGGGTGCTTAAAAAAAATAATTTCCTTTGATCGAGTTTTGGGCGAAACCCAGAGTGCTTTCAAAGTAAAAATAGCTTCATGTGGTTGTCTGCTGATTGCTAATATAATATTCTTTTAGGTGGTTGAATTCTCTGGAAAGCTCAGAGATACTGGAATGACCGGAAAGCCTAAAGAGGCGCAGCATTGTCGTGAGATCTGAGTGCACGGAATTGAATTAAGAATAGACCAGCTTGCATTACAAGCAAATGTACGTTTGCGTAATTTGTCATTTTAAGATTTTCTAGCTGGAGATGTAGGACGAGCCAGAGATCATGTGATGAAAAAAAAATTATAAAAAGGCAAAAAAAAATTATATATATATATATATATATATATATATATATAATAAATTAATGTATTATATAATAAACTATATAAATAAGTGATGTTTGTTTTCTTCCAATGCTTATCCTTGCACCCTTTTTTTCGTTAAGCCTTCCTTTGTCATAGCTATAAGGTGAAACACTATGTTTTGATAACATATGCTAATTTATACATTAGGCTCATAAAAAAACATGCTTCCCAAGTCATACAGTCTACTTACAGAGTGTACACAAAACCTCAGCTGTCAAAATCGCTCTCATAATATTTCTACAATAAAAAATATTTTGTCTTTAACACAAAAAAAGCAAAATAATTTTTTCAGAAACCTCATCTTTCTTGTTTCTTGCTCCACTCTTTCGTCAATATGAGTGAAACAAAAACAAGATCGATTAGATAACACACTGTATGCATTTCAGCATTGCTTTATGAGATGAAGAATTCCGGTAAGATGGGGGGGTGGGGGAGCAGGGTGTAACGCAAATATCCATAACCCGCAGCAGCTTGCTGGTAGGAGACTATCGATCAAGAACACTTCTCACTCC
Source organism: Leiocassis micropogon (assembly GCA_028565275.1). Lineage (NCBI taxonomy): Eukaryota > Metazoa > Chordata > Actinopteri > Siluriformes > Bagridae > Leiocassis > Leiocassis micropogon. The sequence goes on from JAOVVA010000001.1 coordinate 18,358,162, forward strand.
TTCTCAGGTTTCGAGCCTCATCATCAGATAAAGGGAAGTGGCATAGGGTGATGGACAGGAGACGTGACCTTCACCAAGAGCATGGTCAAAGGGCCTGATAGGATTTTCGTACAGGAAATAGTAGACACTACGTCAACACTTTTACCATAAAGCTAATAAAGGTCAGACTTAAAAGGAACACCAGCCGATGAATAAAAGGAAGACAAGAAAAATTTATTAAAAATGAAAGTGCTTGTAGCACCCTTCTTCAGTTTTACCCATTGGTGGAAACTGTGATGTTTCTGTGTCAAACCCTGTCAGGGCTAGGAAATATTTAGTCCATAAGAATGAATAAAAAATACAACAGATCTTGTATCTGTCCATCAAAGGCTCTATGGTTTGCTAATTGATAAAGAGGTTCTCTGAAATGTAAAACAGTACAACAAGCAATCTCTTGTTGTGGAATCTTTGAAAAGTTGACCCACAAGAACAAACCAAAACAATATTTATGAATGTTAAATGGAATCTTTGGCATACTGAATGGAACCTGAGGAACGCTTAAAGGAACCATAACAACTTAAAGATAATAGATGGAACCCGGGAATGGAGGGGTCACTGATCAGGGAGGGAAGCATTTGATGGCTTTTTTAGGAAGACTGGACTGGAAAATCTGCTTTGAAAGGCCGGGAAAATGTGGGAGAGTGAGACCTATGGGTGGCGTTAATGCAACTCACTGGATGCCAATCGCCATAAAAAACCAGAAACAAACAGTAAACAGGAAGGGTCCATGTGGGTGTAGGATTTCATTCCAACCAAACAGAAGCCATGCCTGATCCGTCTATTGGAAACCAAGAACGACTCGTTAAACAGGTGGAAACAGCTATGGCTTCTGTTTGGTTGGAATGAAAGCCTGCATCCACACCAATAGAGTTTGACACCCCTAATCGTAGGGGGTTCAAAAAAAGGTTCAAGGTGCTTGGGTTCTATCTTGTTTGTTTCTTGGTTTATGGCAATTGACATTCAGTAAGTTCAGGCATTACTGCCACCTATATATCCTACACTTAATCGTCATAGCTTCAAATAGATATATCAGGTATGGCTTCTGCTTCACTGTAAACCCTAATGCTCAAAGTAATTAAACATATTGAGTACTGTTAACTTAAATAATTACAATTAGTTCAAATTAATAGACCTTTATGAGTATTTAAAACTTTTTGGTATTTATGAGTTTGTAGAAATTACACTTTTCAAGTTAGCTGAACAAATTTGATATTTTAAGTATTTTTTAAGTACTTAAGTAACAGTAACTGTCACCTTAAAATTCCACCAACTTAAAATCATTCAGACTAGCGATTTTGTGTCTGACGTCATCAGGGCAGTAGGGCACTGGTGGCTCAGTGGTAGGTGTTTCGCCTGCCATGCGAAAGGCCCAGGTTCGATTCCCAACAACTGGATGAAGTCTCCAGATAAAATGGAAGCGATGTGTCAGGAAGGGCATCTGGTGTAAAACCTGTGCCAAGCTTGTGTGTGGGCCGGATTGTCTGCTGTAGCGACCCATTGCCGGGAGCAGCCGAAAGACCAACAACAATTTATTTGATTTGCAACAACTAAAAAAAATTAGTACAACAAACTCAAAAACTTATTCGGGTTTACAGTGTTGGTTGGAATGAAAGTCTTCACCCACACTGGCACTTTCTGGATCTAGTTTGACACACCTGTTGTAGATGGAACCCTGATACCTTAAAATTGCTATATTGAAACTTAAGGCTTCACCATTGGTAGTTCAGCAGTTTGAGCCATTGGAATCTTGATCAAAGGGCAGTTTGTGCAAATCCTAGCATGACAAAACTGTCACTGGTGGACTCTTGGGCAGGGCCCATATGCTTCAAGTGTTCACTTGACATAAGATGTTAACATTGACAGATGGAACAGACCTGAGACTTAAGATTTGGAACCTTAGACTGCCAGATGAAACCTAAGACCTAAGAATACTAGAATGCTAGAACATTTAGGTTGCTAAATGTAACCTAAAGTCATCTAACTGTGACTTGATTGGTTATTTTAATATCTGAAAAGAAATCTATATTATTACCCACCGATTTGTGAATCAGCAATGCTGTGGAGCTTTATTTGCCTACAGTAGCAGGTCATCTACTGTACTAGGCTTCAGGATGAAATGCTTCATTAAGAAAGATTCTTAAAATTAATCTTCAAGGTTGAATAGCCTATTCAGGAGAAATAGGACCCAAGCTGAGCCCAAACTGGTCTGTGATTAAAAAAAAGGGATGAGACTTTTTATCACATGATGACTCAATGTGAACACGGGTGTGGGTCATTAGCAGTCCACGTGGTCATGGCTTTCCATGGTTAGCTTTTGGCAGCCTGTCTTTGTCTTGTGATGCCTGCCACAGGTCATGCTGCAAATGCTGTATAATGCCGGCTGTAATGTTATTAGCCTTTAGGGTATTTAAAGAAAGCCTGCTCATCAGTCTGGCTAGTAGATGGAGCTGGAGTTTTTGGGGGGGTTCTGCAGTGCAGATATCCATTAGCCTAATTGTTTCAGTTGCTTGTGAAAAGCAAGCATTGGTGCATGCTGTTCAATTTGAAGTGGGGTCACTACACAAGAAAGGAAAAAACCTGTTTCTGTTACAGACACATCAATTCTATCGTCAGCTGGCAAATAACCTAAAGATATTAGAGATTTCATTATGAGGAAATGATATCTTGGACTGTAAAATACAAATGATTTGTCTTTTGCCATCCATCAATTAAAGAGCCTCAGCTCAGAGATCCCTTTGTGTTGGTGCATCTGTGCTAAGGCGGAAACGCTGGATGGTCCTGATTGCCATCCAGATGTCCATTAGCTTAATTGAATAAGAAGCGGCTGATGGAGAACTTTTAGTGAAAAAAAAAAAGACGCATGGGTGAGCAGACAAGCCTGGCCAAACGACTCGGATTACAAAATCTTCCTGCCTATGCGGTAATGTCCTCATAGTATACTGTACTGAATCACTAGCTCCATTATATGTTTCTCTTATAAACGGATCACATATATTATTTTTTGGGGTGAGGGCTTTTGCATTTCTGTTTCAGTGAAAATTTAAACATGAATTTGACAAATATTATGTAAAGTGCATTATATAAAGTTACCACCCTAAAAAATTACCAATTAACAGCACATCATATTAGCGGCGTTATGAAGGCTTTACAGAGCGTGCTGTCAGTAGCAGACACATCTTAATATCAACTGTTCAAAGGAGATCATTTAATATTTTGGATGCTTTCATCACTGTTTGTGTACGTCTGTATGAAATAGTACATTTTGCCCTGGAAGCTGAAATTATTCAGAATATTGGGTAAATATTTATATGAGATTGTGAGAAACTGACTGTGGGTCTCTTGTGATCTGAGTCAGTGTTACTGAGTCAGTGTACTGTATACAGCTTGTGTTTTTTTAATACAAACTTTCCTATGGATTTTTACAATTATTTTATGACTTTTTACAAAAATGTTTCTGATTTTCAAAAAACAGTATTTCACCACAAACTTAAAGGATAGAGAAAATTATTTGTATGCCAGAAAGGAAAGCAGCACACTATGTAATCGACCACTTTTCTGACAAAAAAAAAAAAAAGAAAGAAAAAAAGGAAGCTGGTTTTTACATGCAAAAAAAAAGCAGGTGCAACTGTGGGGTGTTCAAATCAAACCGAATGACAGAACAATTATGAGAGTAAAAACTCCCTTTATTTCTCTATCTAATCAGCTGCTACACTAATATATTTATCTCAGTATTTCACTAGTACTTGGATACCATCAAGATAGAAAGTTTTCTCAGTAACCCGGACCCATGATCCGACTGCCTGCTTCATGTCTGAAACCCTGGCCTCCCAGTCCCTAACGTTAGGAGGTCAGGACTAGTATATGGGGATGTATTTAAATTCAAATTCAAATTTTTTTTGTCACATACACAGTCATACACAGTACGATATGCAGTGAAATGCTTAGATGACTGCCCGTGACCTTAAAATACAAGACTATTAATAGGAAATAAATATGAAAAAGAAAATAAAAGGTAAATTTAACTAAGAAGAATAAAATAACTGTACAGTACAAAATACACAATATAAGAAAAATATATGACAAATATAGAAAATTAAGAAAAACAGCTGTACAATATAGAAATATAGAATTTATTTATATTTATATTTATATTAAGTTGAATATAAATAGAAATGTCCAGGGGGTGTGCAAATATGCCTGAAAATGTCATGATTCACATATTTAAAGTGACTATGTGAGTGTAGCAATGACTTCCAGCCAAGATCCTTTAATGTGCAAGTGGTGTTCATGAAAATGTGTCCCCATAGATATTGTAGCTGTGCCTTTTCCACAAGTTGCCAACAAAGTATCCATCAATTTTTAAGGATCAGGCATTCCACTTCCTGGAAGTTCATGGGAACGATTAAAATGTTTGCACCACTCAGATGTTTTACTGCGGTTAAGAGTCTCATTACCGTGCTGTGCTTGAAGTGTTCTGTAAATGTCAATCAGTTTTATGCCTTCATTCGCAAGAAATTTCATCACAAGTCCTGGTGTGACTTGAACATCCCCTTATAGAAATATTTATTATTGATAGGTAAATTTACCGTGGCAGCTGAAATCAAATCATTAATCATATTGGGTAAATATGTGCTTTTAATTAAAGATCAGATTGTGAGACACCGCCTGTGGTGCAACCTGTGATCTGCTGTAGGAAATATATATTTATTCAACACAGAATTCAACACATATCTAATATGGTGCCTATGGTTTTGCACAATACTCTCTCTCTCCCTCTTTCTTTTTCTGTGTGTGTGTGTGTGTGTGTGTGTGTGTGTGTGTTTGTGAAGAGAGAGTATTGTGTTCCGGCACCCTATATCAAAAGAATATCCATTCCACCAAAGCACCAAAAGCACTTCTACATAATCGAGTTTATATTGGGTACAATAACATTTCTATTTCCAAACATCACATCGAACAAAGCATAACAATAAAAATACACTTATGCATTATGTTTAACAGATTATTTAGATTTCTACTAGAATTATATAATTTATATAAAAACTGCTCATAGTATTAACTATCACTTACTTTTATCTTTTCAAAGTATTTACTTAATAATGTAAGGGAAACTTAAACTACTAATAAATTGTTATCTTTGTTATTGTCAGGTTATTACAGTTTATTTGAATTGAATAGATTTACAATTCGGCCAGGCTTACTAACCTAATCTAAAGCTTATTCTCTTAAAAATTAGTTTAAGTATTCAGTTGATTTGAATTTCAGTTCTAATTTATACTAAAAACAATATGTTTGAGCATAATACGTATAATGATCCATTAATAAATCCTAATAAATATATGGGTCTAGTACTTGAACTATTAGTCATGGTGCTAAAAGAAAACTGTGTTGTACACTTAAGGGAACTTACTGACTAATCCATGGCTGGTCAGTCTTGAGAATCTTAGTTATGAAATTTCTCACATCTGCTAAGAGCATCACTGTTTTTTGGTTATGTTACTGTAACTGAG
>JAOVVA010000001.1:18376358-18392978 GCA_028565275.1 Leiocassis micropogon
GTGTGTATATATATATATTTGTGTATATATATGAGATTTGATATACTGGACATATATATATATATTGTGTCCAGTATATCAAATCTCAGTTTTGGCGCTTTGAAGCTTTCTTTCATTATGTTTTCAGTGTAGTGTTGCCAACTATTCTCAATGGAAAGTAGCTCGAACCTGCTGGAAAAGTATCTTGATGTCACCAAATGACATCACATGGCATTTTGCATATTGACAACGTCATCACGCAGCATTTGCATAGTAACTAGCAGCAGAAAAACAAGATGGTGTGCTTGGAGGTAAAAGAGCAGGATCTGAATTAGGTCATTTCTCCCTATATACAACTGTAGCCAGGGGACGGAGTCTAGCACCATGTTAGTACACGCAAAACAAACCTGTGCTGTCAGCGGTTTGTAAAGCTCCAGTGTACCAATGAAATAAGTCATCCATCCAGCAGTAATGTCGTCACAAAATGTTAGTTACTTTACCATTCTTATTTGTTTTTTTTAATTGTATTAAATAAGTATTAAATATTTCAGATAATTATAAAAAAGTTGACATAATAAGTAACTTTTCATAATTGTTTAGATTATTCATGTTTACACTTAGCAAATTTAAAATTAGTTATTTATTTACCAACCTTAGCAGCAACCTCATTTCCCCTCTCATTTGTACTGTCCATTCAGCATAACCACTATACTGTACTAATCATCATCCTGATCATCTCTCATCTCTCTCATCTGCACCTGTATCTCACAGGTTCATTTCTTATGTTAACTTTGAATCATGCTTTAACATCTCTGAATCATGCTTGAATGAGTCAGAGGTCACTGTGTGGCTTAACAGCAAAAACTCTAAAACTGGTTGGGTACAGGGATTGGACTGAAAATAAGAGACAGAAAAGTGCTTGAGAACTATTCCTCACAACTACATTAAGATACAAGAAATTCTGGCTCTTTGGAAACATAATATGAAGAAATTAGGGTTGGTTCAAGATTTTTGCAAAGAATAATTAAGATTAATTAGGAGTATATACAGAAATGAATAATAACCTTAATATTAATAATTAAGGTTCATGCGGGAAAAAAAAACAGTGACTAGAAACAGTGGAGGAGATAAGGATAAGGATTTGCGATTCCTGGAGTAGAAGCTGAGAGGGGCATTCCTACCTTCAGCAAGTAAGACGATGTCCTCAAGGGCAGTCCTTATTTCTCCTTCAAAGAAAGTTGCTACTCTGTCAAAAAAAAAAACCCAAAAAAACTGGATTTTGTCACTAGCCACTTAAAAAGAAGTAAATTAAAAAGTTACAGCTAAATTGGTCTTAAAAGTCACTACATTTAGGCTCATTCGTGATCGTTATTCTCAAAGACCAATCAGGGATCACTATTGTTCCCAACAACCAACCTTCATTGTTCTCAGTGAAGGATAAAATACAGAAGAAAATAAAATGTAGGCATGTAGTACCTGCTACCTGCAACATTAACTATCATCATCAGTCCACAATGTGTCCATTAATTAAGGACGTGTCCATTAAACGATCATTAGGAACAGCTGTCATTTTAATAACCACATGGACACTTATAAAAATAATTTCTATTAAATGTAGTGTAGAAAGTCACTATGTTGGCAACACTTTCATGGGAAAGTATTTATTGTGGTTTCAAACAGGTGATAGATGTCAGCAAATGACATCAAAACTTGGAATAACAAACCAAAAAAACACTGATCAGTAATTGTTTATTAGTAACAATGGAGATGAGTAATTGGTAACTGGGAATAACAGGAATCAGTGGGTAGTCATTAGAAACCATGGCCATCTGTGATTCCTCACTGAGAACAATGAAGGTCAGTGATTGGTTGTTGGGAAGAATGGTGATCCCTGATTGGTCATTGAGAATAATGATCATCAGTGATTTGTTGCCAAAAAAACAAAACAAAAAAAAAACATTGTGATCACTGCTATAAGCCATTTCTGAGTCCACATTAGGTGTCCTAATCCACACAACCAGGAACGTTCACAATCCAGGCAGTTGCTGAATTTGCTCTAATGACAGTTCTCAATCCATGCCTGTTTTATTGCTTCCCGAAGATCATATACAAAAGAGTGTTTCTTGCATGCTCTTGTGTCGGTCAACATCACACACTCATAGCATGAACGGATTAGATCAAAAGAGTGATTTAGATACTGTTCCCTTGTGTCATCGTCAATAACTTTCAATAATTTTACACTTGTTTAAAACCTTGTGCCTCTCAGTAAAGCCACACACTTGCATCGTCACAGCAAGCACTGACAGGCCCAAGGCTGGAACTTAAGTACAGTACATTAACCGGAATGATGACCATCCTAATGCTCCATCCCAGAGAGAGTCCTAGAATCTACCAGGCATGAGGGTCAGCCCTCTGAAACAGTAACCAAAGTGTGTATAGAAGTGCTTTTATATGTTTGGCATGATGACTAAGTGAGGATTTCAACCCTGGTCCAGCTCCACATCTGAAAGCGGTTCAATTATTCATTTCCGCAGTGATGAAGCACAGCGGCTCGTAATAGAAATTCCGCAGTGCATGCTGAAGGACGTCTGCGACAGATTCTTCTAGATCACATCACAGCGTCATCGAAATTAATTCCGCCCAACTCCTCCCTTGACTAGAGAAGAATCAGCTTGTCAAACAGTGCAGTCTCTTGATATTGTGATTTTCTGAACCCACTGTCACCTCACTCAGAAATAAGGTGGCGTATAAAAATACTCGAGCAGCTAGACACCTGTTTGTCCTGTCCAATTTAGAAGTGTCTAGTAACAATGGTTGTGTATGTGGAATGCTCTATTGTCAGGGTTAAACTTGCCACATTACAACGAGTGGCCTTGAGTGCCCAAGTGTGTTACAGTATGTGAGCTGTTTGGAGGAAGAGGTTCACAGGCAAAGGAGAAGCTGAACAAATACTACAAGTACGATAATTGTAAAGAACCATGCACCTGTTCCACAGCTTAAGAATGCCTCTTGACGGATTTAGTATTTGGGAAACAGAGCTGTCAGGCACCTTTCTTTCAAAGTGCATTTAACTATCATGGAAGTATTTACCATATACTTTTATATTGCAACAAGGAGAAGGCAGTGGAAATGTAAGATCTGGTAATTCCTATTGCTGATAATTATTTAGATAATTAGTTTACATGACCCATAGCATTCATATAAACTTGTGCCATCTGCCTTGCTGTGTAGGAGTAACCTACCTTACACACATTGAGTTTAAACTGGCTTTGTTCACAGTATCTAGTCACTACATAAGGTATAACAATGCTGAACGAAAGCCATGTTTTGTGAGTTTTGAACAACAGAAGGAAAGAATAGGTGTGTTTACAAGGACCTGGAATTAGACTAATAGCCCAATCAGAATAAAAACGCATCAACGGTTTGGCCCAATTCGGCCCAATCAAAATGAATTGGAAAGAGGGGGGTGGCCTAAACCTTTGTACTTCGGCCATTATATAAATATTAGCCATGTAAACCCTTGACCTGACTGTTTTGTACGAGGTGGTAAAAGGAGTAAAGTTACGGGTTTCCTAAAAGGGAAAAGGGAATTTCGCTTCTGTTCCTGATCAGTAAATTTAGTGAAAACAACTTTCGTCCACTTTAGGGGCACTCATTAGCTCACCACGTTGCATGTATTAAGCATCTAACCATTCATAGATGAGACTGGATTCTTGCAACCTATCATAACGTAGAAGACGGGATTTATTGAAAGAAAATGGAAAGATAACCTAACCTCGATGTTTGAGCAAAATGCTACTGCTTCTTTGTTTTTTGGTATATTTCTTGTAGAATAAACGCTTCTTAGAGTGTAGAACCACTTTGTGCCTGTCATGAAAGTGACATTCTGAAACGTACAAAAGCTGGAATCTCTATTCACAATAATATCAGTGGGATTGAAGAAATATAGTCAATGTGAACATATCTAACAGTGTTAGAATCAATCACATGGATGTTTTCATACGCATCAAATGGCAAAATTTAGATTACAGGTTTAAAAGTTATTGATTGTAGATCTTTAAATCTGTAAACGGTAGGGATGGGCCTCACCAGGGACCACCCGATATGATATTATTCTTCTAGTCAAAAGTTTGCACACACCTTTTAATTCCAACACTGATTTTTATTTTTTTTTACACTGTAAAACAATGCTGAGGGCTTACAACAAATGTGCAATAATTTCCTTTTATTAGCTTTAGAGCCTTTATAATGCTGTTGTTAACACTGATGTTAGTGCTGTTATTTGGTGATTTTTGAGGCTGGTGACTCTAAATGAACTTCAGCAGAGGTAAGTTTTGGTCTTGCTTTCCTGGGAAGGTCTTCAGGAGAGCCAGTTTCATCAAGGTGCTTAATCTTCTTAATTACAGAATGTGTTATTCCATTTTTTTTAACTTGTTCTAGAATGTAGAAAATAAATCCACACTTGTGCCCCATATTTAGACTAGTACTTGTCGGTGCCGATTCGCTTTGTATTGCAATTCTGTAAGTATCGCAATTTTGACTCTGCTGTTACTCAGATTTTGTTACAATTTTTCTAAACAAATTTCACAAATAATTCACTTCTACCACACAGGATGTCATCCTGCCTGCCAATATTTGAATAGTCTAGAGTGTATGATTATAAACCTTAAATGCAAAAATTTTACACTTAAAAATGTATATATTTTTTTACCCAATCAACTATAAACATTGCTGTAAAAATGTAACTTATCTGATGCTTTCATGATTCGATGAAAAGTCTATTAGTGAATTATTTCTTTACTTAGTGTATTATTTACTCAGTTCAGGGTAAAAAATTATGTGTCGCACGTTCCATGAAATTTCATCCCAGTCCGGCTCTTATTTTTAGTCATGCCAGAAAAGTCTGGTAATTTCTGCCCATTGCTTCTTCAACACTTCTAAACAAAGAAACAGCATAGGCGCTTCATCAATTAGAGACACTGAAAGACATCCAGCCTGTTCTCTCTTTGGACAGAACTGTCTGAGTATAATCACTGGGCACCATGTCTTAGTCTCGGCATACAATCGTCTCCTATGAAACGTCTGTTTAATTGGTCCGTGAGACTTTTGTTGAGAGGAAAAAAGGAACTGATGGTAGAAATGAGGGCTATACCCTAATGACTGAACATGTCTCTATGTCCAGACACGACTGGGCGAGTGACAGATTATTAACACCCCGTACCAGCGGATTCAGACAAGCCGGCCTTGTTAGCGATGCCGCTCGTGAGAGACATGCCCATCTTTTCATTTTCGCGTCACGTCACGTTTGTGCCCTGCTTTTTCTTCTTCAGCCTCTCCTCTCTTTCGACTCGTCGGTCTTATGAAAATATGGTGAGCCCCTGGAAATAAACCTCAGCAATCAGGAATGTAAACAGAGCCTGCAGTTAACCTGTGCTGGAGCTGTAATGATGTTTCAGGGACAAGTATACGAGGGGTGTTCAAGTCAAACCGGGACTTGGGGTGACATTTCTTGTGAAGGAAAACCGATTGACATTTACTGAAGACTTCACTGATGAGACTCTTAGCTGCAGTAAAAAAAAAATGGTGCAAACGTTTTAAAGAAGGCCGTATGTCCGTAAAAGACGATCTTGGCAGAGGTGGCTCGGATCCCAACATTCAGCAAGTATACCATAGTATAGCGAGTATAAATATGTTGTTAACAGAAGCTGTTCTTCTGTGTGGCTTTAATAACCATCTACTCTATGATACTGGTAGCCACCAGTTCCTACATTCTTATGGTTCTGTTCTAATGATTGAAATGTTATGTGTTCAAATCCCGAAAACTGCACAGTAAACCAATTCTGTTTAGAATGAATTATTTGTAATATTAATCAAATTAAGAGATTTGAACAGCATCATGATTTGCAGCTTGGTGTTCTGTACTGCTGTAATTCTTGTCAGAATTTAGTCTTTCCTTGGACCGATGATGTCATCGGAGGACATTTCTAGCACAGTTATAATGACTTTGAATAGGAGAAAACTTCAGCAATGTCAAGCGGATGTATTCACTGCTAGCTCTGAATTTCAAAAGAGCACGATCTCACAATTTTCCACCAATGCTTAATATCATATTAATGAGAAATCCAAATCCAAATGCTGGGTACGAATGTTAGACTTGGCTCAGCTAGTTAGCAATCTACAAAATGACAAATCCTTTGATATTGATCGTTCTTTTCCCTTCCTTTAAGCCTTTGACTTTATTCCTGGACTCGAGGCTTACAGTGGATTCGTCTAACTAGAGCAATTCTCATGCTGAAAAATTAACAGCTAAAACTGATAAGAAATGTCGTACAGAGATGCCAAGGATATAAAAATGTATGATGTCTACCCGAGTGTCTTTCTATTTTTCTCTTTCTTCTAATATTCTACCCAGACGGCACACTAGAGCCAAGAGCTTATGCAATTCTCCTCCTAAGCTTCTGACTTCACGATTAAACCTTCAGTTATGACCTCATTTCAGGATCCAACACAGACTCGAATAAAATATTCGAGGGTTAAAATGGGGAGTGTTAGACTTCCCAGGAAAAGTGGATTGAAAGGAAAGTCATTTTGATATATTTTTGTTGTGATGATGAGGTGAATTTTCTCTCCCACTCACCCATTAAGTTATCTCAATCAACCATCAACCTCAACCTGATCCTCGTTCTCCTCTTATTTTACTGGCAATTTCTTTTGCAAATGAGATATTTGACTGCTCCAACAGCTGCCCAGGAATGTCTGAGTGAATCGTACGAAACGAGACCAGCAATGTAAACGGATATATTTGCTCTGAGTTTTTTTGTTGTTGTTTTTTAATAAAAGAACAAAAAAAATCGGTTATGCAAATAAAAAACAGATAACTGACAGGTCAGCATTGAAAAGGTCGGTGTCATCCTCGATACTCAGATCACATGTTGGGACTGTGTAAACTTCACAGCTTAACAACGTACAACGTAGCATGCAGCTTGTTCACTAATTCAAAAGATTTGTTCCTTTTTAGCCATGTTTATACTCTAGTCTCTAGTTCCTTCTTCTGATCCAAAGCTTTATTAAGTTAAGAATAAAACTTGAAGAAAAATCTATGTTAAATAAGAATTTTCCAAATTTTTTTATATTTTCCTCCTCTGTTTTGGTAACATTTATTTCAGTAATTATTAAGCAAAATATTACATTTTTATTTACTTTTCCACACAGATAGTAAATAATATTTTTGGCTAGTAAATAAATTTTCCTTTTTAACCAGACTTTCCTCTTAATTTTAGTGTCTAAAAATTTTAAATAAATGTTAAATGTTACCAAATGTTTAAAATATTTAATAGGATGTAATAATTTTGGTAGCATTTATTTAAAATGTTTATCTACATAACAACAAAAAAAACCATAACTGTTTTGTAGACATTAAATAAAATTATTTATTGCTGATTATTTCCGTTACATTTCTGGTTTAAATGATTAATTTCTAATTAATAATAAATGAATTATAAAACCATATATTGTGATATGCATTGTGTATGGTAACAATGCCATGATGTTATTATTTTGAGAATATCTGTTATGATAATCTTTTTCTCACTGTGCTTACCAGTCCAAAAGACATAAACTTTAATTTTTCAACAGTTTAACTTTTAGAAACTCTTATTATGTAGACATAATGAATGAAAACACTCAATGAAAATGATTTCATGTGCTTTGCTATTTTTTGTGTTACAGAACTGTGAAAGAAAAGAAAAGAAAAAAAAAAACAGGCAGAGTTCATCACCTCAAACAGCTCCATTATCTGTAGAGCATCTTTCATGCGACTCCCTGCGCCGGACTCCGCAGCCAAAATGAACTGTGAGCAGGACTTCGGAGACGGGGGCATGAACGTCACTCTCACCCTCAGATTGCTTATGCACGGCAAGGTAAAATATGTGCGCGCACACACACACACACACACACACACACACACACACACACACACAAGGGCGGCATATGCCCACTCTCACAGCTCATCCTAAATTAGCGAACCTCCAGCAATAGAAGTTTCGTCCTGTTACAATCTGACAATCTGATAATGTTCACTTAAAATAATCTCAGTGCTATGACGCCTTTGGGATACTCGCCCCATGATGCTTAGCCCTGATGGGTTTTAAATGATTCCTTAACACAGGCTCACATTAAGGTTATGCAAATGAGATCATAATAACTGCTATTTCACCCCACCCCCATTACTTTTCATTCATACCTAACCATATTAGCAAAATTTTCTTGTGGGGGAATGTGGTCGTTTAACACAGCAAGGGTTCATGGAAGCTCATTATTGGCCTGCTTGCACAATGAAGTCATTAGTACCAGCATGGCACAGCAATGTGCCTGTTGGCTTTATATGCCAGATCTTTTAATTTCATTTCCCATTTGCGTGAAATTAATAATGAACAACAAGTCATCAGTGATGAAATGTCAATGTACAGTGGCCAAAAGTATTGAGACAAAAGTGAAATTCAGTGTTTTATTGACATTCTCATTTTTTAGTAATGACAATCAATATCGGGCAATCAATAATTTTAGATTTTATGCAATGCAATTTCTATACAACAATCACTATTAAGTATGATGCGTTTTATTCTTCAAGACCAGCTGGATCTGGCTCGGCATAGAGTCAAAAATGCAGTACTCTGGTGTCACTTACGCAATCCATGCCTGCTTGATTGTTCACGGTTCACTTGAGAATTTCCTAGTTTTCGACACTTTTGTGCAGAGGTGGACATCCCGGTTTCAGAAAGTCCTGCCACGTATTTGTTCCATCCATTAATTAAACCAGTTGATTCTAATTAGCAGAACTCTTCTGCAAAATGGGCGAGAACTAATTAGTGACATCACCTTTTTTTTGCACAGGGAGAACTATAATACATCACATATGTTGTCTTAATACTTTTGGTCACCAGTGTACAACAGAAGCAATGTTTAATCATATGTTTGGTGGCCTGGGAAAACATTTCATATGGTGACATTTTGACATTTTCTAATTTATACTGTACATACAAGGGCTGGAACAACGTGTTCGTCATTTTGGTGGACCAATCTGTTTAATGTTCCAGATATATAGATTTGTATTCAGATTTCAATCTGAAATTGGTGTGGGCTAAGCGTGAAGTAGTCGTCTCTTTTTGTTTTTTACTTTTTAATTACACATGAATTACTACCTCTTAAACCCGCACTCTTGACTCTTGTTTTGTTTGCTAAATTTTCTCATTTCATACCACATAACTATCAGATTTATGTTTATTTCTCAATGGCTCTTCGATAATATGATCAAAACTTGACATTGACTGTGTGTGAGAAAATCACACTTTCTTTAAGGTTTTCGATGTGTGTTCATGTCAAACTGGGACTTTTGACTATGTAGAATAACAGAAAACAGTTATGAGAGTAAAGACTCCATTTACTTCTCTACTGTATATATTACCCAGCTACACTAATGCACTTATCCCAGCTTTTCACTAGTGCTTGGATACCATGAAGGTAGAAAGTTATTTTCAGTATGCCGCAGCCATGATCGGGCTGACTGCTTCACGTCTGAAACACTGGCCTCCCAGGAACTCCTTTAATGCCACAAATATATGAAAATGGCTTGGAGAGACATCAGGACTAAATGGAGAATGGGACAATAACTCAAAAAAGTTCAAGGATCTGGCGTTCCACTTACTGAATGTTCATAGGGTCGTCATTCACAGATGTTTGCCCCATTAAAATGTTTTACTGGGGCTAAGACTCTCATCACTGTCCCGTGCTTGAATTCTGCTGTAAATGTCAATCAGTTTTTCTACCTTCATTCACAAGAACGATCAACACAAGTCCTGGTTTGACTTTAACACCCCTTGTAACCTAACCTTAACGCTAGTATTTTTTTTTTTTTTTGATAGAATTCAGCTCCAGTGCCATCCAATGCATTTTCTAGACCACCACTACATGGAATGTTTCTGTAATATAGTAGTTTGTCTTCATCATGTGTAGTTTTTTTTTTAGTATTTATTCTTTATTTGTTTATTCTTACTTGTTTGATTTCAGGTTGTTTTTTTCTGGCAGTTTTTTAAAGGTCATCTATCAATCACATGGTGGTTGAGATCAGTAATTACAGCTGATGTACGTATGGAAAAACGAGTAAAAAGATTTTAAAAAGACGGCCCTGGGTTACTCTAAACAATAATTTAAACAAAAATATTTGTGCCTCTGTACATACCTCTTTAGGTAGTGTTACTGTACCTAGGTATAATAAAGATAAAAGTTATGTAAATTGACTAGATGAACAGAGACAGCATCACTAGTCTTCCAGAAAACAATTTGCTGGCCTGGCCTTCGTCAACAGTGAGAGCAAATCAATACACCACTGTGAAATGATAAGAATATCATTGATGTAACTTACATTTTATATCCTACACATGGACTACATTAAACTTAAGAGATTTAGGACTGACATGCTAGAAATCGTTTTCCACAATCATCCTCAAAACACAAACTAAGGGGATATTTTTTGGAAGAATGGTGTTCCACCTGCGCACTTTCAGAGATTTGTAGAGTCAGTGCCAAGGTGTGTTTGATTAGAGCTCCTGGCTCTAAACTACTTGTTAATGACTCTCAATACAGCAGGTGCACTTATTTTTTGCCCACATGGCTTCTGGAAATTGGCAGATTTTTTTTTCTGTTGAGTTTACCTGATGGTACCGTAGTACAGGATCTGGTGTTTTGACCTTCTAATATCAATGAGAAAACCTCAACAAGAACATGAAATAGCCTTGTGTAATTGCTTCCTGCTTTATTCCAATCATGGATTTCGACTCCTCAGCCTACCGAAGGATAACTAGAAGCCAGACAGCTGCTCTCGTAATTGAAACTGATAATGGAATTTTCCCACTTAAAGAAATCATTTACTGAAGGTTCATTTCCCTTCTTATTTCACGTTACGTTCCCTGAAGCCTTCAAATCAAGGAGTCCAATAAGTAGATTAGTGAGGTTGTTAGAATTGGGACGAGGCCGAGCTCACAGGCGGCTTCCTCGTCTAAGCCAACAGACAGGCGTCTGGGGGTGGCAAAAGTGCTCGGATCAATACGCTGACATTTGCCTTGTGTCTGTTTTGTTTTCTCCGCAGGAGGTCGGGAGTATCATCGGCAAGGTGAGTACCTCTTCCACTCTTGCTGTCTAAGGATTTGCTGGTCAGTTGCATGCTTTGTAATAGGAAAATACACTATTAAAACATGTCTGACCTTTTTTTTAAGGCATGCACATTCATTTTCATTTGTTTTAACAGTTTGTTTGGGAATGATACAGCAGAGCTTTAATCCCATACCCTACTTTCACATTAGGAAACCTTTGAGTGGGAGTTTGAGTTCTATACAAATTAGCTTCAGTTTGATAAAGTGCACTCAAAATCAAATGATTTCGCAGACCAGTTCTTTCGTGTGTAGTCCCAGTTTTTACTACTCATAAATTTCTACCTGCTAGTTGTTTCTATTTACTATTTAATACAAAAAAAAAAGAAAAACATATAATGTTTCTGCTTATCCTGTCTTACATAAGCTGCCATTAGATGTATATAGAGACATTATGAAGAAAAATAAAGCTTGGTAGGACATGTTGCCTCTGGTGAGTGCCTGTAGCTAATAGAGTTAGCTTGCTTACGTAATCTGTCATTAAAGCTGAGACAAAACCTAGTTTCTAACATGTTTATCAAAGTTTATACATTTTAGGCAAGTCATATAGTCCTACAGTAGGCTATAGGATGTACAGTACAAGCTGTTCAACTTGAAAGAAATAAACTAGAAGTGACACAAGTGAATTGCTGCTCACTAGCTTAAACACAGGGTTAGTCTTTACAGCTCTCTCACCTCGTCATCTGTACATTCTATTCATCTGTACATCAGCATTCAAGTCCTCAACTTGTACTTGCCATTCTCACAGAAACAAATGAACCTTAAAGAGGTGTTCAAGTCAAACCGGGACTTTTTATTGTGCAGAATAACAGAACACAGTTATGAGAGTAAAAACTCCCTTTGTTCTCTATATAATACCCTGCTACACTAATCCACTTATCCCTTCATTTAATTAGTGCTTCGATACCATCAAGGTGGAAAGTTTTCTCCAAAGGCATTCTTTCCTTGCAGGACAATGCACAGCCTCACACTGCACACCATACCATTTGCACAGGAAATCAGCTGGGAGTTATTGCAACATGCCCTGTACATACCTCTCTAAAAGCCATGTCCTCATGTTTTGGCTATTCTGGGAGTTCCTGGGAGGCCAGAATTACAAACATGAAGCAGGCAGTCTGATCATGCTTCATCATATTGAGAAAAAATTCTACCTTGATAGTATCCAAGCACTAGTGAAATGCTGGGATACATGCATTAGTTTACTTTCCACATTCCCCATACATTTCCACATGTTTTGGCCTTAGTGTCGGACTCTCTCACTCTCATTCTTCTCTTTTACCACTTATACCTATCCCAGGGAAATTCAAGGCACATAGCAGGGTACAAACAAGCACACACACTCAAACATTATAGGCACCATAGGCAATTAGAAAACAACAATTAGCCTACCCTGCATGTCTTTGGACTGTTTGAGGAAACCAGAATACTTGGAGGAAACCCACCGTACATGCAAAACCCAAGCACGCAGACCTAAGTGGAAATCAAACCTGTCGCCCTGGAGGTGCAAGGCCAAAGTTTTGTCTCCATTTGTCGGGGTGTGGCATCTTGACCATGCTGTACCATGCTGTCTGTCTGAATTCCTGTTTCAGAAATAAAGGTGTCAATATAAAACATTAAATCACAGCCTAAAAGCTATTTCTCAGAGATCTTAATGTGTTTCCTGGTGGAGTTTTCCTTTAAGTGATGGTGTTGATTTAGGTTATTAAAGTTGCGCATGTTAACCGGAGACCCCACAGGTAATAAAATTGCCAAGTAAACCGTAATCACAATAAGGGTCTATTATGTTTTTTTTTTTTCATATACAGTCATGATGGGAATTGGTTACAGTTTGAAACCTTGTATTGCTTAATATCGCTAACTGAGACTGTTTATCCCTGAAGGCAGCAGGAATTGAGATTTCATAAGAGCAAAGATCATCATCATTAATGTGCATCGTCTAACTTGTGTGTATGTGTCTGTGTGGGAGTGCACTGTTCTTCTGAGACTTGAGCTGCTAGCTCACAGTAAGTCCTGCAGCATCCTGCCCCAGCCTGTGTCGCATGTTGGATCTCTTCTTTATTTCCTAGTTTTGACTAAGACAAACAGACTGCTGTTCAGCCAAGAGAGATTGACTTGGCAGCATGTGCTCAAGTAGCATGATTATTTTTTTTTCTTTTTGGTCTTTTTGGACATGAGAACATTTTTCTCTGCACAGCACTTTCAACTGCTCCACTATCAGCAGCTGTACAGTGCCACTGAGAAATTAATTACTATGTTAAAGTCAAAAGAAAAACATATTTAATATTGAATCAAATTTATTAGCTAGCTAAAGTCCCCAATCTGCTGTAATCCTGTGTTTTTGTTTCCCAGAAACCTAATTAACTACAGTAGGCTAAAAAAATGGTAGCTAAAACAACAACAACATGTGGTGAGCTTGCTAGCTAGTTAAGTGCTATTATATAGAAAAGTAATAGTTTGTGTCCTTTACAGAAATCAAGATATGAGATGAAATATTACACTTCACATAAAACATTTTATGAGTCTTTCTTTTCATATTGTTTTTAGCCATGCATGCCCTATGGTAGCAAGAGAGTTAGCAAAAATCTCATCTCCATGACAACTGTAGCAGCTCCGTAAATTAAGATGTAATGTAAAATGATGTAAATTATTAGTATTACTATCAGAATAAAAAACACCCCACGCACTGAAATGTGTTTAATGTATTCAAGTGATTAGCATAAATGCTAATTCACCACATGTTTGTGTATTTACTAATCATCTGCTAAAAAACTGTTACTTTCAAGCCTCAAGACAAAATGCAGCAATTGTTATGAAGGAATCCTTGAAAAAAGGACATATTGTTCCCTAAGATGTGTTAACACATCATTTTGAGTGGGGAGGCTTGGCAGGAAGAGTTTGCAACGCATAAGCGGTGTAAATTAAAAGCATGTTTAAAACGATGTTCAATGATTAGGCTCCTTGTTTCTTACTAGTCTTCCATTTCTCTTAAACCCAACGTTTAGATCGGTTATTAATGTGCTTAATGAAAAAAGCAGTAAGGTTATTAAACACGGGTATGTGGATTCATTGCTCAAGCACTTGTAAAACACTAGAGACAGGCTGCTAATGGGACTCAAGGCCTGTTGGTTCTCTTTTTTTTGGTGGACTGGCTGTTCTGAGAGGGCGGCCCAGTGGCGTAGTGGTTAACACTATGACCTTGCACCTCCAGGTTTGAGTTTGGAGGGTTTGGTTTCCTGCCTTGAGTATGTGTGCATGGAGTTTGCATGCTTGGTAGGTTTCCTCCATGTACTTCGGTTTCCTCCCAAAATCCAAAGACATGCAGATTAGGCTAACTGGCGTTCCCAAATTGCCTGGTAGCGTGTGTGCCCGACACTTCGGTAGCCTGCCTCATACCCAAAGTCTCCTGGCATAGAGCAAGATATGCTGTATAGAAAATTAATTAATTAATGTCTCTTCTGGACTTATCAGCTGGCTGGAAGCCATTATCAAAACCCTGGGGTCATCTCGTTTTTGGCAAATATTGGCATCCTTTCAATATGGGTAACATTATTTTCCAAACTAAACCATGCACAATTTTTGTAAATTGCTTAAACTGTTGTTTTTCTTCATTTATACAAGAGGCTTTAAAGTCAATCTGGGACTTGAAATTGAGATTTACAGAAGACTTCAAGCACAGTACTGTGATTAGACTCTTAAAATATTTGAATGGTGCAAACTTTTTAAAGAAAGTTGGATGTCTGTGATTGTCGGTCCATCTTGAGGTGGCTCAGAACCCATTGCAGTCATTCCTGTGAACATTTAGTGAGTGAAATGCCTGATCCTCAAAAACCAATGTCACCAAATCTGTTTATTAAAACTGTAAATACAATAATCCACGAACACCACTTGCACAATATGATAGTTACTGCCACATCCCCGTACAGTTCTGACCTTGCTCATACATACAGTATTTGGGCCTATAAAGGAGTTCCTGGGGTTCCAGCATTTCAGAGGTGAAACAGGCAGTCCAATCATGGTTCCTGTGTACTGAGAAAACATTCTACCTTGATGGTTTTCAGTCAGTAGTGAAATTCTGGGATAAGTCTTTTTTTTTAGCAGTGGATTATCTTTACAAAAATTAAAGAAATAAAGGAGTTTTTAGTCTCATAACTGTGTTCTGTTATCCTGCACAATGCCCCTCATAGTTACATATAGAACCCAGTATGTGTGAAGGTGGGTGTAAAAGAGAACTAGGGAGACAGACAGACTTTGGCAGAGCTTTAGGCTTACTTTGTTTCTTTTTTTCTTTTTTCTTTTTTTTTTACTTTTTTTTTTTTTTACAGAATCCACTAGCACTTTTCAGTGTGCATTCGACACTTAAAGGGAAAAAAATCCTGTCACAATATTTTGGGAATATCACCTCTCTCAGGTTCATCAACACTTTTTAAGCTCATGCTCTAGTGTGTGGATATGCCTTGTGTTACATGTGACCTCTATCAGCTGTCTCTCTCTCTCTCTCTCTCTCTCTCTTTCTGGTTCATTGCATTGTCTTTTTTCCCAAAAGGACAGTCATAACACACATAAGTTAAGACATTGATCACACACGGTGCAGAATATATCATGCACTGGTTACTGGTTTAACTGACTTCCTGTCCATCTCCATCATAAATCCATTTACATATTATTAATTTAATGTAAGTTTGTATGTTTGATCATAATGTATAAACGTGCTATATGTAAATAAAGCATCTGTTCTTTTTATGACAGAAAGGAGAAACTGTGAAGAGGATACGTGAGGAGGTAGGACATCCAGAGTCTATATGAACTGTGTGTGTGTGTGAATGCGTGAGTCTTGCACTTTATTCAAACCAAACAGGAAATGGGACATGTTTGAAGCTCGTCTGTGACATTAAGCCACATTAAAAGTTCAGTGTGTTAAAAGTTCAGTCTCAAGCACTGGCAGGGAAAAGACAGAACACGAACAAAGCGTGTTTCACATCGACAGTAACAAGACAACACAAAGAGATAGAAAGAGAGAGAGAGAGAGCGAGAGGGAGACAATATGTAAATGAATCCCGTCATCGCAAGGACTACTGTCTCACTCCTGCACGCACACACACATACACACACACTCTATATAGATTCATGGACTCCTGTTAATGTAAGAGTTTCAAGGCCACTCTCCAAACACAGGAAGATTTTACAAAGGAGGAAAGCTCAGGTGTATATAAAACAGCAAGTATGTGTGTGTGTGTGTGTGTGTGTGTGTGTGTGTGTGTGAGTCTTCAATACCCTGGCACATAAAAAATGCCTTTTTATTTCGCCTATAAAGCCGCTGATGTGAAGCTGGAACTCCCTTTTGCTCTCATTCACACGAACACAGAGAGGGAGAGAGAGAGCATAACAATGTGTTTGACAGACATGCGCTCACTGATACTGAAATGAAGACTAATCATTT